>CM052711.1:70538220-70555605 GCA_028551405.1 Uromys caudimaculatus | reverse complement strand
TTAGCCCTCTATCGGACTTAGGATTGGTAAAGATCTTTTCCCAATCTGTTGGTTGCTGTTTTGTCCTATTGACAGTGTCCTTTGCCTTACAGAACCTTTGCACTTTCATGAGGTCCCATTTGTTGATTCTTGATCTTAGAGCATAAGTCATTGGTGTTCTGAACAGAACACCAATGGTTGAATAGGTTTCATTGGTCTTGGTCTGACTGAGAAAGTCAGAAGTAATACATCTCTTAGAAGGTTTGGGTAAGCTGTGCAGGACAAGGTCTACTGTGACAGAGGCATGGACAGCAGTGTCATGAGCATGGCAGGCCAGGTTGTTGCAAGGTCCAGCTATGAATGCTTCAGAAGGAGAACTCTGTAAGTGTTACAGCTTAGTATAACAGCTACTCTCAAATGATCCTTTGGGAAATAACTTATGCCCTTTATTCCATGTGAACAGTGACTATATAAACATTGAGGAGTGGAGTGGGATTTAGGGGGTAGCTGTTTCCTATTGGCTCAGTTTGAGATGTTAGTGATGCTCTATTTGCATGGGGACAGACTCCAGATGTTTTCCCTACTTAACTGATTGTCATGCTCCTCTCAGTGGGGTGTATTGGTTACCAGTTCCAGAGCAGTAGAAGTAGGCATGGAATGACTCAACTCCTGCCTTTCTCAATTCTGAGTTTCTCAAGGTCTGAGGTCACTCAACCTTACCAGTTTTTCTGATTGGTGGTATTTCTGTTTGATCCACTTGTGCCAACATAAAATATGTAAATTGATGAATCCCATTTTTGTATTTATATATTTTGTTATTTGTAATTTTGATGTCAAATGAAGTCAACTTTAGAACATTTGGATTTTTGTTTCCATATATATATATATGTAAATCTGTGCTAGAGTTTTCTGACTTTGCCCTTCCCTGTTTCAAAACTCTGTATAAATATTATCTCCTTAGCCAGATTTCACAGTTAACGATAAATGATACTTAAATGATAAATATTTCTTGGCATACTACTTGTTAATCCACCTTCCCTGTTTGTCCTTCAGCTCTGACTTCCATACAATTTCTTGATTCTACACGTGTGTCTGTGGGAATTCTGCCTGTGATTGGTCTGTTCCACAGCAGTCTGGAGTCAGAGGGTGCCCAGGTGGACTACCTGCATCTCTGCCTGTTACCATATCCTGATTAGTCCTGTGTGCTTAAGCAAATCTGTGTGTCTTTTCTCCCCTGTCCTTGACATCAACTCTTTTATTATCACTGGTATAATTGCTGGCATATTCATTATCAAGCAATATTGAGAATGGTCCCATTCTTACATGATAATAACTATTACTTCAGAAGTACTCTTTTGAGATTTTACAGAACATTCTAAATTTTGAAATAAATTCTGAGATAACGGAATTTCTTTTCCTATCAAAACCTGTGTGTATAAGTAACTGCAATGTTGATTAGAAGCGGAGTGATTTTATGTCAATATGAAGGTTATTTGCAAACACAGTTTTTTTATCTATATTATGCCAGTGAGGTGAGAATCAAAGAAAACTATTCCTGGTTTGGCAATGTGGCTCAGTATTAGAACACTTGCCTAGCAGACCCTGCATTCTATCCCCAGTTCCCAAACCAAAGTATTTAAGGAAAACTGTGTGTGTGTGTATGTTTGTGTGTGTGTGTGTGTGTGTGTGTGTGTGTGTGTGTGTGTGTGTATGTATGCACATGCCAGAAAACTTGCAAGGTCAGAAGATAGCTTTGGGTATACTTCCTCATTTTGCTCTTGTTTGAGGCATGATGATTCTTCATTATTTATCGCTGCAATAGCCAGCCTAGATCACTGACCAAGGAACTTTATAGAAACTGTCTTATCTCCACCTTCCACACCTCCTTTGGAATTATGGTATTACAGACACACCCTGTTTTCCTTTGCTTCCTGTGATCTCTGGGAATGAGAACTCATCCAGTGGTGGTTTGTATTTGTATCCAGTGGTTGGATGGCAGGTACTCTACTCAGTGAACTATCTCTCCAGCTGTGTAGAGGATTTGAATGGTCACAATCATCAGGTATGTTGAGTTTATTATTAGTAATCATGGTGCTGTCCTAGTTTAAGGATCTGGATGATTGATTCTGTACTCTCTGTCATATTAAAACCTAACATTTCCTTGGCTGTAATTCCTTTATATATCTATGGTAGTGACTACATATGTAGTTAGGTTAGCTGAATCTCAACCCCTGGCATGATGTGAGTAATACTTTGTTTTAAAAAACACCAAGGTATCAGTGAGTTTTATCAACTTCCTCCTCTCTGTTCAGAATATATATGTGAATATATATATATATATATATATATATATATATATGCTTAACTTATGTGTTTTAAAAACCATATATGAAGAGACATATAATTTTCCAAATATGCTTTGTATGGTAGGGCATCTTTTGTGCAATATATCTATAGAATAATACTAATATTAATGTACTGAATGTGTGCCCTGTGCTAGAACAGAAGGCTAACTACAAAATACATGATATAAGTGAATCATCACACATATGACATTATTTTATTTTATAGAACCATATATAAGGCACAGAAAAATGAGTGATTTCTGTGCACTCAGTCACACAGCCAGAAAGGAAAATGTAGAGTCTCAATTTAAATATTGCAATCCAAAATCTTCAAATATTTTCACTGTGATGTAAGTATATGGAAGATACTTCATTCTATTTTCTTTTCTTTTGCTATGCAGGCAAAAAAGTTAGCTTTTAATTTTTTCATTACATTGTTACTTCCATTGTATTATTTCTTGGGTTTTTTTTTTTTGTTTTTTGTTTTGTTTTTTTTTTGTATTTTACTTACTGCTTATACTTGAATTGCAATTGACATAAATTAAACAGTAAATCTGGCTTTAGTGGTATATTCCTCTGATGCCAGCACACAGAGACTGAGGTAGGAGGACTGTGAGTTGAAAAATCTCATCTCAAAACACAAATAGACATGCAGAGAGAGAGAGAGAGAGAGAGAGAGAGAGAGAGAGAGAGAGAGAGAGAGAGACAATATAGTATAGTTTGTATAAATATTCATTTAACTTCAACAATGTTCAAAACTTCTTTGCAACATAGTCTAACTTTCTTTTCATTCCTTTCTCTGTTAACTTACACAAAAAATTTTACATCCATTGCTTTATCAACTTTTATTTGTTATTATATTGTTCTGTAGTTCTTTAAACATGCTTTGTTAATTCATTTGAACACATTTTTAATGACATTTTAATTAAACTGAAATTTGATCTTGGGTAGGACATTTTAAGTGACTTTTCTGAAAAGGTTGAAATTCCTTGTAAGGGGATTTTCTAGGTCTGGTTTCTCCTGATTCCTTATTCAGCCACATTGAGTCTTAGGTCCTGTCTTCTGACCACTTCAAAGTTCTCTGACATCTAATTATGCTGGTCTATGTTTATTAATCTTTAGATATTAGAAAGAACTTTCTGTGTCTTACTTTTTGTTCAGAGTGATCTTTTTATCTGGAACCTTGGCTAGTTACACTGCTTCAAGCTGTGGTTTTCTTTCTTCTTTCTTTTCTTTCTTTTTGAGTATGAATTTGTTAGTTTTTTTTTTTTTTTTCAGGATCTCAGTTTCCTTACCCATGTTACTGACCTATTCATCTTCATTACTGTCTTATCACGTCCTGAATCCTGAATTAATATTGAGTTCTCTATCTACTTGTGTGTTTTTTCTTCATGATCATTTGTTTTTATTTTTAATATTTACTTTTAGTTTCTGTGAATGTGTATTCCTGTATGAGTTTATGTGTACTACATGTGTTCAGGTGCCCGAGGAAAACAATTGATGTAAGTGACTTGATGTGGGTGTGGGGAACTGATCTTGGGTCCTCTACAAGGACAGCAAGTACTGTTAACTCTTTAGCCAACTCTCCAGCTGTTATTTATTGGTTTTACGAGAAGATATTTGAATTCTTTGTGTGGCATTTTAGCTATTTCTGTGTCATTGCACTTGGAGATTGCAGAGTTATGATCTCTTAGAAATTGAATTTCTTATGTTTTTTCCATTTGCACATCTCTTTGGTTTTATTTAATGTTGTTGTTTACAAGCAACTTATACTTGAAGGATCAGTCCACAGTAGCACTCAGAAAATCCATTTTAACAATAATAGCACCAGCCAAGCAAGATATAGACATACAAGTAAAATAGATTAAATCTAATACAAATCACCAATAGCTCTAAAACCTAAAAAAATGACAAAAATCATTCAGAGTCATTAAGTTAAAAAGTCTTTTTGAATGCATAGAGAAACATTCAGTGAATGAAGCCTATTACAAAGGGAAAGACAGAATGTGCACACTCACCTTAACAAATGTCACCTTCACACTGTGAGCTTATTGTGCCATTCATGATGGCTTACGGGTAGGAAACAGAAAATTCTATCATCACTTTGATTCTGTGTCCCCTGGGGCAGGAATGTGCCTGATCCTGTGTTTTACTTACTCTCTTTCTGTAGACCTGAATTTGGTTTGCAGCACACACATTGAGCAGCTCACAAACTCCTTGTAATTTCAAGTCCAGGGGATCCAATGCCTTCTTCTGGACTCTGAAGGAAACACAGAGATACATAAAATTAAAACATAAAATCAATTATTAAAAGGTTTTTATTTTAATTGCAGTGTGTGTGTGTGTGTGTGTGTGTGTGTGTGTGTGTGTGTGTGTGTGTGTGTCTGTTTAAATGTCGGAGGCTGGAGCTAGAGTTACTGTAGGTGGTTGTGAGCTGCCTGACATGAATCCTAGGATCCAATTCCAGCATTACTTACTATTATTGAACTACCTGTCCAGCCACAATAAAAGTAATTCTTATGAAAGAAAGAGAAAAACAAGCAAGCAAGCAAGCAAACAAACAAACAAACAAACAAAAACTAGGACCGTGTTTCCCCACCACCCAAAAAACTACCAAAGGAAGAAAAAGTATGGTTACTTTTGGCACCAAGGCCCAATCCCACTCTGCCATCTCACAGCACAGTCCTTGGCATTTTAAAGGTACTCAGTACATGTTGATAAACTAATGAATTGCAGAATCTCAAACTTCTCACAAGGAAGATTTGTTAAATCATAGCTGTAAATGTTGGGTTTTTCTTTGGGTAGTATGAATCCAGTACCTTTTACTAACACATTTCAGCAGAAAGCAAAGGAATGCCATATCAGCTCCACTCACATCCTCTTTATCAGGGGTATGCATGCATAGAAGGATGTCACAGAAGACTGCAGGCTGGGATCCAGAGTCATTATCTTAAGTGGAGTGAGTCTGACTCCGGGAATCAAATGCCACATCATCCTTTCATGTGTAGAACACAATTTTAAAAGTATACACACACATAAATACATGAATATGCACACTGTGTGTGTGTGTGTGTGTGTGTGTGTGTGTGTGTGTGTGTGTGTGTGTATGTGTAGGATATAAAACTAGGATGGGAATCACCAGACAGAAAGAAAAGATCTTAAAGGAGGAGAATAGAATAATGGAATACATGCTATGTAAAAGCAGAAGAGCCTGAGTGGCAAAGAGTGATGAGTTTCATCCCTGGAACTCAGATGAAGACAGAAGGAATGACACAACTTTTAAAAATTGTCCTTTATCCATGGGCACACAAATAAATAAATAAATAAATAAATAAATAAATAAATAAATAAATAAATAAATAAAGTTTACAAAGTAAAGTGGAACAATCTAGAGAGAGAAAGGAATTATCCAAAGAGGCAAGGGGTTCTTAGGGGAGGGCAGTGGAGGTATGAATTAGAAGACTGTTTTAAGGACACATATATATGCAAATACCACGAAGAAAAGTAATAATTCATAAAAAGGCAAACAACTCTCAGGCGTGCTCAAGGCAAAGAGGTTCATGGCACTTCTCATTTGTAAAGTCATTTGGTGCCATGCAAGGTAAACATACCCGGTACGTGAGCAGAGTTAAGAAACGGGCTAGCTGCCTGGATGCACACTCATGTGCTTTCTTAATAGAAATAGAACCTGCTGCCATCTCAGAATCTACTGCTATTGGAAATAATCTTCCCACCATTCTCATTCACTGCTTTGGACTGTAAAGCACTTAAGTTTACAAAGCCATCACAGGAACAGCCCTGTTGGGAGTGAGGGGTGCGCCCTCCTCAGTCTTCATATTGTAGGAAGGAAAGTGAAGTTTTACAGTCTCCTCGATAATATATTGTGGGGAATGACTGAGCTGATGTAACCATAGTTTCTGGATAATGGTGCTGTTACGATCTTAGTTCAGGGTGACTGAACATTCCAGGGTCTCATTTTCCAAGACAATTTCACAAGGGATAAATGGTTAGTAATAAAAACAATGACAGTTTAAGAAGATGGAGAAAGACATCCCCAAGAATCAGACTGAGCTCGTGGTGAGCTATTGAAATACAGGCTTGGCCTATCATAGGTCAAGTATTTAGCAGCTGACTCTCCCACAATTGCCTGTAGTGAGCTTTTCTTGGAGAGGCTGAATTTGACACACTGGGGAAGGGAGGGTCTAGTGTTCTTGATCAGTAGGCTTCTCTCATATGCTAATCTTTTTAATTAATTAATTAATTAATTAATTAATTAATTAATTAGTTAGTTACATCTCAAATGCTGTTCCCCTCCTGGTCCCTCGTTGCAGAGGTCCTCTCCCCATCTCCCCTCCCCTTTGCCTCTGAGAGGATGCCCACCTATATCTACCCCTACTTTGGGCATCAAGTCTCTATAATTTAGGCATATCCTTACCACTGAGGCCAGACATGGTAGCCCTCTGCTACATATGTGCCAGAGGCATTGAACCAGTCTGTGTATGCTCTTTAGTTCGTGACTCAGTCGCTGGGAGTTCCCAAGGGTCCAGGTTAGTTGACACTGTTGGTCTTCCTGTGTGGTTGCATTTCCTTGAGGGCCTTTAATCCTTCCCCTACCTCTTCCATAGGGGTCCCGACCTCTATCCCAAGTTTGTCTGTGGGTATCTACATCTGTCTCAGTCAGCTACTGGGAAAAGCCTGTCAGAGGGCAGCTATGCTAGGCTCCTGTCTCAAGCACAACATGGCATCATTAATATTGTGAGGGATCAGTGCCTGCCCAAGGGATGAGTCTCAAAATGGGCCAGTTACTGGTTGGCCATTCTTTTAGTCTCTGCTCTATCTTTGTCATTGCATTTCTTTTAGACAGGACAAATTTTGGGTTGAAAGTTTTGTAGGTGGGTTGGTGACCCATGCCTCCGCTGGGAATCCTGGGTAGTCTTTTCAGGTTCTATTGGGCATTTCAACTAAGCTCACTGCATTGACTCCTAGGAACCTCTCTCATCCCAGTCCTCTGGGACTTCCTAGAGATTCCCCCCCCCATGCCCCAACCTGTCAGCTGCTATTTCCATGTATACTCCTGGCCCTCTGAGACTCTCTCTTGTCTCACACCTGCCCTGTATTCACCCAGCCCTCCCCTCTTCTCTAGGTTCCTCCCTCCTGCATCTTATGACAATTTTGTTCCCCCTTCTAAGTGGGATTCGAGCATTCTCACTTGAGCCTTCCTTCTTGTTTAACTTCATTGGATCTGAGGGGTGTATCATGGTGTTCTGAATATTTTGGATTATATCCACTTATCAGTGAGTACATACCACGCATGTCCTTTGAGGTCTGGGTTACCTCACTCAGCATGATAACATGTACTCTACTATGTTCATTGCAGCTTTATTCCTAACAGCCAGAATGTGGAAGCAATCCAGATGTTTCTGAACTGAAGAATGGATACAGAAAATGTGGTTCATTTACACAATGGAGTAGTATTTAACTCTTATAAACAAGCATGTCATGAATTTTGAAGGCAAATGGATGGACCTAGAAAATATCACATGCTAATATTGATACTGCCCTCTGCAATGGCTTACTCTCTCTCTCCCACAATGCCAATTTTCATTACTGTTTCTGCAGAGGTCAAAGCAAGATTGCTTCTTTGGTTAATTTCTTTGGTTATGTGGTTGTGTGTATCTCAAGTGGCTTAGTGCTGGTCTAACTTTGTACTTTCTTTGTACCTAGTGCAAACTTGTTTTGAAGTTTGAAGCCATAGAAATTATGTGGGCATTCAGAAAAGAAAGCAAGAAGTAAAAAATAAAGAAACAAAGAGCTGTTGATTGATTCAGAGTCCTTTAACGGTACCTGAGTAATGCTTTTATTTCAACAAACGCTGCCCAGACCAAAGATTCCATGCACATAAGAAATGTATAGTATTTGCCCTCCCACATCAAGTTAAATTAGGTTCTTCTTAGCTCTGACAGCCTGAGAGTTCTGCTTCAGAGACTTATGGACATTTCCTTGGGACACATCTCCTTACTGTGCTTTCTCTTCTCTAAGATACCTACAGAAGCACAATATCTAGGAAAGTTACAGAGTCATCCCCACTCTTCAAGGGGAATTCTGTGTGTGCCAAGACATAGTCTGGAAAATACCACCAGCAGACAGAGTTCCAAATGGGACACTGTGGTAAAGTTCTTCTCTCCTCTTAGTTCCCTGCTTTCTGAGTTCAAAATATCAGTCCTTCAGGACACTCCCTGGCAACTGTTTGCCCTTGTGTATGTATACAGGTTCATTCATGTTTTCCTGTTATTACCAGAGAAACTGACATCCCTTTCTGGATTTTTAGTCTCATTAATAAAAGAATTAAAAATGAACTCAGAAGGAAACACAGAATAATTTTATTAGAATTTGAGAAGAAAACAATGGTAAAGGCAAACTGCAAATCCTGGTAGCCATCAGGAGGAAGAAGGACGGAGGAAAAGACAAACAGGACTTTTGTGTTAGTCATGGAGGTCAAAGAAAATGAAAAAATCCAGAGTGCCAGAGAAAACATGCTTAGCAGTGTCCCACTATAAACTGAAGTTCAGAAATTCCCTGACTCCAGGCCCCTCTGTCCCAAGGCAATGAACTATATCAGGGATCCATGAATAGAAGTACAAATAGGAGGTGAAAATTTAAAAACGTAAAATCCCTCCCAAGAATGGAAGTGGGATAATGGGATGAGGAAGGAACTCAAAAAAAACATCTTTTTTTTTTTTTTTTTTGTAATAGGTGGCCGTGAGAACATGGCCGCCTATAAGACCATTAGAGATCTACAGCTCCCATTTGTATTAAAAGCGTCTCCACACTCTCAGCATGCTGAGTTCCTTAGATTCAGCTCAAGCAAGGAAGGTATTCAGTGGCCCACTTCAAATTGGCTTCTTTCATAGTATAATGTTGATATTTCCTTTTCCAGTTGCTACTTTCCTACCACAAATAATTTAATTTCCAACCACCCATCATAAATAATATATTGTGACTGCTCTTACTGAGTGTCTGCACAGTCATTGGTGTACTGCTGTTGCTCTTCAGTCTATCATTTAGAAATCTTCAGACATACCTAAATTAATACTATGTTTTCTTTATTCCCAGCAATTTGTAACCTTTTAGTTCACTGATAGTTTTATATTTTTCTTTTTTTTTTTCTTTCTCTTTTTCATTTTTTTTTTTAATTTCTAAAGCTAGGTTCCTAGGAACTACATCATGGTAAGTATGACTAAGTGGCAGCCAATGTTTGGTTAGGTTTCTTTAATTGCCATTTCCCAAGGTGATCTGTTCGCAAGGGCACACATTGGAACATCACATATTTTCTGAAGTTTCCTTAGCCTTCTCTCTGGCTGTGCATGTCCTCCAGGTCAGGAAGAGAGGAGTAATGGTGTGCTGTCTTTCAAAGTCTTCTCTGGGATATTCCCATCTTTGCCTATAAGAAAAGCTTGGAGATTCTAGAGGCACATTGGAGCCTTTTATAATCTCTCTGGCAGTTTAATTCACTAAGATTTCTTATTGAATTCCTTGCCAAGCTCTCGTTTGCTGCAATTGAAATCACAACCTTCACCAACTGGGTGGCTACCAGCAGTTTGATATTGTTTTAATAAAACCGTATAGTCAGCCTCTCCAGCTTCCCAGCCTCACTAAGTCCTAAATTCAATTGCCATCACACTATGTGAGTAGAAATTTTGCGAAGGAAGTGTGAATTTTGACAAACTGTCAACAGTACTTTCATGACAGTACTTTGGAAGAAGCAAAACAGCCATGGAAGTTTTCATTACCTGAAAGTCTGCTTGTTTCTGGCTAAGGGGATATGGAACGTTTGGGGGTGGGGAGGATGTAGCAATGGAACCTTAAGCTAATTTCACTCATAGTGAAGCAGCCAATTGCTGCAGCTTGACCCATATTTTGTTGTTTTATAGGTAGAATAAACAAAGCTATTCACTCACTCTTGGATTTCAGAAATAACTTCCTTTATTTCCTTGGCTCTTGTTTGATGGGTTTCTTTCTCCCCATTTTTGGAGAGGGGTGATAGCTTATTCTTTTATGCCCTGGACACAAGTAATCTTCTTGGCTCTGGCTCCACAGCCAATAGAATGACAGACTCGTTCCTCTGCACCTGCCTCTATTGGCATTTTGATGTTTGCAGCTCTGAGTATTGAACAATAAATGGAAGCTGCCAGAAAGAAGAGCACCTCCCACTGACTCTTCTGCAAGGCAGCTGACCCTTTGGAACTTTCACATTGTGGACAGGATGGGATGTAGTACTGAAACCTAATTACAGTTTACCTCTGGTTACCTTCAGCCTCTTGAAACTGTTCCTTGACCAGCACTGTGTTGAACCTCATGTTTGTGTGACTACCAGAGTAAGTGGTCTCTAGTTTACATCAATGAAAGGATTTAAGAACGTAATCTGACAGCATGGGAGGCTTAGAGATTTCTCTGTCTTGCTGTTTCCAGCTTATATTATGTTTCTACCAGTATATTTAGAAAATAAATTGATTTCTGACATTATTTTATTGCTATATTTAAAAAAACACCTTATGAAACAGTTACAACCTTTGAATATGGAATTAAAGGCCACCTGAATTGCATACTTGGTACACAGTCATTCTAATCTACTCTATTATTCCCTTGAAGGTGAGGGCTAGGGTGTGTGTGTGTGTGTGTGTGTGTGTGTGTGTGTGTGTGTGTGACTGTGTGTGTGTTTGTGCGTTTACATGCATGTGACAAAAGACCTCATGCTCTTAGAAATTCTAGACAAACCTCTTTCCACTATTACCTACTCAGCAGTGATTCTGTTACTGGAAGGGGTTCTTGAGAGTGTCCTGTGACACCTTGATGATGTTCTTTGTGTCTGAAACAATGAATTGGTCAAGTCATGATGTGTTCATTTTGAAAATACAGGCTTATTGAAAATGACTAGGAAGGGTGGGAATGGACCCAGGCAAGTTTTATAGTCTTCTTAACTACACTTTAGGGTCCAGGGCCTTCTTATTACTGAAAAATTAAAAAAAAAAAAAAAAAAAAGGAAAGAAAAGAAGCATGACTGCCCCAAGGTATGGTGGAGGTTTGTTATAGACATGTGGGAGAGCATAGCTAGAGACAGGAACCTACAGGCGAGTTGACAATTGCCATGACCACACTGAACTGTTTCATGTGGGGAGAGACAGGGACGGGAACAAAGAGGTAAGATAGGTGAACCACATGCAGCAATCAGGAGGTACAAAAAGAACAGGTAACCAAAACCAGCCTTTGTATTATATGTGGAAGAACAGTCCAGCCCCCAGGGTTGGAGAGGTCATGGTAGGGGCTTAGGTATGACAACTAGGAAGGCCCTGTGCCTGGTAGGGACAGAGATTACAGGGAGAACCTGAGAAACTGGTGACTAAATTTGTTTTGATATGTTAAATAGGCACCTCAGCAACTTGTCCTGGGTTTGCAACTTAACAATTACTAAAGAGCAGAGAGTTTTTGAATAAGTAGGCTCTTTGAGGCTGTCTCCAATAGTTGATTTTGTTTACTGGAAAGCATTCTAATAGGTGAAATCTGAAGTAGTCCCTTCTTGCTTGCAGAAGCCCAGAATTAAGTTCCTTATGGCTTACAGTCCCACATCTGACCCTACCTTCGACCTCAATTCTCGAATTCAGAATTTACTGTCAATGCTTCTAATGAGTTGTACTTTCTTCCCAGTTTACAACAAAGGGTTTTATTAAAAATACAGTACAAAATATTCCCATCCTTAACTCAGAATATTTGCTGAATGAATTGACTTACATGTGAACAGCAACAGGGATCACCATAAACTCCAACCATCTAAGATAATTCTTTCTGGATTTGTTTTTGTAAGACGTTATGGCACAGGAGGCCTTGTGCTTGTATTTAATCATCGTTGTTTTAATGAGAATATTTTATTGAGAGGAATCCAACTATTTTCAGAAGCTCAGAACATTTTAGGTATTAGTTCTTGCTGGTCTCGTTTTTGTTTTTGTTTTTGTTTTTATTTTTAATTATTTATTTATTTTTTGATACTTTATTTACATTTCCCATGTTTCCCCCTTTCCAGGTCTCCACTTTGGAAAACCCCTATCCCCTCTCCCTCCCCCTGCCTCTATGAGGGTATTCCACCTCCCACCTGCCCGCCCACCCACTCCCATATTCCCACCTTGACATTCCTCTTTACTGGGGCCTCTAACACCCTCAGGCCCAAGGGCCTCTCTTCCCCCTGATGGCCAACAAGGCCTTCCTCTGCCACATATATGGTCTGAACCATGGGTCCCTCTTTGGTTGGTGGTCCAGCCTCCAGGAGGACGGGGGGTGTGGGGGGGGACGGGCCAGATGAGACTGTTGCTCCCTCCATGGGGCTGAAACTTCCCTCAGTTCCTTCAGTCCCTTCTCCAATTCCTCCATCTGGGACCTCACTCTCAGTCCAGCGGTTACTGTAAAGTGAAACTTGGATATTCCGAACGTTTGGACTAATATCCACTTATCAATGAGTACATACCATGTTCCTTCTTTTGTGACTGGGTTACCTCACTCAGGATGATATTTTCAAGTTCCATCCATTTCCTGCAAATTTCATTAAGTCATTGTTTTTAATAGCTGAGTAGCACTCCATTGTGTAAATGTACCACAATTTCTGTATCCATTCCTCTGCTGAGGGACATCTGGGTTGTTTCCAGCTTCTGGCTATTATAAATATGGCTGCTATGAACATAGTGGAACATGTGTATTTATTAAATGTTGGAGCATCTTTTGGGTATATGTCCAGGAGAGGTATAACTGGGTCCTCAGGTAGTATTATGTTCATTTTTCTGAGTGTCCCCCAAACTGATTCCAGAGTGGTTATACCAGCTTGCAATCCCACCAACAATAGAGGAGTGCTCCTCTTTCTCCACATCCTTGCTAGCATCTGCTGTCACCTGAGTTTTTGATCTTAGCCATTCTGACTGGTGTGAGGTGGAATCTCAGACTTGTTTTGATTTGCATTTCCCTGATGACTAAGGATGTTGAACATTTCTTTAGGTGCTTCCCGTCTATTAAAGAGTGTCTATAAGCAGAGTGTGGCTGAATTGTGACCAGCAGTTTGGGGCTAGTGTGTTCCTTTTATGAACACCGTACATGCTTATACTTCAGGCTATTTGATTAGTGTATTGAGTTTTATTTCTTTTTCAGTGCTGGGCATGGAATTTAGGGTTTCATACATGCCAGGGAATGTTTTTTCCCTCAGCTGTGTATATACGTTCAAGTGCAGGTCAGAGGTTGGTATCAGGTGTCTTCCTCCATTGCTTTCCACTGAATATATTGAGGCAAAGTCTCCCACTTGAACCCAAAGTTTGCCAATTAAGCTAGTCTATCTAACCAGCATGCTGTGGGATCCCCTGTCTCTCTGTCTGGTACTTTACCATTACTTATGTACCTTCACAGCTGCCTACCACTCATATAGAAGCTAGAGATCTGACCTCTGGTTCTCACACTTGCAGAGCACAAATTTTACTCCACAGACTTGTCTGCTCTTTTCTTTTTTTCTTTCTTTCTTTTAAAGATTTATTTATTTTATGTATATGAGTACACTGTAGTTGTCTTCAGAACTACCAGTAGAGAGCATTGGATCCCATTAGAGATGGTAGTAAGTCACCATGTGGTTGCTGGAAATTGAACTCAGGACCACTGGAAGAGCAGTCAGTGCTCTTAACCAGTGAGCCATTTCTCCAGCCCATCTGCTCTTTTCAAGAGAAGCCTAAGAAAAACTTTTTCACAATGACATTAAGGTTTACTTTCTTGCCCCTTAATCACTTTTCTTATATTAAATTTGTTCAATTCAACCTCCTGTTGAAGCTGTCCATAATAATTTATGTACAACTAATTTTTCTACCATTTTCACAGCAGAAATGGCAATAGAGAATTTTTACTCAGGCCTGAAAAGTTTTAGGCAGCTACCATTCACAGATGACTAGCTGTGTAGCTCTGTTGGCTGAGCCATCATTTTATGTATGTGATATACTGAGGGTAGAATATGTTGTGAACAGCTATTCCAGACAATTCTTTTTTCTACTACAAAGATTCCTGGGCATACTTCAAGATAGGTTTTACTAAGAACAACATGTTTCCAAAGCTAAAGTTTATTACCCATGAAACAGTCCATTTGCAAAATTAATAGATAAATTAGCAAAGAGAAACAGGCCATTAGACCCACTGCTATGGTTTAGAGTCTGGGTTGGGGAAGGAAGCCAGAGTGAAGTGTGGAAGCCAAAGTTCCCTGAAATGACAGGAACTATCAGTCTGTGGTGAAGGTTATGGTCACTCAAATAGAAACAGAGAAGTGCTGTTACTATGTGGTATCTAAACCCACGCTCACTGGAAATGTGCTTTGAGCTTAAAGGCAGAGCTAGATATATCAGTTACTGAGTATGTACAAATGCATTATATGGTAAGGAAAAAATGCCTGAGCTTATTTACTTTCACGATTTTATTATTATATTTAAATTTTAAATGCGTTACATATCATGCATATAGTATATGAGTCATTGTGTTCATATGTGTCTAAGGGTGTGTGCTTGTATGTGTGTGTGTGTGTGTGTGTGTGTGTGTGTGTGTGTGTGTGTGTGTGTGTAAGCCAAATGTTATGTTCAGTGCCTTTATCAATTGTTCTTATTTTGAGACAGAGCCACTCATTTAACCTAAGGCTCACTGACTGTCTAGACTCAGTGGCCAACAGCCTCAGAGACCCACCTATCTCGGCTCCAATTGCCCATCTTTAGGCTTGGGTTCTAGGACAAAACTCATGTCTTCATTGTTGCATAGCCAGCACTTTATCCATGAGTCCATTTTCCCAGCCACTCTTCCTACATTTCTTTCTTTATTCAAAGGCTTTCTAGTATTAGCAGACCATATTCTATGCCATCACTCTGGATCTGTCCTTTTCCTTTCAAATTAGGTGAATTAGAAATAGCAGTGTTCCAATCCTAAATGCTATTCACCATATTGGCTTAAAGCAAATGGCAGACAACTAAATAGACTATTTGATACTTTGTGCAGACCTGAAGAATTTTGTGATGCTTCATTTCATGACATGTGAAATGAAGGTAATTCCACCTTGTGGGGGAGTTTTAATAGTGAATAAAACTAGGGAAAGGAGATAAGCAATGCTAGTCATAGTTAATTCTAAATGAATCCTGGGAAGCTTCTAAGGAGAGTTACATGCCCTGTGTCATTGATTCTCACTACAAACCTACAGGATCGAAACTGTTATGGTTCATGCCATGTATCTGGGAAAAGTGAAGCTTCAAAAATCAAATATCTTTGCCAAAGCACTGAGCTAATGAGTAGAGGGAGAGAGGCTTCAGGTCTCAGACATCTAGACCCAGAGGCTTGATGAGCAATCACCAGATATTGCTCTATTAATAGAGGCCCTCGATAGATATCTCATTCCAGGGCTGGAGAAATACCTCAGAGGTTAAAACACTAGCTGCTTGTCCAGAGGACCTGAATTTGATATGTATCACCCATGTCAGGCCATTCACAACTGTCTGTAACTCCAGATCCAACTGATCTGACATGCTTTCTGGACTGTGAACATACCTGTTCTTAAATACACATATCCCCCTCCCCCAGCACACACACACACATAAATAAAATTAAATCTTAAAAATAAAAACAGATTCCTCTGGGCTCTTATTATCAGATCTACACCTCATATCCACTACAGGGATCATAGCTCTATTTGAGTACTTTTCTAGCTAGCCTCTGAGGTACTCTATCTTCAAACTGGTTAATAAAGCCTGAAAACCTCTTGGTCTTCAAAATGTAAATTATTCTGAGCCCATGT
Source organism: Uromys caudimaculatus (assembly GCA_028551405.1). Classification (NCBI taxonomy): domain Eukaryota; kingdom Metazoa; phylum Chordata; class Mammalia; order Rodentia; family Muridae; genus Uromys; species Uromys caudimaculatus. Next base: position 70,539,444 of record CM052711.1, on the reverse strand, counting down.
GCTCCTGGATGAAACTCTCCTCAGATCTCTTCTACTGTGACTTCCGAAGTAGAGGAGCACATCTCCCTCTTACTTCTCCTATTAATTAGAGTGAGCACATGGTTCCATTTCCCTGTCTTGACTTCCTTACTATTTTGGAAGCTGTGCTAAATAAATATTGAAAATAAAGCTTCCACTTTATTTCTTACTATCCACATCAACCATCACAATATCCTTCTAGAAACGCTTGTGTCAATGGCTAACACAGCTGATAAAATTTCCTCCTTGTAGGTTAAGTTATGACTCTGAGTAGCCAGCATCTCCATACTGAAAGAAAAGTGCTTACAAAGGATCTTTGTGATAGCTTCAGAGTGCTGAAATACTTTTACCACCCACAAAAGCAGTTTATGGCATTGTAACCTGAAGCTCTAAAACCTGGATTTTTAGTAGCATAAACTGCACTGCTTATAGCTGGGATTTTTCAAAAGTTGAATGCAATTTATTATCTAGGTGTTCTTCATTCTTAAGTTTGTCTCTGTGGTTAATGCCTTTAAAGAATAGGGAGACACTGTGAGTGTGAATGTGTGTGTGTGTGTTGAGTGTTTTTATGAGCAACAGCGAGAGAAATATGTAAGATGAAATACCAAGTTCCTAAGCAAGGTAACCTCAAAAGACTCATGCAATAGTCCTTTGGATTCCTGTTTCATTGTTGTCACGAGCAACAGGTTTGTTTGTATGCATATGTGGGTCTATGTGCACAAGGACAACAGAGTTTAACCTAGGATACCATCTTTCAGAATGTTCTTCAACTTTTTTTTTTTTTTTTTTTATGTTTTTTATTTACATTTCCGATGATTCCCCTTTTCTTTGGAAACCCGGTGTCCCCTCCCCCTCCCCGCCTCTGTGAGGGAATTCCTCCTCCCACCCACCCGCCCACCCATTCCCATATTCCCACCTTGACATTCCCTTTTACTGGGGCCACTAGCACCCTCAGGCCCAGAGTCCTCTCCTATCTCCCTGGTGGCCATCGAGGTGAATCTTCTGCTTCATATGTAGTCCAAATCATGGGTCAATAGATGTGTATTCTTTGGTTAGTGGTCTGAACTAGAGGACGACCAGGGGGAGGGTCAGGCCCATTGACGCTCTTGCTCCCTCCATGGGGCTGCCAATTCCCTCTGCTCCTTCAGACTTTTCTCCAACCCCTCCATCTGGTACCTCACTCTCAGTCCAGCGGTTATTGTTAAG
>CM052711.1:70373761-70537720 GCA_028551405.1 Uromys caudimaculatus | reverse complement strand
TCGATGGCCACCAGGGAGAAAGGAGAGGACTTTGGGCCTGAGGGTGCTAGTGGCCCCAGTAAAAGGGAATGGGTGGGTGGGTAGGTGGGAGGAGGAATTCCCTCACAGAGGCGGGGAGGGGGAGGGGACACGGGGTTTCCAAAGAAAAGGGGAATCATCGGAAATGTAAATAAAGTATCAAAAATAAAGAAAAAAAAAACATTCTGTAATGCAAAGGACACTGTTAATAGGACAAAATGGCAACCAACAGATTGGGAAAAGATCTTTATCAATCCTACAACTGATAGAGGGCTAATATCCAATATATACAAAGAACAAAAGAAGCTAGATTCCAGAGAATCAAATAACCCAATTTAAAAATGGGGAACAGAGCTAAATAGAGAATTCTCAACTGAGGAAACTCGAAGGGCTGAGAAGCACCTAAAGAAATGTTCAACATCCTCAATCATCAGGATAATGCAAATCAAAACAACCCTGAGATTCTACCTCAAACAAGTCAGAATGGCTAAGTTCAAAAACTCAGGTAACAGCAGATGTTGGCAAGAATGTGGAAAAAGATGAACACTCCTCCATTATTGGTGGGATTACAAGCTGGTACAACCACTCTAGAAGTCAATCTGGTAGTTCCTCAGAAAATTGGACATAGTACTACCTGAGGACCCAGCTGTACGACCCAGAAGATGCTCCAACATGTAATGACAAATTCTCCACTATGTTCATAGCAGCCATATTTACAATAGCCAGAAACTGGAAAGAACCCAGATGTCCCTCAACAGAGGAATGGATACAGAAAATGTGGTACATTTACACAATGGAATACTACTCAGCTATTAAAAACAACGACTTCATGAAATTTGCAGGCAAATGGATGAAAATATCATTCTGAGTAAGGTAACCCAGTCACAAAAGAACACACATGGTATGCACTTACTGATAAGTGGATATTAGCCCAAGAGTTCAGAATACCCAAGATTAAATTCACAGACCATATGAAGCTCAAGAAGAAGGAAGAACAAAGTGTGGATTCTTCAGTGCTTCTTAGAAAAGGGAACAAAATACTCACAGGAGGAAATATGGAGACAAATTATGGAGCAGAGACTGAAGGAAAGGCCATCCAAAGACTGTCCCATTTGAGGGTCCATCCCATATACAGTCGCCAAACCCTTATGCTATTGTGGATGCCAAGAAGTTCTTGCCAACTGGAGCCTGATATGGCTGTCTCCTGAGAGGCTTTGCCAGAGCCTGACAAACACAGAGGTGGATGCTCACAGCCAACCATTGGAATTGAGTGCCGGGTCCCCAGTGGAGGCATTGGAGAAGCGATTGAATGAGCTGAGGTGGTTTTCAGCCTGGTTGGGGAGCAGCGGTGTCAACAGGCTAGACCCCCTAGAACTCCCAGGACTGGACCACCAACCAAAGATTACACATGGTGGGACCCATAGCTCTGGATATATATGTGGCAGAGGATGGCCTTGTTGGACATCAGTGGGAGAAGCGTCCCTTGGTACTGTGGGGGTTTGATGCCCCAATGTTTTGGAATGCCAGGGAGGGGAGGTGGAAATTGGTGGGTGGGTTGGTGGGTGGGGGAGCATCCTCATCGAGGCAGGGGGAGTGCGGATATGATAGGGGGTTTCTGAAAGTGAGACCTGGAAAGGGGATAACATTTAAAATAAATAAAGAAAATATCCAATAAAAGAAAAAAAAATGAGGAATGGCCAGGCTGCTCCTAACATTCTATATCCTTGTCTCTCAAATCATGGCCTGTAAACTAGTTGCTTTTCCTGTTGCTGTGATAAAAGAGTTTGTCAAAAGCATATTCAAGAAGGTAAGGTATCTTTTGTCCATCATTGCAGGGGCCATATAGAACATAGGGAATGTGGTAGTTTGAGGCAACTCATCACAATAGATGTATAGTTAAGAAGCAGAGAGAGATGGATGCTGGTGCTCAGCTTACCTCCTCTTATTTACTCAGTCTCAAATCCCAGCTCACAGATCAGTACCTCCTGTATTTAGTGTTTGTCTTTCAATTTCATCAACCTAATCTAGAAAGTCCCCTAAAGACGTACAAGCATACTTTGCCCCACAGTATTTCCATATCCAATCAAGTTGAAAGTAAAGGATCCATCACAGCATGTATGATTAGGGCCTTGCTGATAATGTCCCACCAGAGTTCTTCTATCTCACAGGCTCATGAATGACATTATTAGGACCTGGTTCACATGATGGAAAGCCAACCTTGTTAGGTAGCTTTTCATTAGATGATAGTTCAATTTGTCCTCTGGACTATAGAAGTAGCACTGCCCTAATTTGCCCAACATTCATTAAGCATTTCATTCTGCATGCTTAGAACTCCATAACACCTGACAGGACCCATAAACATAACCTTTCTATTTTATGCTGTGAAGGGCAGTGTGGGCTCCAGGAGTTTCATTAAGGTTCACAGGTTTCCTTTCACCCAGACTTATATCATTTTCTTAAGGTTCTCTCTTGAGTACTTAAGAGAATATTGATGTTAAAGGTGGTTGGTGATCATGGGAAGCAATTGCTATATTCAGAAGTGTTTGTACTTCCTGTTCATAGAGATGGCAGACAAACCTACTGTGGGAGGTAGGAAGATGTGATTAAATTACAATGTGTTTTAAAAACCAAATGGTTATTTTTTACTTGGTGTCTATATTCTTTTCCAGAAAATCTCCCAATTTTAATGATTACAGAAGCATCTTTTCTAACTATCAGCAGCCATGTTCATAGGGTAACAGTATCAGAACTGTATCTCCTTAGTAGATGATATTTGGTCTCTTGCTTTTTTGTTTTCTGATTTTTGTTTTCTTAGGTTGTTGTTGTTTTGTTTTGTTTTCTGAGGCAGGCATTTACTAAGCAAAATGATTCAAACTGAAGAATTCTTGATGTATTCTAAATAGAAAATGTGCTGTATTCTTGACAGGATCTCTATATTTCTAGGGTCACAAATTTTCTAGAACTTATTGTTTTTGTGATGGATGCTACAGGAAATATAACAATCCCCAAGACATTATTGACTAAAACCTTTCCACAGATCTCTGCATCGAGTCCGTTCTCACTGCTGCCTACAGCCTACAAAATTCCCTGTGTCGCATTCTCTCTCACTTCCACCACCCCTCCCCGTCTTTCTCTGGTGTGTTTCCATATCTGTAGGGGTAGTCTGGATACAGTTACCTGTGCTTGGGTTTAGGCAGGAGGGGCCAGCCTTAGGAATCTTTTCAATGGCACTCTACCGTATTTCTTGAAACAGAGTCTCTCCCTGAACCTAGAATTCACTCTTTCAGATAGACTGGCATGCCAATGAATGCCAAGATGTCCTCTGACTCTCACCCCATGCTAGGCTTCTCATTGAGTGCAAGGGATCCAATCTCTGATCTGCATGTTTGTGCAGAAGCACTCTACTCAATGTGTCATTTCTCTAGTCCCTTTTAACTTGTTATTTAATTGTAGTTTTTAAGACATAGACTCACTATAATTCCCAATCTGATAGTGAATGCCTGGTTTCAACTGATCCTCTAGCTCCAGTCTCCTGAAGCGCTGGAAATGTGGTTGTGATTCAACATGCCTGACTGTGGCATGTATTTTCTGTTTGTTTGTTTTTTGAAATGCAACTTTCCCTGAGTGTTTTGACATACAATGAGATCGTTGGAACTATTGATGTGATTTTGTTGTTGTTGTTGTTAACAAAAAGAAATATGAGGAGGTTTGGGGATTCCCAAGACTTTAGGCAGTCAAGTGTTATGGTATAAGTTGTATTTTTGAATCCTTATTTGGGCAGCCACAGTCAGGAAACAGACTACAAAATGGAGAGAGATTGAAAACCAGAGACTCAATCTGATTCTGAGATCCTATGTCTGGCATTCTCAGGAAGATAGATAAACAGATTCTAATTTCAGGAAAAAAATAGGTTTTTATTCATTTTAAGAAAAAAGAAGTACAAAGATGAAACAAAACAGTAGCTGAAGCTTTGGGTTGATGAAGTACTGAAGCAAGTGGCCCACCAGAGGGAAGGCCTCTGTGTTGGAGGAAAGACCTATGTTTGTTTGGGAGGAGCAGTAAGATAGGAAGGGTCATACTTGGAGGGAAATCTCCAAAGAAGGGCATAGCATGTATATTCCCATGGGTCTATTAAGCAAGCATACATTGTTCAGCTAGTGAGGTCCATTACCCTTAAATAATGGTGCATATCAGAGGTAATTACTGCAAAGTTAGATCCTGGGTGCCTCCTGCAGCTAAGGTCAAATATCTTATATTAATCTAAAATGCATTATAAATAATTCATTAGGAAAAGTTAGCTGTAAAATATGGTAAAAAAAACCCAAAAAACTGGGGAGGGAAGCCCTGAGTTCACTAGTATTATCTGTGTAGGAGGGGTAGGAGTGGAGGCATGAAGGATGTCTGGTTTTGTCCTATATCACACTCCACCTTTGTTTTGACACAGTGTATTGTCAGTGAAGGTAGAACTCAACAGTTCCACTAGACTGTCCATCACTTTCTGGGGATCCACCCATCTTCAGTCTCAAGCCCTGAGGCCACAGACTTAAGTGCAATTTCACAGCCAAAACCCAAAATTATTCAGACTAATAAACAGCATTTTGTGCTACAATGTAAATTGGATACAAAATAGAAAAGATTCTGCAGTTAGTTCTTCCATTTTCTTCTGGAAACTGAACTCACTCTGAGGACCAGAGAATGTAGGCTGGAAGTGAGTGTCTGTGTCAAATGAAAGACTTGAATAACTTAGTTTTTGAGGTTCTCTCTGGGGAAGAAAGTGCCTCAATGTTCATGTTCCTTTGCCCTAAAGAGGAAGATTCTATTGTTTGTGAGACATAAATACAAGGAGTAGAGATGAATATCTCCAAGACCAACTTTCTCCTATACTATTTCCCAAGTTCAAACTGAATTAAAAGGTTGGGAACATGTCTTGTCTTAAGGAATTGCTCCTTTATTTTCTATCACTCACTAGCGTTTATCCTCCTGCTTCTTAGTAATGAAACAAACAAACAAACAAACAAACAAAACAGTTTTCTTCTTTGAGAGATATGCACTTTATGTATCCTGAATTGGCCAGAAACCTTCCATGTAGCCAAGGATCCTCTGGCCTCTACTGTTAGGATATTAGGATATTAGGATAATAGCACATGACACTGTGCATGATTAATGAAGTTCTAGGGGACCAAAAGTACAGCTTGGTGCATGCGAGACATGCAAGTACACTACCAGGTGTGCTACCTAACAGTTGTTTTTCAAATGACTACTAAAAAGCCCCCTTTTACCTGGTGACCACCATCAAAACTGCCCTTGTATTTTCTCTCAGGGTGCTCAGGTTTTTTTTTTTTTTTTTTTTGAAAGTACTGATATGAAGTTTCTCGCTCTGCCTTCTAAATATAGACACTTCCCCTTATAGTGGTATTTGTGAATTGTTTTGAGCTAAACTTTTTTATTGCACCCATATTATATGAAAAATTAAAAGGCACTTATTAGGATGCAGTGTGTTCCGAGCCCTGTTAAGACACACAAGGTACCTTGCAGTGAAGTAGAAATCATTTCACTGAAAAAGTATGAATGACAGGGCTGGGTGGATGAGCAGAGCCATGCCCAGAGAGTCTTTTTAGCTACTCAAAGGCCACAGATTATTCCATGTGTGAATGGGTAATACTAGGGGGGTCATAAAAAAAACTGGATGACTTATTGGGCTTATATTTAAAGTCAATCTTTTTTTTTTTTTTTTTTCTTTTTTGGTTTTTTGAGACAGGGTTTCTCTGTGTAGCCCTGGCTATCCTAGAATTCACTCTGTAAGCCAGGCTGGCCTCGAACTCAGAAAACCACCTGCCTCTGCCTCCCAAGTGCTGGGATTAAAGGGGTGCGCCACCACTGCCCGGCAAAGTCAATCACTTTCTAGTAGGATACCATGTGAGTGCACAGGCTGGGTGAAGTAGGTGAGGAAATCTAGCTGGTATGGATGGCTTGAATTCACAGTCGAGGTGGGTAAAGTTTACAACCATGGTAATGCCAAGTATGTCATCCTCCCCACCCTGCCAGTGGAGGTTTCTCAGTGAAGATTATATTTGAGGCTTCACGCATGCTAGGTGGGGATTTTACCTCTGAGCTGTAACTGTAGCCCTTTTCTTCTTAAAAAGTATTCTGAGATAGGGCATTGCTTGGTTGTTTACACAGGCTGGAAATGAATTCACTTTTTCTATTTTACAGACTTATTAATTATAATGTATATTCCTGATTAACACATGATTACATATTTTATTCATATGTATGTGTATGTTCCTGTGTGTGTATGTGTGTGTACCCAAAATTATGCATTTGTTAATATATTAGTTACTCTCCTATTGTCGTGATAAGACACTATGGCCAAGGCAACTTTCAGAACAACGTTTATTTGGTACTTATGGTTTTATAGTTAAAGTTAGTGATGAGAGAGTGGCCAGGGTTCTAGGCAGCTGGAGCTGCAGCTGAGAGCTCATGATGTGAACCATATTCAGAGGGCAGGGACTACACTAGGAATCACATGAAGCTTTTGAAACCTCAAATCCTTTCTCCAGTGAAAACACTTCCATCTACAAGGCCATATGTTTGAATCTTTCCCCAAAAGTCCCACCAACTGCAAACCAAGTATTTAAATATGTGAGCCTATGTGGGCCATTTTTGTCCATACCACCACATGCTGTGTACATGAATATGTATAGGAATCATCATCATGGATTGAATGAGTTACATATGAGAATAATCTTTTTTTGGGTAAGTATTGGTAAGCAATAAATTAAAATATTTCTTAATTGGATTTGAATATGAACTTATATGGTAGGAAATGTTTTTTCTTGTGACAATTGGCTGATTCTTAATGTGCCTGAAAAGTCAAACTCATCCAACTCCATAATAGAGGATGGGCTGATAAACCTCTAACCAAGGTCTCTTATATCTATATAGTCTGGTACATGCTCCGTTTTCCATCCCTCCCTCAAGAGTCAATATATGCTGAGTCCTGAAAGGTGTGTGAAGATTCCGATCATGCTGGAAATATAGAGGGGTGGTGCCTGGTTCTCTTAGTATCCCTGGGTGTACTTCCTTCTGATAATTTCTCCTCTCCAGTCTATTATCAAACCTAAAAAAGGGACATATTTTATCTTTTCCCTAGGCAGAAGTGTCCCTGTCTCCATATTTCCTCCTGCCCTGTTCAAGGCCCTGTATTCAGTGTTGAAACATACACTAATGGACAATTTCTGTACTTCCCAGCAATGAAACCAATAACTCCATGTGTCCATTGGTTACTTAAAATGCAAATAGTATGGTATAGAGGCACTGCGTACTTAATTTTTACTAATTTATGCTCAAGTTTAAATGACTATATGTTTCGTTTATCTTCAAAAGTGTATACAGGGAGGAAGGACAAAGAAAACGTGGTCTTAAGCAGCTTGTCCTTTAGCCCATGCAAAACCACTATGTTGGAAGCATGGGGACACAAGTCTCAGTTGTTTAATTCTACAGTAGAAGCAGGATGCCAGCTGTCCATATTATGTCTACAAACAGGAAGCAAAGAATGAACAAAATGTAAGCTAGGCTATAAAATCACATGTCCCACCTCTAGTGACCCACTTCCTCCAAATGTTCAAAGACTCACGTCTTTGAACGAAGGAGGAACATTGAGCGAGGGAGGAACATTTCATACTGGTACCATAAGTCCTGGTGAAGCAGCCCATCCAGGATGTTTCATAAACAAACCGTATAACATTTTGGCTATTTCTTGTGAGATTTTTATTTAATTAATGTTTCCACAATCCCGTCATGTGTAGTGCGTCTCAGCATATTCCTGTTTGACTGGATCATTTTCTTTTGTTTGTACCAGTGATGTTTCGAGTACCAACTCATCAGTTCATTTATATTTGAATCATATCTAGTATTGACTCTTAGGAATAATTCCAATAATTATAGCATTTATAAGTTTTCATATAAAAATGTTTACTTGAGTTTACATCTGCTAGTGGAAGAGCTGGATTTAATGGTAATTTTATCCTGGACTTTTAAAGGAACCAACAAGTTCCTTTTTTTTTAACAAGTTCCTTTTAATAGGGCCCAATCATTATTCCTTTTTATCAGCAGTGGTTAAGACGACTAATGTCTTCCTCGTTCATGTCAATACTTACTTCTCTATCAATTTGCTTATTTTTTGAAAACATGTCTTGCTTCACTGTTCAAAATGACAAGATGACTGAACAATGCTCTTGCCTCAGCCTCCTGAGTAGCTGGGAATATAGGAGAGCACCACCATGCCCATCTTATAGTTTGTCCTATTGTCATCATAGAGGTTGCAAAGGGAGAGCTCATTGTGGTCTCCCTTGAAGTTAAGAATCTCCTTTGCCACATGGTTCAACTGCCTTGATGGTCTGCCAGAACTGTGAGACCAAGAACTGAAATCTCTGAAGCTATGAGCCAAAGTACATCCTTATGCTCTTATGTTCTGACAGACATTTATTGTGTATAGCTATGAGAAAGGGAATGAATATACAACCTAGAGCTCATTGTCCTACATTCCTGGTCTATTGTTTTGTTTGATTTTTGTTTATTTGTCCTTACTACAGTTTCCCTTCCCTACTCTCCTCCAAGCTCTTCCCCCCTCCCTCTGCTGTATTATTTGTATGTTATGATGACCTGTATCTCTTAGTTACATGCCCCCCATATTTAATATCAATTTGTTTTCTGTATGTTTATATGTATGTGCATTTATTTGTTTATTGATTTGAGTGTTTAAGCATAAATAAAATAATGTGACATTTTTATTTTTGTGTGTTTCACATATTCAGTTTAACAAATTGTCCTCCAGATTCACTTAAGTTATGGAAAATGGAGAAATCTCCTTTTTAGACTTGAGTAATACAAATAAACAGCATAGTTTTATTTTTGTTTTTTATTAATGAACACATATTTTGGCTATTGTTATGAACACAGGAGCACAACCATCTTCATGAGGTTGCTGTTATTAATATAAATAGGTTGCAAGTTGAAGAGAAGATTAGACAAATGACCCCCATTCCCGTGAAGAAGAGTTTGATTAGGGCATGATTAGAGTCATCCCACAGAAGATAGCCCTGAAGAGATGAAGAGATACAGAAAACAGAGGAAGAGAGAGAGAGAGAGAGAGAGAGAGAGAGAGAGAGAATCATTCATTTTCTGAATGAAGATCTTATTTTTACTTACATAGAATTTAATTAGAAAGGGGAAGTCCATGCACTTGGTTGTAGCCTAGCTTGGAGGCATGAAATCAAGTAGGCTCTAGATAAAATGGTAAAGCTGTAATTCAATGTAGTCTTGGGTTACACATGTGGCTAGATATTTTATAAGAATTAAGAGAGGCTACAAGGCCATTGTAATGCTCAGTAGCTATGCTTTGAGAGAAAAAAAGAATGCATCTTTGTATTACCTATTTTGGGAAGAAAAACAATGGAAATTGGATGACCAAACAATATCTAGGTAGTCCAACAATGGCTGCCTTACACTGGAGAGACCAAGAATCCAGTACTTGTTTAGTCCACAAAGCAGGAGGTCTCAGTATTCTCAATTTGGCATCAAAGGCATAGAGGACTCCTGAAGAGCTAATCTTCAGTCTATTTCAGAATCCTGGAGTTTCTAATATTAGTGAATGAATGCTGCAGCCATGGGATAGATGAGCTTGCCAGTAAGAGTGAGGACAAGCAGGCAAAAAAAAAAGTTCTTCTCTGTCCTATTATCTGGGCTGCCAATAGAAGGTACTGCTCAAATTTTGGGTTGGTTTTCCTTCTTCAAATAATCTGCTCAAGAAAGTCTTTCATAGGAGTGTCTAGTGGCTTCTATTTTAATTGACTTCAGATCCAGTCAAGTTGACAATCACAATTAGCAGTCATAGATTATATACCAAGAAGCTGAGCTATTGGATCATCAATTAGTTTTCTATTTGGTTTATTTACAGACATCTATTTTGTTGTCTCTAATGTCAGTAGCAATCTATATCTCTACACAGTGTAAAAGGGCTTCTCTTTCGACACAGCCTTGTCAGGATTCACTGTGTTATGACTGTTGTGTGCTTTCTCTCTCTCTCTCTCTCTCTCTCTCTCTCTCTCTCTCTCTCTCTCTCTCTCTTTCTCTCTCTCTTCCTCTCTGTGGGGGAAGAGGCAGGAGAGACTATCTGGTGCTCTGATCTATCACTTTCTACCATTTCTTCTTGAGGCAAAGTCGTTCTTTAAACCTGGATTTTAGCTGCTTTTCCATGGTTCTGGGGTTATTGGTAGATGACAATGGCTGTTTTACTAACTGGGCTAGGTGGGTAGTTTACAAGCACATGTGTCCCCACACCCAACATTGTACCCCTGTTCTGGAGGGTTGAATTCAAGCTCTCATTCTTGTGTTGCAAGTTCTCTTACCTACTGGGACATCTCCCAAGCCTCTGCTGATATTAGTTGTATTCTAAGTTCCATCTGTTTGGACATTTCTAGCACCACTCTTCTCTTTTCATATCTTTGGTACATTTCTTTTTCTTGAAACCCATTGAAGGTCTGATTCATCAGAACTAGTAGGAACCTCAAAAGCAAATCATTCTTCAAATGAGTCCTCATTTGCATTAAATAGTAATATTTGGGGGGATCATGAGAATAATGTTTAGTTGAAGGACTTCTAATTCAGCAAATCATATAGAAGTCAAATTTCCCAATGTCCTAATTACCAAGGAACTTATTAGCTTCTCCTTTTCTCAGGAATAAGGATTTAGGGATAAAACTCTTCGTTGTGCACTCTCTGAAAGGTTCTGGCATGGATCTACAGGCATTATGTGGATCCTGTGAAATCTATGAAAGTCTTCTACCATAAAGCTACATGTATAAACTCAGGATCTCCTGTTGCTAGTGAGAGAATTCCCAGGTACCTGCAGGCTTGAATATTACATGTATTAGGTACTTACCTCACTGCTGTGACAAAGTATCTGATAATGAGCAAATTTAATGGTGGGGGGTGGCAGTGGAGTTTGAAGTCCATCGTGGCAGGAAGGTCATGAAGTCAAATGATCACATGTTCACCCAGTCATGAAGCAAATGATATGAGTGCTTATGTTCAGCTCTTTTTGTTCTTTTTTACCATCCAGGATCCAAAACCAGAAAATGGCCCTACCTTACATTAGAGTAGATATTTCCATGTTAACTGAATTAAGGCAATTTCTCCCAGGTGTGGCCGAAGACTTACGAGGTGAATTCAGATCCCGCAAATCAACAAGCAGTATTGCTTACACTCTTTGCTTTTTGAGTATTTGTCTAGCAGAATTAGTTGCTTAGGAAGTAGCGATGTCATCCAAGTATGTTTAAGACTCTTTGAGTGAGAAGTGCTGATTTTTTTGTACCATATTTTATTTTCTTGAATCTAACAGTACCAATTCCATGACTGCTGTGTTCACCTGATTTATTTGTTCCAAAGAGAAACTTCAGCAGAACTGCAGAAGGACTGGAGAATTACTTGTCAAGCAATGTCTGCATCTTCTCTGTATTAGCTTTTCACAGTTCTCAGAAAAGAATTTTTTAAAAATTCTTCTTATGTAAACGCAGCTTATAGCAAGGTGCAGTTGAATTTAGGATGTGTGGCACAGATGGAAAAACCATGAGGATCTGAGGATCAGCAGATGTGGGAAAGCATCCTGCACTTTGGGGCACGGTGATAGGAATGATTTACCTTCTGTTCTTATGTATTTGAGCATTAACTTCCCAGCTACCAGAACAAACAATTTTAAACCTATCTGAATTTTGAAACATGAACATTTGATATGCTTCTTTCAACATATGAACATTAACAGCTGTTTACATTATAATGTTAAATGCACCAGATGTTCTCCTATCAAGATAAGCATTTGTACATTTTGTTTAAAGGTAAAAGCAAGCTTTTTAAACTACTTTGCTTAAATATATCCATTTGAATGACCTAGCTCCCTATCCCTCCATTTCTTCTTTCCTTCCTTTATCTTCCTCCCTTCCTTTATTTTTGAAAGAATCAAGTTTTTCTGAGATAATATTTGGTCTTTGTAAATATATCATGGCAGGTCCATGCACTACAGCATCAGCCAAGTCAGGAATTGACAAGCTTTTATCCTTGTGAGGACAGAAGGAAGTTTAAAGAATGTATCTCAGATTTAGGTTGTTTTGAAGTTTTCTTTCACTGCTGTGAAATAATGGTCACATCTTCAGGAGGAATGGCCATGAATTTTGAGAGCAGGCATGCTTAGACCAGCTGAGTCTAACAAACGTTTTATTTTCCTGTTATGGCACAAAACCCAGAAGACATGGATTTCTAACAGCTGAGTATTCCACTTTTGCATTCCTCATTAAGATGATAATGTACAAGAGTTAATTCTCTACCTGGCTTAATCTTCTAAGGATTGCCTTGAAGTTAAGTTGCTCCTGTTCTCTATAGAGACCCTCCATAGGTGTGAGTTTCACACTTTCAGATTCAATTAACATCAGAATAAAGATAGAAACAAGCAAGGAACCAAACTTACTTCACTGAACATCTATATTTTTGTCATAATTTTTAAAAATATGGTCATGTTTTGGAGAACTCTAGAGAGACTTGATTTGAGAAATACTTGAAGATAGATGGCCCTTTTAGGCAAAATGTTTTATTAATGCAAGTTATGCAGCAAAGGTCTGAAGTAAAAGCTTCAATCTGCATGGGAGAACATAAATGTACCATTGGTTTCCTTGGGGAATAGGCAGTCTTATTCCATGAAAAAAACAGCCAAGTTAATAAGTGACCTGTGCCCCATGTGTAGACTGTGCATCCCATATCATGTAATGGCAATCCCATAGATTTTCTGGGAGTAGTTTCTTGGCCTATATGGCAGTAAGTTTAGAAAAATGTAATGAGATGTTGCATAACAGATATAATATATTACTTAGGTTATGTGAAGATGATTTATTTGCAGGAGAATATTCATACATTATAGGAAAATTCTGTGCCATCCTATGTGTAAAATTGAACACTCATTGATTTGTTATACAATGGCTTATATTATAAACCAAGTTAATATCAAAAAATTACTATAGATTCGAAAAACCAAAAAAAAGAAAAATTACTATAGAGACATACCAACATGAATTCTTTCCTCTCTGTCTCTCTCTGTCTCTCTCTTTCTCTCTCTCTCTCTCTCTCTCTCTCTCCACTAAGCTAAATTGGCTGTAGTATCACTAGATAACTTAATTGTATTTATCATACTTATATAGTATATGTATTTTATAGACTGCAGAGTGAGTCTGTTTGTATGTGCCCTTCAGAAATGTGCCTCCAACCTTGAGGGGAGATAATCTTGCTCTGTTTAAATATAGCACTCTATCAGTTGCTCCTGAAACATGATGTCTATTTACTCTGTGAACTGATGTTGAATGGATTGAGGTTGTATGGTTGATAAATCATAATAGTAGAGAATAATAATATATTATATAATTTATAGTTATACATTATATAAAATATTTATTAGTATACATAATATATTATATGCAATAATGATAATAGTAATGATAATAGAGAATAAAATTTAATTAAAACCAAATGTGTGATCTGCAAGGCTGGCCTATAATGAATCTGTGGTTTAGGCTGACCTTGAATTCACAGAGATCTACTCACTTCTGCTTCAGAGTGCTAGGAATAAAAGGATGCTGACCCCCACAAGTGATTATTTTAAAAGTGGAGAGAGTATGACTGTCATAAAATCTAAGGACACAGAAACAGCCTGGTGTGTAACTCATAGAACTGCGCTAGTGAGCCCTGTATTACTACTGCCACCTCTTGTGAGGTTTAAAATGAAATTCCTAGGCCCTTTTCCTAGTACCTGCCTTCTAGGTACCTGCCTTTATAGGATAAGGGAAGCCTAACAGATGATTCTTTCCTAAGTTTCATCCCTCCTACCTGCATTTCAGGCCCTGGGCCCAGAGAAGATGATGATGATGTAAATTTGGTCTTGAATGAGAATTATGGAATCACAGTCCTCCTTATCATTTCAGGTCTTGTCACTGTCCATAAGAATGTTATGACAGTAGCAAAGTATTTTTCATAAATCTTCCACATAATTGGTTGGTGTGGCTTGAGTTTGATTGACAGATAGGTTTTAAAGTCTTGATGGTTCCATCTCTTCTGATGTTGGCTGCTGAGATAAAGCTTAGTGAAAGTGAGTGACTAGCTTCAGAAGAATTGTATTCCATGAGAAATTACACTGATATGAATATATGCTGTGTGCCTCTTTCATTTATTCTTCATAATTTTATATGTGTGTATGATATACTCTAATTATTCCCCCTAATTATTCTTTTATACCTGCTTTCTCTTCTCCCAGAAGTCCCTGTTCTATCTAACAAATTACCCTCCTAATTTCATGTCATTTTATGTTTGATTGCAACCAATTACATTTAAAAGGGGGTTCCTGCAAGAGTATGAATGGAGGGGTTTTTACTTAAGCAAGAACAACTTACCATCAATGATACACCATGTTAGTAATGTGACACCTCCCCCCCATTCTTACTCCAAACACTTTTAACTATCTATAGCTCCACAGGATAGGTTGGGCCCTCAGAGCCCATCCCTTCTCATCAAGATGAGATGTTGATAGGCCTATCCTGAGTGCATGGCTTGTTAGTTGTTTATTTATCTGCCATGATCTCTGCTGCCCTCACAGTACAGTGAAACAGAAGAAACTTGCATTTATCTGCTGAATCATGAGAGAGAGGCAACTCTCTCCGCTCAGTGGTGTGCCTATAATGATGGGGTGCATAGACAAAATGAATAACAGAGTGGAGGAAATCAGTCCATATGTGGAGGATATGAGGGCAAGGGAGATGACTCACTCAGTGAATGGCTTGTCATGTAAGCATGAGGACCTACCTCCAGATTCCAACAGACAGATTAAAAGTCAGTCTTAGTGAAGCAATTTGATCCTAGATATGGAAAACAGAGATAGGAGGATTCCCAGAGCTTGCTGCCTGGCTTATCTTGCCTAAGAGGTCACCTTCAGGTTCAGTGAGGCAGTTTGTCTCAAAAACTAAAGTGGAGAATGATAGAGCAAGATTTTCACATCAACCTCTGAGCTGTCCAAATGTGTGTTTGGACTCTGGGCCTGAGGGTGCTAGTGGCCCCAGTAAAACGGAATGTCAAGGTGGGAATATGGGAATGGGTGGGCGGGTGGGTGGGAGGAGGAATTCCCTCATAGAGGCGGGGAGGGGGAGGGGACACGGGGTTTCCAAAGAAAAGAGGAATCATCGGAAATGTAAATAAAAAAAAAAAAAATGTGTGTTTGTATAAGAACCTCTTCCATACACACATGTAAATAAACACAACACCGCACTCACCCCTCCACACCAAAATAGTCATGGAAATTAAGTGATCATTTTTGATATGGGAAAACTCCAATTTCAAGGAAATAGAAATATCTCAGAAAAGTACAGCACATCTCCTGCACTCCATCTCATTATCTGATTATCTACACAAATGCAGAGCACAATCAATATAAAGAATCGTGAATAAAACAACAGCGTCCTAACTCTGAAGTCTGTCACTGAAGCATCTTGGCCGTTAGGGGTATGACATTTCAAAGACAACACTTGTTTTCACACTGTGCCCAGGAGTTGCTGACAGTGAAGAGATAGGAGTAATAAGTACCAAAGTCTGACCACAACGGCTCAACCCATAGAACTGAGCTAATTCAGTACACATCTTCGAGTCTCTATCTCCATAAAATGAGCATTGTTAGCTTTGTGATTCTGTCAAAACAAAAACACACTTCTATTATCTTGGTAGTTCATGTCCCCCAAAACTCCATGAGGTAAATGATGTGTTCCCAGTGTGGCATTGTTGGGAAAGGTAACCTTTAAGAAGCAGGGTATTTTAGTAGGGTATCAGATTACTGTCAGGCAACTGGAAGGCTGCCCTTGAATGGGATTTTTGAGTCCTATCTCCTTGAAATCTTCTTAATTCATAATTAATTCTTCTTAATCTGCTGGCCATGGAGTGTGGGGCTTTTGGTCCAGCACATGTATCACCACAGGCCCAAAGCAATAGAGCCAGCTAGAGATGAACTGGCACCCTATATACTCTAAATGCGAGCCAAAGTAAATCTTCCTCCTTCCTAAATTGATTATCTTGGGTATTAGTTATAATATAAAAATAATGAGTATACTTATCAGACTCATGTATTATGAATTGCCTTTCTGTGCAAACAGAATGGAGTTTTAAAAATATATTAATGTATATAAAATGAACAACTTCATGTACTAGAAATGTTTCCCAGACTAAACTAAGAAGAAATATGCTTTCAATGATACCAATTGAAAATGTGTTCATTGACAGAAGAGGATTAATGTATTAAGTAATTAATTAGGTATTATTCTAGGTTCTGTTTTCTACATCATCAGAATATTTACACCTGTGTTTATAACATTCCTTGTGTTTATAGTTAGTGCAGAGCTAACTATAAACCATAGCTTCCCTTTCCATGTGTGCCTGCATGAAGTAGACTTTAAATCAGTTAAAATAAAGAGCATTAAAGGAAGGACATGCTACAAATGTAGTGGCAGGGATGGAAATATCAACATGTTAAATAAAAATTATCATGAAAGCAGGAACTCATCTCTACCACAACAAGAAATAAAGTCATGACTGTGGAAGAGGGTGACTGTGCAAGCTGTCCTTAGCTAGGAGGCCCACTGAAGCCAGAAGAAATGCATATAAGCATTCCCACTTTAAGTAGTGCCATGACCTTCTACAGATATCTTACAGGAACTCTGTGTCCCATGAGGGACAGCCTCAATGGATATATAAAAGACAAGCCAAAGTGTACCCCTTCTAGGTTTGAAAGACAAGAACAAAGAACAGACTAAGGGGGCAGTTAATTGGCAATACTGGTTATTGGGATATTTTCATTTACATATCTTTTAGAGTTCTATTTCCCAGGATGCCATAGAAAACAATGTGGCTACAAAGTATGTACAACAAACTCTTACTTTTAAGCATGAGTGTGATACTTCATTCCTGGTGGCTATGGATTCGCAGACTATCTCTTGATGACCATAAACTATTAACATTAACTATTAACAATTGTTGAGTTCTCAAACTTCAGATTGTTCCACACTTGACTACTGGTTTTGAATCATTTATTATTCATATAGAGTTTCTCAGTGATATCATCTGTCCTGACTACAGAGAAACTTGGAAAATGGGCTCTTTCATCTTTCTGGTGGAAGTCTGATCTGTGGAGTAACCTCAAGCAGGCTCACAGAATGGAGCTGTCAGGAAATAATTAGGAGAGTTATATATTCATGAACAAGGCCAGCCATAGTGAGGCAATGACATGAGACTCTGTTAGAGGAATTACAGGCTCATGGCTACAGTCCTGCATGAAGGGAAATTTTAAGTTCACAAGCATAGGTATCCATGATGAGCCATAAAAGAAAATATAGCCTCTAGGTTCCTCCATTCTCTTCAGATTCTGAGAAAAAAAGGAACATCTCTCTCTGTCTTAGAAGGTTTTTATCAGAATGGAGGTCAAGTCCGATATATTTTATCCTTGCATAGTCTACATGCTGTAGTCATGGAGGCAAGCAGTAGGTGGGACCCTGTAATGACCCTGACAAGTTAAGAACAGAAGAGAAGTCACAAGGGCACAGTACATCTTTTTATCAACTTGCAGTCCCAGAGAGAGCTACAGGAGCATGGTCAGATATCTGAGTGAGGGAGAGAGGAAGCTAGAGGAATTGTGATCTTACTTTCTACCCAGTGAATCACAGCATCAGCTCATCATTCAGCAGTGGGCAGCCTAGTATCTTTTGGGTACAGCTGTATGGTGGGCATATCTGACTTCATTTGTACTTAATATTTTTTCCTGCCTTGGGGTTTTCTAAGAATATCAAGATTTAGGGGGAAAGTTCTACTGCAATTAGAACTCACATTCACACCTAGTTATAAATAGCCTGAAGAATCACTGCTGACTTCCAGGGGAGAGAGGGAAGGAACTCATAGCCAAGAGCATTATCATGGCAATCATGTGCTCACACCAATCAAACAAAACAAATAAAGACACCATTTCAACAAAGACCTACAACAAATATTTAGGCAAGACTTCCTTTCTCAAATTTACACTTTTCAAAAAATAAATGTGTTAGGTTTTCTGTAGGAGGTCCTAAAACCCCAGTATGCACACCATGTAGGGTACCATAGACAAAGGCATCTAGTTTCCTGGGATTATTTACAGACCTTGGGTGAATGGTTAATTATAGTATCATGAATGTGGTTACTCCCAAACAGCTTAATATCTTAGAAGTTCCATCCATTGTGGATAGAGTTCTCATGGAAGTTATCTCATGTATCCACACTTTCCATCAAACTTCTACTGTTTCTAAAGGCCACTGGGGAATCCTCCAGCTTCTGTGGACTATAAACAACTCCATCACGATTAGCATAGATCTAACTACCACTGTGCTGTTTTTCTCATTACGGGCTATTTCTTTAGCAAGATATGACCTATTCTAAGATGGCAATAGAATGAACATAGTATATAAAGAAGAAAAAGGTCATACTAAGACAAAATTTAAAATATGGCTTTCATATATGAATATAGAATAAACCCAAAGTGCAAGTTGTTAATTCATTAATGAGGGAACCAGTGAGTTAGTAATATTGATTCAGAGTGCACTTGAAGAACAAGATTCATACACTCTCAGAATAGTCTGCAAAGTTTAACTTTCATTATCTCAAAAGAAAATAAAAACAGCTATGATCTCAGACAATAAATCATAATCTTTAGAGTTAAAAATCATTTTATGTCAACTAAATAAAATCCATATATTGACATGTATTATAGTCCTAATGAATGGTAAGGAGAATATCAAACAAAGATGAAACCTAATGAAATAGTTAATCTCAAGACAATTAAATGATCTTTAAAAGCATTAAATTCCATACCAGACATGTCTGATAAATAATGCTTCAATGTGATACTGAAAGGTTATTACACTTTTGTTTTTCATTTGTGGTTCCAATAACTTTCTTAATAAAGAAATAGTGTTAATTTCTCTTAAAATTAGATCCCTACCATTCTTAGTATTTTTCTCAAATTTGCAAGTATGACATATGAAAAAAATTTTTTCTTTTAATTATTATACAGTTAAATAAATAAAAGAGATGGCAGGTGGGTCAGTTTGTTTGGAAATGGAACTGACACAGAAGCAGGAATGGAGTTTGTGAGGAAAAATGTCCTGGAAGCCACAAGAGCCATGACCTAGCCAGGAGGATTGCATTAAAAGGAATATTTCATCCTATCAGAGACAGCATGATGGACTTTAAGGGAAAGGAAGGGTTTCCTCTAATCCTTAGGAAGAACCTTCATTAAGAGAGTTAGCTTACTTTAAGAATAAGGTACAGAGTAGTCCTGAAAACATAATGGGAGGAGTCTAGAGGAGCCTTCAGAGAATTTTTATAAACATATATTACTTGTAGATCACATAGGAGCTGGCAGGAAATTCAACAACAAAATGTTCAGTATAACCTATATGACATAGACCAATGAGGAGCCAAGTGCAACTGGGTAAAACACTTAGTGAAAGGTTTTAAAAACCACAGACAATTTAACTCTCTTTCTCAAATAATGAGCCATGACCTAATTGTTTCAAGTTGTAATATATAGTCTCTTACATTGACCAGGATCTTAAATGTCCAAGCCAGTGACTAACAATTACAGAGTAAAAATTGGATGTAGGTCCTTACTTTTACTCTTTTTGTTTGTTTGTTTGTTTGTTTGTTTGTTTGTTTTTTTGTTTTTTGAGACAGGGTTTCTCTGTGTAGCCCTGGCTGTCCTGGAACTCACTCTGTAGACCAGACTGGCCTCGAACTCAGAAATCCACCTGCCTCTGCCTCCCAAATGCTGGGATTAAAGGCATGTACCTCCACTGCCCGGCCCTACTTTTACTCTTGAGGTTGAATTTATACATGGAAGACAATACCCAGAAACTTGTTTCTATACCTATTTTAAATCCCACAGAATTGACAGTGATCAAGCATCGTACTTATTTAATGCTACACCTGTTCCATTTTTATTAATCATTACTATCATCATCACCACCACCACCACCATTGATATTATCTTAATTACTTTGATAAAATGACCATGACTGAAAGGAAGAAAGGACTTATTTAGCTTACAGTTCTGGAGGAAGGACTCTGTTTTCACAGTAAAGTCATGGCAGCAGAAGCAGGAAGCAAAGAGATCATGATTCATCTACATACAGGAACCATGGGGGAGGGAAGGAGGGAGGGAGAGAGAGAGAGAGAGAGAGAGAGAGAGAGAGAGAGAGAGAGAGAGAGAGAGAGAAGAGAGAATAAGAAGAAGCAAGATGAAGCTACAACCTGACAGTGCTGGCAAGTTTCCTCTAGCAAGGCTTCACACTTTACAGGTGCCACAACATTACTAAACAGTACCTCTTGGGGAAACAGATGCTCAAATACATATTTGTAATATGTGTTCAAACACATAAGCCTATAGGCACATTTTTCATTCAAATCACCACACTATTAATACTCTCATACTCCTCTAAGCTCAAAGTGTCTCCTGCTCTAAATTTTCATTGTAGTTCTCATTCTACAGTTAATAAGCTTCATTTTAGTTTTCATGACTTCCCATAGATGAGCACATATGTTATTTGTCTTTTAGTTTATTTATTCCTTCATCGAGGCTGTATAAGGTCCTTGACCAAAGTTTCTGATCTTCGCTCATACCTGTATAAACAATGCATCATGGAAAACATTTAATATAGATTTTCACCAAATGAATATATAGAAAAAATGAAGTTGTAGCAGGGAAACACTTGAAATTAAATATTTTGACAATTGTCATGTTATAAAATTGATTAAAATACAGACCCCAGCTCTATGCACACTCTCAATTTGTCTTCTAAAAAGATGATGGCCATTTTTCTTGAAGTGTTGTGACCATAGTTAATGAAATCTCAGATTTATTCCTGGAAGTAGGAAAGGACAGACATAATTAGCTCCTATTTTACATAATGACTCACAGTTAACCAAAATATCACTTATGAGTTATCTGATATATAAAAATTTATTATTAAAAACACAGCATTGTCCTTGGGAGATGGCTTAGTAAACTCTAGCTGCACAAAAATGAGGTCCTGAGTTTAGATCCCCAGAATCCATACAAAATGTGGATGTAGTAGTGAGTATCTATAATCCTAGCAACCCTATGGAAAGATTGCAAACATAGTCAGGAGACTCTGGAAGCTCAGAAGTCAGGGAGTCCCATGTACATAACAGTGAAGAAACAAGAGATCTGGACTCAAATATGTCAAAGGTAAATGATATTTGAGTTGTTCTCTGACCTACACACAGAGAGAGACACAGACACAGACACAGACACAGACACAGACACACACACACAACTCAAATAGGTCCAAGGCAAATGACACTTGAGTTGTTCTGTGACCTACACACACACACACACACACATCAGACAGGGATTTAAAATTCTCCCCAAAGTGTCCTTGGTCATCTCAGTCTATCTAGGATGAGCAAAGAAACAAGGAAAAAATAACAATAACAAGATATGATGTGACCACAAATTCTACACAGTACCAGAGCTAGAACAGAATTTGCAGATCATAAAAAGAGAAGGGAGAAAGTTGTGTGGTGCTGACAGCAATGCCAAGCTTAGTGAGGAATGGTATTTTCAAGTTATCTGCTAGAAAGTACATTATGGGAAGAAAGTAAGCTAGTTCTCCTAATTTATTGTTTACACCTCTTGTGTTTCCATAGGTAACTACCAACTGATGGTAATAAACAATTTAACTCTGGTTATTTTTAACTATTGTCACCTCTGGAGGTTCACATGCCCATTTTATACAGACAGCTGCTGCCTCCTCATTAAATGAGTGACTGCGTAAATGTTCTGCTGGGTTAGTTTTCAAATATGGTCTTCACTGCACCAATATGATATTTTTTGAAGATATTTTCTAGTGTTATAAGCAACCTTGATTGTGATCCTTGACTCTTGGAGCAAAGACATACCATTCACATGATGTTTGGGGTCCAAAGCCTGTAGGCAGTAGATGCCAATCAATAAAAACACAGAGTTTAGGTATATGAGTGACAGGAAGCCGACATTCCATTTTTTAGGCATGGACAGAATAATGAGTGTAAAGAAAATGCTTGGTCCAAAGAAAGTAGATCTGTGTGTTCTCATTCAGTTCCTCGAGTGACAAACATTTTCCCAACTGAACCATCTTCCCATCTGTAATTTCTCTTTTAGAAGAGAGAGGTTTACAGTGGCACAGATATTAATGTGACACCACTGATAATCCTCACCTGTCCTCACTTCATCTGCTCCCTCAGAAATGGCCTGGGGAAAGACAAGTTCAAGGAGCCATGGCTCTGGTTCCTCTCCCCATTTACTGTCATCAGGCTCACCTTGATAAGAGGAAGTACTTCCTCTTATAGTGTGTGCTGAGTAAACTGGCTAGTATTCAAGTTAGAAGTTGAACACTCCTAGAAGTTACAAGTTAAACAGAGCTTGAAGAAATGCTGACATTTATCATTGCACACTCAGTGCTGTGTGAGTTTTGGGAGAAGTCTGTGCCAGACATGATCATCATGACACCTTCAATGACACCTTCCAAGTGGTTATCCAGGTGTCATTACTGTCACTTATAAAAAAGCTCCTGTCTCTTGAACATAAACCAAGGGATGAGGCAGAGGTAGGGAGAGAACAAGCAGAAGGGTCAACTCACAATGTAGACCAAGCTGGCCTTAAACTCAGAGATTCTCCTGCTTCTACCTTCTTATTGCTGATATTAATGGTGTGGATTGCTATGCCCAGTCATTTTGCTATTTTAAAGATTTGTTTATTTTTATTTTGTATGCATGAGTCATTGCCTACATGTACATATGTACACTATATGTATCTAGTGCCTATAGAGGCCAGAAGAGGGTGTGGGTTGCCTGGAATTGTGTTATTAGCATCTGTGTGGGTGCTAAGAACCAAACTTTGTTCAGTCAGTTCAAGAAGAGCAAGTTCACTAAGCTACTGAGTGATCTCTTTAGCTTCTATCCTCACTTTTAACAAACCCACATTAGCAATCAGGACATCTCTATCTGTGAATAATCTAATCACTTCTTCAAGTGTATACCTCTCAAAAATGTTCAACGGTAACTAAGTTTCCAACAAGAGGTTATAGGTCATATAGGTAAATATGTACTATTTAATATAATATACAATCTGTGAACATTTGTGGTAAGCTCATACTCTATCTTGGCTTAAAATTAATCAGTGAGCTAAAATTATTCAGTGAATATATTTATAAAGAACACTTGCTTATTCAATTTGCAATCCACATTTTCTAAAACAGTTTATATAAAGATTTTAGGTCTTTTAAATAATCAAGAATATAGGAATTCTAGGACAATCAAAAAACCCACAGGCCCATGAAAACATTTCCAAAGTCATGCTTTTGGATGATAGGAAATGCCTCATTGGTTCTTTAAGCTAAAGCGCGGCAATTTTCTTAATTAACTTGTAAGACAATCTAGCAAACACAGTTTCAAGGAGGGGAGAGAGCTACCACAGACTTTAAAACAAGACAGTGGATCACTGTAATAACAAGCATGACAATCCATTACTCTTGAGCAGAGACAGTCAGGGGTCAAACACATGAGATAGCTGAACTTAATTAGTATTTTACTCAGCTAGAATCCATTGAGCATTCAACCCTCTCCTTTCAGTACTCAAGAACTAACATCGGTAAGGCGGTGAGTTTATGATAGACAATATAAATACAAGCTAATCATTAAACTTGGCTCAGCTAAAATTGAGACACTATTACTGAAAAACATATTTGAAGCCATGAGAATGGCCACTTGGTAAAGTATTTGTTGTGTAAGCTGAGGATTGGGTTTATTTTCCAGAACCCATGTAGAGTGTACAGTTTCAAATACTTGTCATCTCAGTACTGGGAGTAGAGACAAGTGGATTTCTGGGGCTTGCTGGCAATCCATCCTAGTTTACCTGGGGACTTTTTTAAGGGCAATGGGATACCCTGTCTCAACAAAGCAAGGTATAAATTCATGAAGAAGAGCATCTGAGGTTGATCTCTGGCTTCCACATGCATGTGAAACCACACACACATGTACCTAGAAACACAAACACAAATGCACACAAGTATGCATGCTCACACACGAACACAAAAGTCAATAAGGAGAAACTATTTCTGTGAAGTTTTTGGATGAATCATTATGGACCAGTAGTGATAGCTGAAGTTGTCACTCAGGCACCACCTAAATTTCCTTAAAACTGCATCATCTTTTCATGTTTGCCTTTTGTGTTTATATGATGGACATGCCCTTATGTAGGTATATGTACTAGTGTGTGTGTGTGTGTGTGTGTGTGAGTGTGTGTGTGTGTGTGTATGTGTGTGTGTATGTGTGTGTGAAGATCAGAGGGTGTTCTCATGTGTTGGCCTTCCTCTTACTCCTTGTTTGAGACAGGGACTTTTGCTGTTTGCTGTTGTGTATACCAGGATAGGTGTTCCTTCAACCTTTTCAATATTCTCCTAACTCCAACTCTATTTATAGTAGCATGCTACCATGCCCATTTTACTTGTGTCCTACAGATTTGAACTTAGGTTCTCATGTTTATCATGGTAAGTGCTATACTTGGTAAGCTATCTTCCCAACCCAATATTTTTTTTTCTAATTATATAAGACTACAAACAACTTAAGGGTAGTGAAAATTGTTGTTTATTTCTTCATGTGCCATTTCTGTTTAAACAAATGTCAAATAAATACTTGTGTATAAATATTAATTATAGCTATCAAGAATGACTTAAATGAGTTGAAAACAAAAACATATACACAGCTGGGCTGCCTTGTCTGGCCTCAGTGGGACAGGATGTGCCTGGCCTCACAGAAACTTGCTGTGCCAGAGTGCCAGAGATACTCAGGAGAGAGGGCAGGCGTACCAGCTCAGAGAAGGGGGTGGGAGAATGGGGGGAAGGATTATAGGAGGGGTGAAAGGGAGGAGAGGCAGTGAGTGGGATATAAAGTGAATCAATAAAAATAAATAAAAAAAGAAAAGTCAGGTAGGAAATGAACAAAAACTATGTAATGATAAGCTGACAATGTAATACATACTCAGAATACAAGAAAATTAAAGGAGGTTCTTGATTTCGTTTGTTTGTTTGTTTGTTTGTTTGTTTGTATAGTATAGAATAGAGTTTCTGTGGGGCATGGAAGGGGAGTTGAGCAAGTAGGGACAGAGAAAGGCAGAGAGAGGGGGGAGAGGGAGGAGGAGCAAGAGAGAGAAGAGGGAGAAAAGAGAGGCTGGCTAGGAATACATGGTGTTGGGGGGGAGAAGAGACGGAGAGGAAAAAGAGTAAGAGGGAGAGGAGGGGTAAATAGCCCCCTGGCATACCTGGCTGTTGCCAGGTGACTGTGAGGCAGAACCTAGAAGGAATACTAACACATGTTAAGCCTGTAACAACAATTTGATTGGCAGCATATCAGTGGCCCTTTGCTTTAGACCTAGAAAAGAGGGTTTGGGTGCTAAGTGAATCTTGGTTCTGGATGGATTTCTTTAACTGGGAAGTCACCTATGTTGCATTAAGAAAAGCCAAGGGAAAAGTGGGGAATTATTTATTTTGCCTGCTGAAGTGTGAAAAAGAAACTGGCTTAAGTAGATAACATTATTTTATTAATTAAGGATTAAATAATGGTTATTTATGTAGTCAGTCTGAACCTGAGGGAGATTGCTTGAGTAGATTCCTTGAAGCTTATAAGAATCTTATTAAGTTTAAAATAGATAAATCACTTTCTTATCACCATCTTTTTTTCACATCCTCTAACCTTCATAACTTGCATTACCAGCCTTAATCACTTTCTTCAACTTTCACACATTTTCTTAGATGCATAAACACTTTCTTAGACTTGTGTCACTAAGCTACTTCTTGGCAGGGAGCAGTAGGAGGGGAGCTACTGTCTGCAAACCCTGGAAAGTACAACAGGAAGAGAAAAGGCAGCCATGCCTAGTGGCACCCTGCTGGTTGGACCTTAGGTCCTTCTGTATCATTTCTTTGTTGTGGCTCAATGGGCATAAACACACCCTATTGCCCTTCACCCAGGCCTCTATGAGGTTCAAAGCCATCTTTAGCATCTGCTGCATTACTGGATCTGAAGGAGTCAGCAGAAAGTTTCCCATTTGACTGAGCAAGTCTCTTTACCATAGTGTGAAGGGGAAGGAGGGTATCACACAAGGCTAGAAAGTTCTTCTATTTTCCTATTCCTCTCAGAGCAAAATGGTTGTGCTTTGAGCAGCATTGGAGGCATTTCCAACACCATGAAGCCTGGAAGGAGTAGATGTGGTAGGCCAGTTGCAGGCCAGTCTTTGTCAGCTATGAAAGAGACATTTGATCTGTTATCCAAAAGGCCTTTGGTAACTTTTCGATTTATTGTTATCTCCTTTAAAAGTCTGTTTTTATTTACTTCTTCCACCTAAAACATTAGATTACTTGAACCAAAGCTTACATCTCCTCTGGCCTGAGTTTGTATTGATTGACCACTAACACATAATGACAAAAACAACATTTAAGCAACCCTCTATGATGCATGAATCTATACTGTTTTTGTGGTCAGCTGCAACATGATTTTTATTTTTCCTGTGCAGTCAGAATCAGGAACTCCTGGAATTACATGTATCCCTTGTAGGGAGGCAGAGCTTCTGCGTAAAATTAGTCCTACCATGCATGTTGGCAATGGACCGTGTAACCCTGTGGCCATGGTCACTGGTGGAGAATCAGGAGTTAGTATGAATGATTTGGTGGAACTGAGGTCCAATCCTGCGCTCCCTAGGGTGGACGGACATAGGGAATTGACTGACATCCTTTGTAGACTGGAACGAAAGGATTATTGATGGGCCCCCGTTATTTGAGGGGTCTGGAACTGGGCCTCCTGAAAGTTTCCCTGCTGAGATCAACTCCCTTTAACGGGGAGTGGCTTGCCATTTTTGTGAAATTTAGATCTATATTCTCTCTGCCAATGGTAACCTTTCTGGCAGCTTTGGCACAATGTAACTGGAGGGGCAGCCCCTGCATGGCCAATTGCACTCTGCCCCTCTAAGTGCCGTTCCACTTTGAGGAATTGGCGGCTTGTGTGCCCAGTCAGTCCACAGTTGAAACAAAATCCAGAGCTTGGATCTTTATTTTTAGGTCCCTTTTTTTGAAATGGGGAAAACCCCTGGAAAGCTGCTGTCTTTGCTACTCCCTGAGCCAGCAGGGGGGTAAAGTCAGCACAGAGGTGTACAAAATCTGTAATAGTTCCAAAATGCCTTGCAGGTCCAAGCAGTTTATTTCAGGCTTTAGTAGCATTTTCTAATTGCCTCGACAAGATTCCTCTTCCCTCTTCATTAAGAATTATTTTTTTGACTGCGTTGTTAGGTGAGCCAAAATGTCAGCATAAGGCTCTTCTCCATCCTGGCAGATGTCCTCCAAAGCTGAGGTTTGTGACCCAGAAGAGGGTAGCTTCTTCCAGGCAGTTTTGAGATAAACAGAGAATTTTTTTTTTTTTTTAACAGGGTTTCTCTGTGTAGCCCTGGCTGACCTGGAACTCACTCTGTAGACCAGGCTGACCTCGAACTCAGAAATTCGCCTGCCTCTGCCTCCCAAGTGCTGGGATACTGTGCCTTAGGGTTTTGCTCCTTATATTACAAATGCTAATTATGTTCCCCCAAAAACTGTTTGCATGAGAGGGTCTGCACGCAGATTCTTGGAGCCTGCACCCAGTTGTTTCTGACTGGTAAATAAAGATGCCAGAAGCTAATAATTAGGGAGGACAGACAGGCAGGATTTTAGGATTTCCTGGGCTTGGGACCAGGAAGAGAGGAAGAGAGGGAGATAGGAGATGCTTTAGGAAAGTGTGGAGTGAGGTTAGACACAAAGGCTGCCATGGGTAAGAGAATAAAAGGGAGCACCCTGGGCTCTGGGCCAGGAAAGCAAGATCCAGAGTACTGCACAATGAGTCTGGAGCAGCCATGATGTAACATAGAAATGAGTAAGAAGAAACTTGGAACTATCGGTAGGAGGAATATTCTAGCAGCATAGTTGCCCAGCTATTGTCCTGCTTAAGGCATATTAAAACATAAAGACTCTGTGTGTATATGTGTGTGTGTGTGTGTGTGTATGTGTGTATGTGTGTGTGTGTGTGTGTGTGTGTGTGTGTGTGTGTGTGTGTGTATGTGTGTGTGTACACGAGTGTGCTTCATTTGGGACATAAACTATTGAGGTGGGTAGCAACCGAGCAACAAGAATTATTAATTAATAATTAATTCTACATAGGGTCCAAAAAATGCCCCTGTTCCAGTCAATACACAATACTCAGCCTTCCCATTCTCCTCTCTCCTGAAGAATAACTCTTTTCAGACCTCATATTCCTCTCTCCACAGCAAAAATTGTCCTTCTGAGAGACAAGCCTTTGCTACCTGCTGACAATCCTTGTCAAGAGAGGACACTTGTCTTTAGGTTACTTAATGACTTCCTCTTCCGATCAAAAGCACTGCCGGGATTTAGCCGCTCTTCTGATTGTGTTTCACTTTCAGAAATAGCAAGATTTGCCTATAAAGTCTTTGGCTTTGAGGGAGCTGATGGTAGTGGACTTAGAAAAGTCTAGTTTCCAACAAACTAATCAAATCAGAGTAAATTGACTCCACTGAGGCAGAGCAAGGCAGATTATCTACCACTTCTGCTTTTAAGGTTTGCTCAATTATACACAGGAAAAGAACATGCTCAGGCATTTCTTTACTGTTGAGGGTCAGTACCCACTTGTGAAGATCTTCACAGACCTTGTGCCATGTATCATGGCTCAATGACTCTTCTTCAGGGAACCATGGACTAACTTTCTGTATAAACCCGAAAATAAATCTTGGAAAAGCCTTGTGTACATCTTGACATCTTTCGTACTAACTGCTTGTCTCAAAACCTTAATACACACTTTTCTGGTGTTTGAATTTGCTTCACCTATTTTTATTTACAAAATCTTCACTCCGTTTCCCAGATCTATCTCACAACGGGGGTTCACAGCACCCTGAATGAAATCCATCTGAAACCTAACTTGCCAAATATAATTTCCTACCCTAGTCTCAGTCCCTGTTACAGCTCTACCTTCCAACAACCAGCCTAGGCTCAGAGAGGGGTTCTGAGAGAATGGGTGTCTGGGAGTACTGAAAACAAATGACAAATTGTGGGTCCAGGCTGGCAGCCTATGCTCTGCTCAAGATGACTTTCCAACCTGTGACCTCTCTCTCTCTCTCTCTCTCTCTCTCTCTCTCTCTCTCTCTCTCTCTCTCTCTCTCTCTCTGTTTTTCTTGAGACATTTCTCCAAGCAGTTCTCTCTTGCTATTCTAAAGAGTTCTCTGGATAGCTCATCTCCAGCATACGATAAACTCTGTCCAGTCATTTACTTCAGGTTTCCTTTTGATTATCCTATAAATCAGCATCCTATGACCCTAGCCTCTTAATTCTTAGGAGACAGAAGCACACACTTTTTTGTAACACTGCAAAAGAATTCAGACATCTGCCTGCCTCTGTTGAGCACAGATGCTAAGCTAGCTGAGTGGGACCCTGTCCTGAAATTACTATTTCTTCCACACCTCTGCCTGGATTCCCTGTGTCTCAGGCTGACCTTGAACTCAGGAATCTCCCTGCCTTTGTATCTGCCTGATTCTCTTTTTCTGGCAAGCTGGCTCATTAATGTAGCTGCCAATTTCCCTTTAGAGCCATGAAACTCCTTATACAGTTCATATTGCATCCATATATCTTTGGATAGTTGAGAAATTATATATTTTTGAACTTTGTTTTTATAGTTCTTTTCCATACCCTTAAGGGATGTCCTGAAGGCCCCAGAGTTTACCATTTTGCTAATACATTAGCCACACCTTCCCCGACCTGATTCATGCCATTTCTGGTTATCAGGGAGTCATTAAGGTTAACCGGAAGGATACTCCTCAGAGGAGGAATGTTAAATATGTACCTTATTATAAAAACAAGCCTTATGCCCTGTTGGAAGCCCACATCTGCTGGACTTGTATGAGGGACAAGATCCATGTCATTCTGTCCCCCAAAAGGCCATGCCCAACCCAGAACACATCAATTAACTCAATCCAGAAATATGATTGAGCACCTCAGTATTCAGGCATTTTATTAAATATGCTGTTACCACTGCTGCTACTAAAATTGTATAAAATTGTAGTAGTCATGTCTGCTGAATAGTTGCTCCTAGCATGTGATGAACTTCAAGGGCTGTTTCTTTAGGGACCAGATATTCAACATTTTCAGACCATGGTGATATTAAACTGACATGGAATCACTGAGGAAAGGAAATGCCATGGACTCAGTTAAGCTGAGGATTTTACTGAACAAATCCACTAAGCTCCCTCGAACAGAAGAGGAATGTTGTGAACAGAAAGACATGTATACATGATGAGACAGCCTTAAGTTGTGTGTCTCCCTCATGAGCTGAACTACCTTAATAGAGAGATCTGAAAGTTGTAATCATTGAAATTTGAAACAACATGAAATTTGAAAACTCTATATCTGATGATATTATCTGTACCAAAGTGCTGGTGACACTGACAATATCACATAAAATTGTAATCATTTGTGTGAAATATTGATGAAATGTAAATGAATACCATTTTCATTCTTAGTTACTATATTATTATTTATATGTAAACATATCAGAGCAAGAAAAAAGTTGTCAAAAATTTGTAATTTGTGCATGGAGTTGAGTTTCCTTACAAATAGACCATGTCTTCTTGTGATTTCACTATTTCTCTCTCTCTCTCTCTCTCTCTCTCTCTCTCTCTCTCTCTCTGTCTCTCTCTCTCTTTCCCTCCCTCTCTCTCTTTCTCTCTCTGTGTTTGTGTGTGTGCCCACCCATGAAGGGCAGGAGATGATGTCAGAGATCCCATAGAGCTAGAATTACAAGTGCTAGGGTTCAAATTTGAGTCCTTTTCAAGAGCAGCACGTGTTTAGAGCCATAGAGTCTCTTTCCAGTTCCTGGAAATGTGTTACCTTTCACTGTGTGTCAACAAAACGGTCAGAGGATTGGCTTTCCTGACAGGTCTGAAATGAATACCCCTGCTGAAGCTGTAGGTAGTACAGGTGGGACCTGTACACTCTGATACTGCTTCTGTTTCATCAGCCTAGAAGCATATGAGGACAGACCAAGGAGAGGACTGGGAAGTGCTGTAAAAGGAGATTTTCATTAGTTTTCTTTGTTATGGCTGTGAAACATCCCTTAGAGTTCATCATCCAACCTCTTCAGCGACACACGCTTATGGCAAGATCATTTTCTGAGGACTTGTGTTCCAGTTTCATTTCTCATGTTGTGATAAAATCCTCTGTCCAAAAGCAACTTAGGGGAGAAAGTTAATTGGCTTATAATTCCAGGTTAGAATCCATCATAGCAGAGAAGTTACTGTAGCAGGAACTTGAAGCAGGTAGTCCCACAGCCACAGTGTGTCCACAGTCCTGAGCAGGGAGAAATTAACATATGCAGCTTTGCTTCTCTTCCCTTACATAGTTCAAAGGCCCGCCTAGTGAATAGTGCTGGCCAGAGTTAGAGAGTCTTCCCGTATTAATTATCAATCAAGACAATCCACAGACATACTCAGAAGCCAAACTGATCTAGACGATTCCCCAGAACTCTTCTCTGGTGAATCTAGGTTGTGTCAAAGAACAGTTAAGTCTCACCAGTACACAGTGAATTGCTTGAACTGAGATCTATACAAAGGTCTCTCTGGAGCTAAACGATGGTGGGAGTAAGGTGCTGTGTATTTCTTCTGAGGTGGGGTGTGTATTAGAACACCTTGGCTTTGCTCCATTCCCAGTGCTGCTCAGAAGAATGTCAGTTAACATAATGAAAAACACTCTCCTTGAAAACAAAGCGAGTATATAGAGATTCTATAACCATAATAGTTACACATGTAAGAATATTAGAAAAGAGACAAAGGTAGCACAAAATGCACTTAGAAGTTAAAAATTAATGAAGAGGGTTTAAAAAAAGCAAAAGGCAAAATATTATAAAGGAGGGGTCCAGGCTAAATAAATGTGGAAAGAATAGCAGCTAAAACAATGTGAAAGACAATGGGGGAAATGAGAAAGAAGAGACCAGAGAAAGGGGAATGGAATTCAATTAAAGAATGAATAAATAAAAACTGGAGGTAAGTTTTCAGTAGGGAAAAGCAAAGGGGCACGAGGAAAATCAGTAATAACACTAAAAGGTAAACTCAGCAGGGCTGATTATCTTTCACTGGCAGAGAAGCTGGTATTCAAGGGGTTAACTCATCTTCTGTGCTTTGAGTTCTGGGTTGTAGCCTCTCTGCTTTGAGCAGGACCTCAGCTCTGGGTTATTTCTAACACTTTATACTCATGTTCTCTCCTTCTTCGTTTGATGCTTCTCATAAAACTCAGCTTCCATTCCATCATCTTAGCTCTAATCTTGAAAATAACTGGAGATCTGAATAGTTCTTGTCATGAATATTTCAGATAAAGGTCACTTGACATTTAGTTGTTCAACCTCTTTGTGTGTGGTGGTAGTGGTGGTGGTGGTGGTGGTGTGTGTGTGTGTGTGTGTGTGTGTGTGTGTGTGTGTGTGTGTACTTGCTTCTGTGTTTGTGTGTGTCTATGTCCACATACATGTCATGTTCTGTGGAACCAGGGTTCTATGGGACCCTGGTCTAACTGGAAGTGGCCAAAGTATTACAGATCTCAGAAGAGAACTTTGCTCAGGGTAGGTAGACAAGGTCCCAGGTCTTACCTGGTACCATGGCAGTACCAATGCATTCGGCAGGAGAGGGAATATTGGTGGGCAGCCCCAATTTGGCAGCAGAAGGTGGTAGCAGACACTGGTAGTGGTAGAGACAGAGGCAAGGGTCTGCTCTGCTAGGCAGGTCCAAGGTCAAGCAATGAAGGTTTTGGGAGAGAAGAATCTTCCCCAAAGTGTTACAGTTCAGTAAAACAGCAACTCTTGGACCATTCTCAGTGAAATAACTTGTGTTCTTTATTCCATGTGGATAGGGACTTTGTAAGCATTGAGGAGTAGGGTGGGATCAGTTTGAGATGCTAGTGATGCTCTATTTGCATGCGGAAGGAGTTCTGAGTCTCTCACTGAACCTGCAGCTTACTGATACACAAATAGAGCCTGGTCACTGGTCAGCAGATTCAAATTATCATCTCAGCTCTGCTTTCCTGCCCTGTGATTGCAGGCATGTGTCACTGAACATAATGCTGCCCTTGGGTACAGTGACCGGGTCCTCATGCTTGTGTATCAAGCATTTTCCTACTCTATACATCTCCCTCACTCATCCTATCTCTCTAGATGCTCAACCACTTTGAGAATTTGAGTGTTTTTTTAGCTGTTAAATGTATATAGGAAAAGACTTTCTATAGACCCTATTGAAAAGATAGGAAAACAATCTGATTAAATATTTAAATTACCTCCTGTGATTATCAGCAAATAACATTTCTAATAAAGCTCGGTTCCTATCATTACCTGGGGTATTGATGAAAAGTTTTTAATTTTGTCTGATACAAAGAATTGTTTGCATAGTGAATAAATCACATTGCTGGTTGGTGGTTGCATATGAATTTTAGGGAAATATATGTCACATATATAAA
Source organism: Uromys caudimaculatus (assembly GCA_028551405.1). Lineage (NCBI taxonomy): Eukaryota > Metazoa > Chordata > Mammalia > Rodentia > Muridae > Uromys > Uromys caudimaculatus. The sequence goes on along the minus strand of CM052711.1, from coordinate 70,503,974 downwards.
GAACATCTGGACCAATGAATATGCTTAGTGTGGGAGAGGTCATTTATTTTGATTTCTGGTGTACAAATACAAAGTTTTGATGACCTTTTACTTCTTATTTTCATTATTAGTTTAAATTTGGAAAACTTCTTATGCATGAACTCCCTCTTCAGAGGGAGAGGTCATTTATTTTGATTTCTGGTGTACAAATACAAAGTTTTGATGACCTTTTACTTCTTATTTTCATTATTAGTTTAAATTTGGAAAACTTCTTATGCATGATGATTGTCAGTGCCCACATAGTAATTTTTGTGACTCTGTGAGAGTTTATTGCTTAATTTGTGAAGGCATGTAAAATGTATCCTTATGCTTTTTATTTTTATTCTTATAAAAAACACAATGGGCATTTCAAGTCTTTTATTTAATGTAATTTTATATTTTTGGCTTTTATGTGTACCCCCTCCCCCCTTTCTCTCTCTCTCTCTCTCTCTCTCTCTCTCTCTGTGTGTGTGTAGCATGTACCTGTATGAGTGTATTCATGTCCATTAATTTTCCTCAGTCAGTCTACTTTGATTAATGAGACTAAGCCATGTTGGTTTCAAACAGGCTAGGCAGTCTGGCCAGAAAGCCCAGAAATCTACCTTTTTTGTCATGGGATTACAGGTAGGTGCCAATTTGCTAGTACTTTTTTTTTTTTTAATGTGTGTATTCTAGGGGATTGAACATGAGTATCTGGGATTACAAGGCTAGTACTTTCAGCCCTTGCCCATTCCTTCGATGCTTTGTCTTGATTTAACCTTTTGGCAGTTCTCAGCAATTCTATCTGAAGTATTTTCGCTATTAAGTGTTGTCAATAAAGTGCTGAGAAACCTGGTGGTTTCCAGCTTTGAATGGTTCCTGAAAACCTGAGCACTCTTTCCCCCTGGTGCAGATGCAAGCAACACCTACTGGCTTCCTCCCCTCCCCCCTGCTCTCATGAGCCTCAACAGCTCAGCTGAACTAACCAGAAATAACTCACGACTGATGGCATTTCTGCGATAATTTTCTTTTCAAGATAAAATATTTAAAGGACTCAGAAAATCACTTTTAAATTTTCAGTGTAAATTATTAGATGGCTGTACTATTATGCTAGTTATGTTAGGAGTCTTCAGACACAGAGAGAAAAATAACAGAAATATTTATTTCCCATGAAAAAGCCTTAGAGAGCATAAAAATACCAAACACAGTATTGAGAAATTAAGCTGTCAGCTTTGTCCATTTCCAATGGTAAATAAATTTTTTTGTACTTTTCATAATTTAAAAATGACACATATGCCACTTGTCGACCTGAAGCCCTGTTGCCATGACAATGAAATGCACAGTTTCTCTGGAGATAGTAGTAACTCTGTGAGGATGTTCTTTGCAACCTTTCCCTTTCTCTTCCTATAGTGACGGGAGTAATCATTCCTTGTCTAGAATACTTGGGACTAGAAGAGATTTGGACTGGAGGTGTCTTGTAACATTTTAGACTATTTGCATCTACATATTGTTGTTTTTATGAGAGACCTAAGCCTATCACAACCAATTTATGTTTATAACTTACATACATACCTACAATATTTCAATAATTTTTATGTATTATACAAAAATTTGTTATTATATTTTTAAGTTGTAGATTCATGTTTTGAGTTTCCAAATTAGAAATATTATACTTGTACTAAAAAAATTATTTTTTTTTCTTAACTTCCCACCTAATACTGGTGTTCCTTGATGTGTAGATCATTTACCTGCCTCAGCTTCCACAATGAAGTATAAATAGCAAATCTTGTCAAATAGCACATGAAGGTAGTGTTCAGGGACCCCATTTCCTTCATCTACTGTTTGACAAAATTTGCCCCTTTATATGTCATTGTGAGGCAATGGAAATGACTAGATGTGTCAGGTGAAAAGTGAAAGGCGAGACCTGTTGTTCTTCTACCTCACAAACACACTAGGGCACACATGTGCACCTGTACACCAAGGATCCAATGAAGTGTATTGAAAATTTACAGATCAAACAGATAAGAGGAAAAATTATATAAACCATCAAAATCAGTAGCATTTAATATAAATTGGTAATTTTATTACTCTCTTAAATGCCAGTATTGCTTCTAATGTTCTCTGTAGAGCTTGTTTAGTAGATATAAATACTTTTAATCTGTTTGTCTCGCAGAAAGGTTTCTTTTTCCCTTTTGGCTGTGGAGAATGTTTTGCTTAGTAGAATAGTCTAGGTTGTTAGCCATGGTTTTTTAGAAATTGGTCACATCCTGGATTTTAACATTACCATGGGGGAAAAATCGTGTCTTATTCTGATGAGTGTTCTTTTATTTGAGACACAATTTTTCTCTCACAGTTTTCAATACCTTCTCTTTCTTCTGTACATTTAGGATTTAAATTATAATATGCTATGGAGAGTTTCTTTTTTTGGTCCTGTCCAGTTGGTGTTTGCTGTGCCTTTAATATTCTTATTTGCAGGTGCTTTCTTCTATTATCTTGTTAAAGACCTGGTCTATGCCACTGAACTTGAGTTATTATTCTCTTTATGTCTATAATTTGAAGATTTAGACTATTCCTGATATTCTGTTGGTTTTACATAATACGTGTCTGTGTGTGTATGTATATGTGAGTTTGTGTCTTTGTGTGTGTGTGTGTGTGTGTGTTTAATTCTTATTCTTTATTGGAGTGGTCCATTAGTTCTACTTTATCTTCAAGTCTTGATATTCTATCTTCCACTTGATCTATTTTACTTGTAAGGCCTTCAAAGCTTTCTAGAGGATTGTTGAGTTTTTCATTTCATCTTCACAGTAGCTTGAGTTCCCTAATATATTTTCACCTTTTCACTGAGTTACTTCAGCTTTCACATCCTGATCCTTTTTAGCATTTTATTCAGCCATATATTTCTTTTCCTAGGTCACCACTCAGGCATCAGTCCCTTTAAATGCACTGAACTGCTCATGGTTTCTTTAAACTCCAGTTTGTTGTTATTCTTTTAAATTCTTTGTTTTGGACATCATCTAGGTAATTCCCATTGGAGAACATTTCTATAGGACTAGTGTATTTGGGGAGAAGCATATTGTTTATCCTTCCATATTGCTTATGTTTTGTCTGTCTCATCAGATCATATGAACTTCTTTCCTTGTTTTTGTGTCAGATGGGGGACTCTAGCCTCTCCCAAGCTCCACCAGAGCTGGAGCTAAGCATCCACATCTAGGTTAGCTCACATAATATTTCATTACATTTCAGCCCTGGAATATTTTTTTGACTTGATAGTCTCAGAAGTCTGAGAACCTCTTTTCATTTTGTTCTATTTCTATCCCCTTTATTCCATATGCAAATACATCTGTCAACTCCTTTGGAGCTGGCAGTGATAGCAGATGTCTTTAAGCCCAGCACTTGGGAGGCAGAGTCAAATGCATCTCTGTGAGTTCAAGGACATTCTGGTGTATAGAGTTCCAAGACAGGCAAGTCTTAAATCCCTATCTTAAAATAAAGCAAACCAAACCAAAACACCAACAGCAACAACAAAAACAATAAAAAAGAGTGCTCATTACATAAGGAATCTCATTTTACAGGTTTATTTTTAATTATGCACATATGTGAGCCTGTGTGTTAGTTTGTACACATGAGTGAAGTTGCCCATGAAGTCAGAAAATGCCCTCTGATGCCCTGGAGCCGAAGTTATAGGCAGTAGTGTTCCAACTAACTGACAGGGGTGCTGAGAACTAAAATCATGTCCTCTATAAGATCAGTGTCCAAAGGAAGAACAGCGACAAAAAATGGAGCAGAGACGGAAGGAAGGGCCATTTGGAGACTTCCCCACCTGGGGATCATCCTGTCTGTAAATACCAAACCTGACACTGTTGCTGTTGCCAAGAGGCACTTGCTGACAGGAACCTGCTGTGGCTGATCCTTCGGAGGTTCAGCCAGCAACTGACCAATGCAGATGTGGATGGTTGGAGTGAACTATCAGACTGAGCTCAGAGACCCTGGTGGGGGAGCTGGCAGAAGGACTGGAGGAGCTGAGGGAGATTATAACCCCATAAGAAGAACAAGATCAGCTGGCTGGACCACCTAGTTCTCCCAGGGACTAGACTACAACCAAGGAGTATACAGGGAGGGATCTGTGGCTCCAGATACATAGGCAGCAGAGGATGGCCTTGTCTGACATTAGTGGGAGGGGAGGCCCTAGATTTGATGTCCCAGCATAGGGGGATTCTGAAGGGGTGGGGAGGGAGAGAGTAGGTGGGTAAGTACCCTCATAGAGGCAGAGGGGAGGGAGGAGAGGGAGATTGTAGGATGGGGGACTTGTGGAGAGGTAACCAGAAAGTGGGATATCATTTGAGATGTAACGAATGGAATGATTAATTAAAAAAAAAAATCAGTATTTACTGTTAACGACTGAACCATTTCTCCAGCTCCATAACTCTGATTTTTGGTTGTTGAGAAGCACTCATCTTGTTATCCTCTACAAATTTTGATTACAAACAATGCTATTCGCAGGTTGTTTTCCACAGATTTCTCAGTAACACCCCCCTTAACAGGTCAGAAGGAACATCTCATTATGATTTTGGTCTGAGTCTTGGTGATGATTGAAACTGTTCAGCATATTTTCAAATACTAAGTCGTCTACTTGTTTTAGGAACTATTTACTCAGGTCCTCCTTCCCTCTTGTTTAAATGCCTTCTTTACTTTGAGCCCTTGAGTTATTTTAGTTACTCATATGTTTTGAAACTTAAGCTCTTGAAATCTGTTATATTTATATTTGGCGATTGTTTCTTTGTTTTTCCAACAGCAGCCTTTGAGTTTGGTGTAATACCACCTACCAATTTTTGATCATGTTGTGTGTACTTGAGAAAGGGCTCACATCCTGAATGTTCAGTGACAAAGTGACAATAAGGTTTTTTTCTTTTAGTAGTTTTACTGTGAAAAATCATCTATTTAAATATGTGTTTAGAGTTGATTTTTGTATATGATGTGACATAAGGTTCTTGATATTCAGTTTTCCTATCACACTTTACAAAGAAAATTCTTCCAAATTGTTTTTATGTTTTTAGAAACTTAGTTGATGATCAATTTACTTTACTAGCATGGGCTTATTACTCAGCTTTCTATCCTGTCCTTGTGATTTGTATCTGCTCTATGCTGATACCATGCTACTTTTATTTGAAGCTTTGTAATATATTTTGCAATCAATTATCGTTATGCTTCTGTTCTTGTTTACATTTGTGTTGCATTTTCAGATCTTTTGTAGTTTTATCTATTTATAGAACTGCTTTTATGTTTATGTTAAAAATGACATTGGAATTTCATTAGTGACTGTATTAGATCTGTATGAAAGATTGAGTAGAATGAACATATTAAAATGTAAAGTAGTCTAATCAATAAACATAATATATCTTTTATTTTACTTTTGTCTTTCTCAGTTTCACTAGTAAGTGTTTTGTAGTTTTCCAAGTACATTTTCTGCTTTTGATTAATTTTATTCTTTTAAGCTAAACTGTGTTATTACATCTAGATTTGCTTTTTCACTTCTTTTATATATGGTTTGGTTTTAAGTACCTAGAAACATTGATGATTTTTAAATTATACCTTGTTGATTCTTTGTGAATTTCACATCATGTACCCCAGTCCCATCCATTTCTTTGTCCTTTGTATCTAACCTTCACCCTTGCAACCTCCATTTGAAGAGAGAGAAAAAAATTCTGTTCTGCCAGCAGTACTGTGTCAGTGTGTCTCCACAGTATATCCTTTTCTTCATACTTCTTTACTTACAAGTGTTCATTGAATTGAGTCATTGGTCTGATATGAGGCTTCTGACTTCTTCTATATTATCAATACTGGATCATCATCAGGACTCCTTTCAGATATCCTATTGCTGCCCTCTATCATAGAGATCCTGCAGCTTTGGATTTGTAAGACCAGCCCCTTCACGCACTCTAGGAGTGAATTGATAGCGTATGTTTATGGGTGAACCAACTCACAGCCTTGGATCTGGCTTTGGTGGTAGATCAACCTTCCAGCTTCCTGAACCTATACCACCATGGCAAGATCTCCAGCATTGCCCTGGCTAACTCACATAATCTTGCAACAGAGAAGGGACTGAGCTCTTAAGCCCTCAAGGCTGGCTCATGGGCAACCCACAAAACCAGGTCCAACTCTACTGTGTTTCCTGAGCAAGGTTGGGGGTGGGGCTCCTGAGTACTGCACCAGCTCTCCTGCTCTCACACCTTTTGGCCTGCTCTCCCATGATGCCCTGGAGAGGGTTAGGGCCAGTTCTGTACAGCCCTCAGACATCAGTCTTGTCCTAGGCAGTAGCCCAGGCCAGGAGTGTTTCCTTGGCCTTTGGTTATAACAGAATCTTGCTACTGCAGGGCCATAGGTCCAGACATGGCCCTTGGTAGCAGAATGGCCCAGGACATCACCATGGTCTTGGTAGCCCCACCATCACCAGCTACTCACATCAGGTTCCACTTCTCTTCATTGTGAACACATCCTTCTGTTTCTCTTTCTCTCCCTTCTTTCTATCACTTACTTGCTTATCTTAGTGGTACCCCGGGCCTCTTGGTTTCTGAGGTCTTCTCAAGAGACCTATGCCATGGTCATGTGGCACCAAGCAACAGTCATCTCTGTTGTGGTCTGCTTGATCAGGCCTGCATAGCACTGGTTTCAGGGTCATCTCAGACTTGGTCCCTGCATGGGCTCATGATTTGGGGGGGGGCCCTCATGATTTTTTATAAGTATTTTTACTAACTGCTTTGATTAGGACTTCTAACACAGTGTTGGTACAGATTTCCAGTGTTGAAATCTTTGTCTTGTTCTTTATCATAGGTGAAAAAACTTTCACCTGTTTTCATTAAATATATTAGATGCAGCTTCATTATATCTGAGGTGCATTTTTCTCATATATATAATTTTCAACAAAAAGTTAAAATTTGTTAAGGGATTTTTGGCATCCATTAAGATGATGATTGGATTTCTATACATTATTCTGTTTCTGTGACATATTACATATTGATTTGCATGTTGACCCATCTTTGTATCTAGGGACAAATTACATTTGATTATGCTACATGATTCTTAAAATTGTTGTCTAATCCAGTTTGTGAATTTGTTAGTATTTTGTTAAGAATCCCTTAATGATTATTGCATCAAATTTTAATCTACAAGTTTTACAGTCTTATCTAGTTTTGGTATTAGTGTAACATTGGGAGATATTTGATTACTGGTTAAATGCCTTTACCATAAATTTGTTCAGACTTGTGGACCATGTCCTTATTGAAATCCATCTCAAGTCAAAAATACTGATAAACAAAATTACTTCTTATTCTCTATTTCCAGGGACTTAAAATGTTCATATACTACAGAAATAAGAGTATATTTTGTTCAATGACCTCTTGAGGGCAAATTGTTTATGGCTCTGCTCATCGCAGAAAACTTTGAAATACACTGTTGTAATAACATCTGATATATGGTCATATAGATTTACAAGCTTAATATGATTCTAAATCCCTTCAATTTTTCTGAACAGTCCTGTTCTGAAACACCCTGACTTCACAAGAGTTGAGCTTCATTCTTTACAATTTAATCTATAAATTAACTGAATGATAAACCATAATCCAGAGTGTAGTTTAAGTCAGTTTTTATTATTTGATACCAAATCAAAGTATCAATAAATACTTAAATAAAAAGCCATGCTCAGTTTTTTGTTACCTATCATGCATATAAAGAAAACATTTCTGTGTCCTATAATATCCCACAAAGCTCTCTTCTGCAATCCCAGTTATGTAAGCAGCACTAGGCTCTGCAGGGCCATCTAAAATTCTTCCTAAAAAATCACGAATTCTTATTTTCATTCGCATCTTTGGTTTTACCTGTCACTAGTGAAGAAAGGACAAAAATTTTATCTCCCAATTAGAAGACTGTGATGAAATACAGAACCTTCTTAGAAATCAGAACAACCACATGCCTTGCATATTTTAAACCTCTACTCTGAAAATATCTTTATGAAATATTTAATTTAAACCCAGGCGTGAGTATTGCTCAATTGGAAAATTTTTACGTAATCTGGATGGAATTACTGCTACTGTTTTCTATTGTCAGCATCAGTCTTCATTCTTGCTGACTCTGTAACACACTATACAAACATTCTGCTTCATGGTTGTGTGTAACATTAATATTAGAACATGGAAGGCAGAGGCAGGCACACCTCTATGTGCTTGAGGTCAGTCGTATCTATATAGCTAGCATCAAGGCACCCAGGGATACAGAATGAGAGAGACATTGTCTCAAAGAAGCAAGCAAACAATAAATCACATACCTAAAACACAAGTACTGCATGATCTGTACAATTAGGCTATACAAAGCATTATTTGGAGAAACTTAACAATATATACAAATGTAGTTGAAGGCAAGTTATAATGCTCAGTCAATCTGGGTAGTTAGACTTGCTGGTGCCCCTTTGCCAAACTAGCTGAAGTTTTTCCACTTTGTACTGCATAGAATTAAAGATTCACCTTGTTTGCAGTGGCAAGCTTTTTGTCATATTTGTTTTAACAGTTCCATAGTAAACAGACATGATAATAAAACTTTTGATTTGGGTTCTTCTCCATGTAACCAGAAAAGAGACCTACATCCCAGATCCCAGATCTTATTTCAATTCTTCCCTTCAAACATGTTATCATTGAGGTGCTATTTTATTTGTTTTGGCTTTTATTCTTGCATCTAATTTGATTACAGGCTTCCAAGAGAAGCCAGCAGTTCATTAGCTCCCATGTTAAGTGAAAGGACCTGGAACCCCAAATTGAGTTCTGCTCTTCGCTGGGGTCTTGGAAGACTGCTTCTGTCACTGCTTCTTCCTGCAGCAGAGGAAAAGGATCACTAGCTTTGGAGTCAAGTGATAATGTTGTTTGTCAGGCTGTGTTCCAGTTGCTTTGTTCTTCCTTGTGTTAGCGGCAGAGTCACTACTGAATAATGGAGTTCAGATCACACGATTAAAAAACATATGCCTTCCTCTGAGCACTGGAGCTACAAATGTCTGAGTAATCCTGGCTAGCATTGGAAATCATTCATCCTTGGAGAAAGTTATGTTGTCTTTATCATTTGTAGTGAATGCTATGTCACTAGATCTTTGAATAAAGAATGGTATTCTGTGTAATATTACAGTACATGTGCCTATGGACACATACATATATCTACACACATAATTTATTCAGTTACTAAAGCATTAGTAATATCTGTAGATGTTATAATTATAATGAGTACTAAACAACTCTACCATTATGGAGATTACTGTCAATACCTCTTAACTCCATGTTAACGTTTCATTATGTCATAACACACGTATCAAGGTCAGAGGACAACTAGTTTGAGTAGATTCTCTCCCTCCATCCTGAGAGTTCCAGGGATTCAACTCAGATTATAAGCCTTAATACTAGGTGACTCTATTCAATGAGCCATTTCAGTTGCTCATAAACCCATTTCTTGCACTATATCTTTTTGATATGGAAGCACAGTAATAAGTGCATTGTGAGTAACCAGTGTAAAAACACAGTTAATGTTTTCAGTGCTGTATTCTGAAAACAGCTTTGTATCATCATATAAAACTGATCGTATCATATGTCGCTCACTCTAAGTTTTCTGAATATGCAATCATCTTTAATTGGTGTATGACAACTAAGGTATCCTAATTACAGCTTTCATATATTTTCTGACTGTGAAATGTCTTTCAGAACAGTTAAATGACCTCTGTGTGCTATCATGGAACAGAAAATCCTTGAGGGCATGAAATCCACAGCCTTGCTTTACTTCTGTTGTGGACACAATCATAAACAGGAAAGTGGTTAATAAATATTATTCAGACTCAGTCCTGGGAAATAGAAGACAGAGGCATGAAATACTGTTTTTATTGCTACCATTATGCTGATGATCCTCTGGCCACTTCTCTCTGGTTGGTATAATTGCCCAGTCTTCATATTTTATTCATTAGAAGAGCTTATCTGTGGCCATTCCTCTTATGCTGCTGCTATGCCTTTATTAAGCACCTCCTAATGGGTGTGATCTGTGGTTCCATCCACTTTCTGTCTGGGATTTGCTCAAATCATTAATGAGCATTAGACTTGCAGCCATCAATTCAAGTATGGAAACAAATGAATAGACAGTTTTTGTTTTTGGTTAGTATTATGAAAACCTAACTCACTTTATCTCCTTCATGTTATTTTTGATAAATTTGCCCAATGGTTATATCTAATTTGAAAGGAAGTTTGATGTATGTAAGTATTCACATCAAGACATCTTGCCTTTTTGTTTTCTTTTTCTTTCATTATTTCCTGAAATCGGAGAATACTTGTTAACTGTCACCAATAGGCTCCTGTAGATTTAAGTTGCTAATAAGAGACAAGAAAACAATTTAGGGAAAATATAGGTGAGTCACGACAAGGAAGAGACTGAGGAGGGAATAGCAGAAAGATACCAAAGGTAGAAAGGAAGAGAACAGAGACAGAAAATGAGAACAGAAAAATGGGAAAAGAAAACATAATAAAACATACATGTAGACAATTCTTATGAGCAAGACCTTGTAAGCGTATGAATATGGGTTTTCATGTGTATACATGAACTTATTTATATACTTGTTCTTTAGGGGGAAGTAATTTTAATTGAGTAAAATATGTTGAAAGTCTACCATATATTTATAGTCTATATTCCATTCATCTAAGTAACTTAGCTGAATGTCTAAGTGAAATTTTATTCCTCCACTGACAATATGTTCAGCTTCTCATTCTAGTATATTTTATTATAAATATATAAACAAACAAATTGTATCATAAAATGACTAGCACCTGGTATTGAAAGATTTGTGCTGCTCTTAAACTAGGTCAGAGAAATGACTTTTTGCAAAGGACATACTTAATGCAGAGGCCTGTGACTGTTCAAAGCTCTGAGAATAAGTGGTGGTGAGTACTCAGCTGTAGATGAAGCAAAGCAGTCACAGAGGGGTGTGTGAAAGAATGTAACAGCCTTTAACATGGAGAAGACTTGTGAAATGCTGACTGATTTACATATTGTAGCTATTGCACACCTCAACACAATACAGTTGTTGTGACCTTCACAATGACCTCCACAAGGTCAAACCAATTCAAGTTTCAGCTTGGAGGATGGAGGGGCTTCTAATACTTCTCTATCTTGAGATGAGGAGCAACTGGTGGCTGTTGGGTAGTGAATGAAGGAAGTTTACTTTTCCTTCATATGCAAGGAACAACCAGTCCATGATGATCCTATACCCATCTGTATGTGGGCAGAACAAACTAGAGTCAGTATGCTATTAAAAATAAAATAAAATACAACAATAACAATCACCTGACCCAAATCCATGCTATAATTTTTGGTTATGTTGTGAGAGAAGTAATTTCCTTTTGTAGATGCTGGGTTAATATCAGGTAAAATGCTGATAAAGTTTGCATATGTATAAGAAAGATGCATGTTTAAACTTGGGGTACTCTATTTATAATCTTACTTCTCATCCTTGTCTAGACATGTTTACAATTCCATTAGAAAGCTCTATTAGGGTATTAAATGTTCTCTTCTTGCTGTGGTCTGAATATTTGTATTGCTCACAACACAGATATCTGTCCTCAGGTTTCTTTCAGGCAAAGATCAGGTCATCAGGTAGTCACCATCAAAGGGTTAACATCGTTGTCCCTTGGTTTCTATTTCTGTAATATTATCTGTGAGGGGTTTGACATATACACAGAGAGAAGCTTTATTCTTTGTCTAACTTTTTGAGCATTCCTATGTAAGATTAGGAGGATTTGTTACTTTGTGCCTTGTGTAGTCATGCAGGATGATAATTGTTGCATGTAATGTCTAAAAATCATGCTTGCTCTGACTAGACTCTGGGACTAGCAGCTGCTTGCCTGCCATCTAGTCAGCCTCCACAGTTAGCTAATGCTTTCCTGAGATTCCTGCTATGCTCTAAGAATAGCTGTAGCCTGTATTCCCAAGAGGACCACCCACTCCTCTTGTCCTAGTGCCAGAAATTGTCATCTCACAATGACCACTCCTAAGGTATGCCTTTTCTCTTGCCCACCTTTATCATCGTGAATGGAAAACACCAGACAATCTTAATATTTTAAAATCAGCCAGATATCACAACCACTGGACTCAAAACCTATTGTCCTAAACTCATCAGCTATTCTATATTAGAATTCATCCCATGGTGGAGACCACCACCAGATCTAATAGCCTCCAGGCCTACATGGTGTCTGTTTTCTCCACTCCCCAGTCTGTCCGAAAAGCTTTTTCTCAATCTTGTCTCCTCCTCTTCCTCCTGGGACTTGGAAAACCTGCCTCTACATTTTTACTCAGTGATTGGCTTCTGCTGTCTTTATTTACTCAATCAAACACTTATGGAATATTCCCCTACAAATAATGACAGGGATTGTGTGGCAGAATAAACTCTTACGTCATGGCCTGAAAACGAGAGCAGAATCTTATAGTCCTTCTCAAGGACATACTCTTAATGACATAAATACCTCTAACTAGGCCTGACTTAGTTAGGCTTTTATTGCTGTGAACAGACTCCATGACTAATGCAAGTCTTATAAAGGACAACATTTAATTGGGGCTGGCTTACAGGTTCAGAGGTTCAGTCCATTATCACCAAGGTGGGAACATGGCAGCATCTAGGCAGGCATGGTACAGGAGGAACTGAGAGTTCTACACCTTTATCTAAAGGATGCTAGTAGGATATTGATGTCCATGTAGCTAGAATGAAGGTCTTAATCTCACATCCACAGTGATACACCTACTCCAACAAGGTCACACCTCCTAGTAGTGCCACTCACTAGGCCAAGCTTATACAAACCATCACAATGTTCCATTTCCAATAGGCCCATGGCCCCTTCCAATTAATTTTGCTGGGCACTAAACTGCTAACACTTGAGCCACTTGAGAACAGTCAACATCCAAAATTGCAGTGATGGGTTCTACAGAAAAGGTCTGCAGAGAGATATTTCAGTCCTGCCATACAATGATTCAACAGGAAGGTTCTTTCTCCTAGCCAGTAGCAGATTCTCACCACACACTGACTGATTTGGTTTCACACATCCCATTATCCAGAACAATGCAAACTAAAGCTCTGTTGATAAATTCATTGTAGGAGCCAAAATGAACTAAGATGCGTGCCAATTGATTGCTGTAGAAAGAAAATATACTGAATGTTGGTTAAAATAAAGGATTTTCATTTTTAACATCATATACCCTTTCACTGATGCATAGTGCATTAATATATAGAAAATAGTAAATTCTTTATATAACCATTATCACTGCCTGTTTTATGTCATTCAATACAAATATTCTACAAAAAAATCTAGCATAAATAATATGATTGAAAGTCTCCTTTTTCGCAGTTTATCAGATTACTTTTTATCTTAATAAAATAGTAAAAATTACTAGAGATTAGTCTGTTAATATGAGAAATAACATTACATTTGGTTGGCAATGAAACAATGAATCATTTTGCACATTTTTTAGCACACAATTATTGACTCATTAGTATGCTGCTTAAGATTTTAAAAGCCTTCAGGAATATGAATATTCTAACATCTCTGTGTGTGCTCATGTATATGGTTGTTACTGTCTGCATGTTGGCACATATGTTTATATACACAATCTAAAGGACACACATAGGTGTTAAAATATTCACACAGTGTATAGTAAAGACTTGGTGTTGATAAAGTATTAGAAATACTTGTAAAATAGAAATTTGCACATATAATTAGTTTGGATCATTTATAAGAACATAAATATTATCACAGAAGATAGTGAAGAAGCATATAAGATAGCATGAAATCAATAATTTCTATATTTTTCAAATGTAAATAAATACATTCAATTTAAAGTATCAAAGATGAGTTCTTAGAAAAGAAAGGATTTGGAAGAATTTCCAAAGAGAAAAGACTAGAACTTGCATGCATTCAACTGTGAAAATGTAGAAGTCAACCACAGCTAGGGGAGAGAATTTTATAGGCAGGGAGCCTAACAGAGCAAAACAAAATATTTTTGTTCAAATGTCAAGACAAGGAATTGGCTAGTTTGATTGAAGAGTTAACATAAATGTGGGAAAATAAAAAAATCTAATAATTCTTGGAGGCCAAAGGTTGGGCGCATCTGTATTTCACATTGCAAATGATTGTTTGCTTTTAAAAGTTAATTGGACAGTGAGATGCTGTTGAATACTTTGCTGTCCATGAGAGCTAAAGCAAAACTGTTAGCTGAAGAGTGCATCAGCGCAGGCAGGAGTGGAGGCAAGTGCACCTGGGGAGTTTTGGCTGTGGATACAAAGAGTGTGGGTTCACTGGAACAGAAACCGGTATTAAGAACATGGATGTCTGCTATGACTTGCTAATCAAGAAATTCCCTATGCGTGTTTATGGCTCTCAATTTCTTAGCCTAGAAACCTAGGCTGGATGGGAAACAAGAGAGAAATAAGGGTGGGCAGGAGCACATATACTGTTTTGAGGTGTTGAGAATGATGTTCACTAAACAGTGAATAAAGATGCAGGACTGGAGAATTTCCCTTTAAACCATTTATATATAAGGAAGAGGTAAAATATCTGTAAAGAATGATAAAGAAAAGTACCACACCTGTGAGTACCAGAACCAGTCATGGGCTGTGTGATCAGAGGAGTCCTGTGAATGCAGACAAAGCACATGTACCAGTAGATGAATTAATGATGGATAGACAGATAGAGGAACAGAATGCGTGGAGAGGAGTGCACTCACCTTCCTTTTGAAATGGTGGGAAAATGCATGTTGGAAGCCAGCTGAGAAAGGATTTGAAGCCATAATAACTGAATTTAGCCAAGGCAGGGTTAGAGCAACAAGAAATTCCATGAATGGGAACTCTGGTCTTCTACCCTCTGAAATATTTTAAACACAATTTTCTGCAAAAAATGGCCTAAAGGATAAAATTAGGGCTTGGAGAAGAGTAAACAAACTTAGGAGGTGTTTCTTGAGGTATCTGCAAAAAAATTCTTAAGAAAAGATTGGTAGCATCAGTAGATAATATCTAGATTTATGCTAAAAGGAACAGTTACAAGGCCATAAACAATTAGTTGTTATTATTTAATGACCTTCTTTTCAGCTACACATTCAAATTCGCTGCTTCTGTATTTTATTTGTTTCTGCCTATGCTTATACTTTGTTTAACCCAACACATTTGTTGTGGTACTTGAATTAAGCCAACTACCAAGTAGCTGGTCAGCAATTAGCAATGTCTATTATTTACCAAGAGTTTTAAAGGACGTGCATGACTAACTATGTGTGGTGAGGCATCTAAAGGGAAGAGTTGAAAATTCCTCAAACTTTATGTCTAGTGATTCAACCATCAATTGCAGAATAGGATGTATTTATGGCTTTTATGTCTATATACCACTCTAACCTCATAATATTGCTGAGCTTTTCATTTTGAAAGAGGCAAGCTTGAGTTTATTTTTGTTGAAATCAAAAGCTTTGGTTGCTATTCTGTCACTACATTGAAGATTACTTGTGGCCTTTTCATTGTGGTCACAATTTCATTTTATCACAATGCAATATCACACCAAGAGGTCTGTGAGCTGAAATTTGCACTTTTTGTTTGTTTAACTTAGTTATTTTTGCTTATTTGTTTGTATGCCTGTCCCGGTAGCTTCAGTGATAGCAGAGGAGTGAGTGTTCTGTTCTGTCTCTGAAGTAACTGTTCTGTTACTTCACTGATGCTTCTGTTGTAGGTTAGCTGTAAATGTGTGTGTGTGTGTGTGTGTGTGTGTGTGTGTGTGTGTGTGTGTGTGTGTGTGTGACTTCACTGGAACATTGAACATGTCAGTCTCTATTGCACTAGACAAACCACCTGTCCTGGCTATAGGATGTGTTTCTAATAATAATTTTTTTTTTAATTTTCCTTTGGAACTAATCTATATAAGCCTTACACACACACACACACACACACACACACACACACACACACACACACGCACACACACACACAGAGAGAGAGAGAGAGAGAGAGAGAGAGAGAGAGAGAGAGAGAGAAAGTAGAAATGATTGAGTAGTGGTGTAATTGCACTTGTTCTTTATAAAAATAAATATGTTAAAAAACTACAAATAAATGTGGGCTATAGACCAGTTCATTCATGAAATGCCTGCTCCCCAGATGGGCGTAGTGGTACCACCTGTAATCCTAACAGTGGGAGTAGGGATAGAGAAGGGAATGTCTGCCAGAGCTTGATAACTGTCCAGTCTAGGCAACACGCAAATTCTCAGGTCAGTGATACATCTCGTCTCAAAACGTAAGATGGAATGTCATCAAGGAAAACATTGAATGTCTACTTCTGTACAAACCCAAACACCTGCAACACAAATTCATGTTTACACATGTGTTGCACATAGTTCTGCACACAGGAACAAACACTCAAATCAAAAGAATTTCTCAAAAAATGATACAAAAGTATTCAAAAGGAGAACAAGTCAATTTTTAAAGTTTTAAACCAATGATTCTAAATATTTACCATCTAAAATGTTTGTAAAACGTCAATGTTACCTGGTGAGTTTGATTAAAAATAGAAAATTAAGGATTCACATTCTTGTGTCTGAGACAGCTTCATGTCTTCTGCACTTACAATTATTCCAGAACATTCTAAGTCAAGCCAACATAGACTATATTTGGAGCAGCTTCACAGCTGGATTTAAAGAGAAAAAGTTCAGTTGGTTCCTGGTTACATAACAAGCTTTTCATAAGTATCCTGAGAAAATAATTTAATGTCCTATTTTTAAATGTTTTCAAATTTTGATATATATACACATACATGTATATATATGGCATATACAAATGCACAATTTTAATCAGGGGTAGGTCAATTTTCTTTGACCTTGTGACCCATGCATGGTAGGTTTCCCATTTGCTAGCAGATGAGCTTATAATCAAGCAAACATTTCCAGCACACATGGATCTGGTGAGTTGTTAATTGTGGTAAAAAGAAAAATAAGTTAGGGGACATTTTGTAGTCCCAGAAGAAGCTAAAAGGAAGGAGTTGGGGCCAAAATGATCAAAATACATTGTTAGTTGGATAATCTAAGTTAAGAATCTACCATATATTTATCACTTATACTTTCACTGAATTTACTTTGTTCAATTTCAGAATGAAATTTATCAAGAAATATTAGATAGGTTTAGGCAAATTGGATTTTTTAATCACCAGTATACTTGGTGGAATATTTATCTGTGCCAGTGTTTTTTGTTTCACTGTCAGCTTTTAAAAAAATACACAGATGAGTAGATAGACTAGAATATTTGAGTGAACTGTGTGTACTTGAGAGAATCTCTAAGAAAATTGAAGCTTTATACTCAGTAAACATCGGCAATTTTGCCAAAGTAATGATTATAATATTAATTCAAGAACAATTACTCTGAGGAACTATGATGTCTTTTCATTCCCATTTATAATAGGCATGGTTTGACATGACATAGAAAATACATTACTGAGGTTTGGAGCCATAGAATCTGAAATCACATCTTCCTTCTATGTGAGGTTGATGAATTTACTAAACTTTTGTTTAATTTCTGATGTGGCTGAGGAACTCTTACTCACACTATTAGGTGTATTCTGATTTAATAATCCTGGCTGACAAGCAATAAGACCAGGATGATGAATGTCTGCCATAATCTTCTGTATGGATGAAGTTGTATTCTCTCTAACTAAATGTAAGAGTTTACTCGTCTTTCTTTCTTTCTTTCTTTCTTTCTTTCTTTCTTTCTTTCTTTCTTTCTTTCTTTCTTCCTTCCTTCCTTCCTCCCTCCCTCCCTCCCTCCCTCCCTCCCTCCCTCCCTCCCTCCCTTCCTTCCTTCCTTCCTTCCTCCCTTCTTCCTTCCTTCCATTCATAAATGATAGGCTGTTTAGAAATAAAGGGTGTGAAAAACATCTTTGTGTGTGTGTGTGCCCTTGTGTTTGTGCATATACATGTACATGAATGTGCACCTATATGTGAAGACAAAGGTTGATTTTGACTCTCTTTCTTAGCCATTCGTCTTCCCACACAATTGTTTTCAACAGGATCTGAAATTGAACCCAGAGCTCACTGGCACAGTCAGACTGGCATGTGTGCACTGCGATCTGGCTCTGACTGATTGTCTATTGTTGGGATTGCAGACATACTACCTGCCCTGGCTTTTGATTGGCAGGTCATCATGTTTGTTCAACAAAGTGTGTTGTTGACTAATATCTGCATCCCTCTTAAGTGTCCATCTTTTTTTTATACCAACATTTAGCTGACTTGCATTTTGTTCACACAGTGAAGTAATCACTTGGCCTCAGCTTCCTCTCTCTTTCTATACCCACACCCTCTCTCCAACTACAGTCAATATCAGAGGATGCTTAGTGCATGTGGAGTCCTATTACTCCTAAAGACATAGTGGTAAGTCAGATCCCTTTTCCTTTGGTTTTTACTCAAAGAAGTGTTTCCCCGACCAGGACAGTGTTTGTGAAAGTCCTCAAAATGTAACCTCCAAGCAAGTGCCAATGATTTCATGAAACTTAGGATTCTTAGACAAAAGTCAGTGTCTAGCTTTGAGCTGCATTTAGATGCCTATCTTACTCAGATTTATGCTACACCTAGCTGAAGATATTCTCTCCTTCCTCTGGATATTAGAAGCATCCTCAGAACACTGGCACATCACACCATGACCTTCACACAGCATAGAACTGAGAAACTGTTAACATTGTGATTATATATACTTTGTGTATTATTTTATGAATAATTATAGTTAACTTTTCTATATATTTATATGTGTGTGACAAAGAGAGGTGAGGAGAGAGGGAGAAAGAAAGAAAGAAAGAAAGAAAGAAAGAAAGAAAGAAAGAAAGAAAGAAAGAAAGAAAGAAAGAAAGAAAGAAAGAAGAAAGAAATTCATGTGGATTTGTAATTTTTGGTTTGGACTTGAATTTTCCCCGTGTCTTCATTTACTTGAGTACTTGCTTACTGATTGGTGCTGCATTTTGGGGATGTTGTGTAACCTTTATGAGCTGAAATCACATAGAAAGGAAGTTCCATAAATCACAGGAAGTAAGCCCTCACTTCCTGTTCACTTCCTACTTCCCTAGTATGAGCTGAGTGTCAAGCAATGTAAACATCAAGTCTCCTGTTCTTGCTACCACATCATCTCTGCCATAATTGACTTCAGAATTGTGATCTAAAATTACCTTTGGTCCCTTAAGTTGCCTTGGTCAGAGGTTTATTTTTGGTTATTTTTAATCACAGCAACAAGCAAGTATCTAAAACACATACTTGCTTCATCCTACGGTTGAATTTGTGGGAAGGAGTGCAGTGCTTAAAGAGGATAAAAGCGATTAGTCCTGAAAATAGTATCTCCAATCTTCTCAGGATAGTTTGTAAGTGAAGACAGGATAGGAGGCATTAGACTCAGAGGTGAAGTGCTGGAGGCAGAGCTCACTGGTCTGAGTGTTTGTATAGCGTGCATGAAGCCCTGGGTTCTATCGCCAGCATGGCATAAGCTGGTCATAGTAGTGGACACCTTTATTCCTGGTACCAAGTAAATGGAGATAGAAACATAAGAAACTCAGGTCATCTTTGATTACATATAGTGAGTTTGAGGCCAGCCTGTGATATTTACGACTCTTAGGAAAAGAAGGTTCAAAGGTTAGTCAAGACTATCATCACTAAGGGAAATGGCCATATAATAATAAAAACAAATGCCAAAGATCATATTTGAAAAGGATGATATGTATAGGTGTTAAGGTTGCATGGCAGGCCAGGCAGTGGTGGCGCACACCTTTAATCCCAGCACTTGGGAGGCAGAGGCAGGCGGATTTCTGAGTTCGAGGCCAGCCTGGTCTACAAAGTGAGTTCCAGGACAGCCAGGGCTACACAGAGAAACCCTGTCTCGAAAAACCAAAAAAAAAAAAAAAAAAAGATTGCATGGCAGGAAATAAGAGTGGATTGAAAATCATATACAGTTTACTCTTCCTTTTGACGTGCTGAGTTAACCAGAGGGTAAAGCTGTGAACATGTATGAAATCACACCAGCAATTCCTACACCAAAGGCTGAGAGAACATCATGGAAGCGAGAGTGGAAAAACTGTGAGAGCTAGAGGGTCAGGAAATTAACTGTGAAATATTTCCCTAAAAATGACAGGGAAGCTACATGCGTGATTCATCAACAGTAGGGCTACCAAACAGGATATGAATAATGATAATACCAATATACATGCTAATGTAGGCGGGGGAAATCTGATAGGAAACAACTTCCTTTCTCAACAAAAGATTAAAGAAACTAATGACTGCTGAGAGAGGTAGAATTAGTTTTTCCTAGGGATGAGTCCCCTAATTGGCTTTCCAATAATAGCAAATGGTCAAGCCAGAAATCATTTACAAACAAGCAAAATAAATGTAATCAGCTGGTTGTATTTATGTATTTATCCATATGATAAATAATAATAATAATAATAATAACAATAATAATGAGATTAGTAATGTAAAAGGGAGAAATTGGAGCAATGGAACACGAGAATGGATTGAGAAAGAAAAGGAAAGTAAGGAGATGATGTAATTATATTTTAGGCAAAATTAAAATTAGAGAAAGAATACTAATTTTCTGGAGAGAATATGAGACAAAATAAAATAAAATGAATTAAAGCAGCAATAATGGTGGCAGCAACAACTCAGCACAGGGCCATCTCTGCTTTCAAAGACTCTCTAGCTCCTCGCTGGTATTGATTGGAAGGCTACATGTACTTCTCCTGGAGGCAGATCCAGCTAAATTGTCGTAGCTCTCATTCAGACACCACTGAGAGGCTGTGTATTTACTATTTTTTTAAACTGCAACAATTCAAAATTCAAGAGGAATCTCCAATTCAAATTCTATTGATTAAACCCTAATTGTGCAGATAGGTTGCTCCATGACTTCACCTTGATATAAGATTTCTTACATCAAGAAAACCACAATTGATCCATGCCTCAATAAACTTGCTCATATATAATTCTTCTATAAAATGGATTATGTTTTCAGGGGGGGTGGCACCATGGATGAAGTGTCTGCTTTGGAGTTGTGAGGACTTGAGTTAAATCCTCAGCATCCACAAACAAAAAACAAAAAACAAACAAAAAAAAAAAAAAAAAAAAAAGGGAAGAAGTGGTAATGTAAGTGCTGAGTATGTCCATGATTCTGTGCAGTCCCAGGGTTGAAAATATAAACATGAGGATCCCTGGAGTCTCCTGTTCAACTAGTCTGGTTGTACTTGATATATTCCCGGTTCAAGGAGAGATCCTTTCTCAATAAATGAGGTGAAGCATCGTTGAGGAAGACACTGGACACCATCTCTGGCACACACACCCATGTACATGCAAGCACACACATAATTTGTTTTCTTGCCATCCTCTGTGAATAGCGTGGTCACACCCATCCAGGGAAGCGTAAGCACGGTATGTCTTACTGATCTGTAAACGTGAAGCTGCTCTTGTGCAATGGTTAGGATGCAAACACAATGTTTTCCTTTAGCATTTTATGAATAAACAGCCCGGATCTAATATTCCTCTTCCTCCTTTCACTGTCCTTTTTCTCCTTCTCTTCCATTTCTTGATCTTCTTTCTTTCCCTTTTCCTTGTGCTCTCCCTACTTCACACACACATACACACACACACACACACACACACACACACACACACACACACACACACACACACACTTCTCATTATCAGGGCCCTCCCCTTTTTTGTCTTTTCTGAGCAAGATTGGAGAAGAACCTTGGCTATAACTCCTAGGTGCCTGCCACCATGTTCTCTTTCTCTGCTCTGGAGTTCTGAGTAGTCTAAGGTAGTTTCCCATGGAGCCCGGGCATCCATCTGTCTCTACCTCCCTACACTAGAATTACAAGGGAACAACCCTGTGTCTGGGCTTCTCCTTCCCTGCCCCCATGTAGATTTCTGAAGCTAAAGCTTAGGTCCTCATCTTGCAAAGCCATCACTTAACTGAATGATCTCCCTGTAATTTGCATTCTTGTAGATTTTCACTGTTAGCAATGTAAACTCAGAGGCATACATTGTTTGTTTCTTTGTTTTGATTTGTTCTGTGATTTTTCTCAGATGCCGTGCTTACAGTAGTATCCAAAATAGATTTTAGAAAAAGAAAACCTCAGTAAATGTTTGTCCCATTACTCAATATTTTCATTATAATTAAGTAATAATATTTCATTCCTTCACTAATGGAGCAATGTTTTGCCAATAAAACGAAAAATCAATGTCTCCAAAGGCCAAAATTTGGAGCTCAAGTGTAGATCATTTCCTTGAATATACAATTGGAGTGTGAACTAATGAAAACAATGTATTTGAGGTTCTCAATTTCCTCATTTTCTGTTCTCTCCATTACAATGATGGAGAAATGAAGATGGATTATCTGGAAGGAAAAAATAAACATAAGTCTTAAGCTTTCATTCACATATTTAAACAGGAATATATTTACATATTTTTGTTTTGTTTTCTTCCTTTTTCTTTCTTTGTATGGAGTTAAAATCAAGTAGCCAGTCAGCCGTCCATCTACTGGAGTGTGGCTTATCTTGCCAGGGGTTTAGGAGGAAGGCAATTCATCTGAAGTTTTTAAGGTGACTGAGTTGCTTGAGATGAGGGAGTTTTGGGGGCCATTTAGTGATAGCCTTAAGAGAAGAGTACTATTTAGCAGACATCTACATTGGGAACTCTGGGCAGGAAGAAGGAGGTGTGGAATTTAGGGCAGATGTGATGGTGGGAGGAAGGTGGACATTTCCAGCTCTTCTTTGGCATTAGTACCCCTAAATAACTATGCTTTTCATAAGACCTCCCCCCATTTTTCTCATTGTTTATAGCATTATTCTTCTAAATATATTCTCTATGCTTGTTTGCCTCAAAGACTTCTGAAAGATTTAGAGGAAGTGCATGTTTGTATATTGTAGATAGAGACTGTATGAAACTTAAGGATATCTCTGTACAAAAAAATCTTGCCTGCGTAAAAGTCCCACATGCCAGCATCCATAACCTGAAGTTTGCAACAGCTTTAGAATTATTGCTTGGTTTGATTTGAGAGAGTGCCTCTTTTAGCCAGGCTGGCCCTTGATATGTTATGTAACTAAGTACAGTATTGAACTTCTGATCCTCTTGTCTCCACATCCCTAGTGCTGAGACTGCAGACCCTCACCATTATAACTAGTTTGTATGTATGGTACTGGGAATCTAACTGAGAGCCTCTAGCATTCTAGGAAAGTACTCAATGCCAATTTTACTATATGCCCAGCCTTAACAGTAGAATCTTAAATCTTGCAAATGAGTAAAAGAACCAGCAATATTTTTATTTTAGGTGCCTAGCATGTGCCAAGCCAAAAAAGATAGCCATTGACTTGTGAAGCCAGGTCTGGTGTCTTCAGCAAGATACTTTCGAGGGCCTCCAAATCCGTGTTGGCTCCTGTTTGGGACATACTATCATTTTCTGAATAGTAGATATAAACTACTGTTGAATTCACAATAATTAAAGACAATGGAAAGATAATAATGAAATCAGGACCCCAAACTAATTATTCTTCCCTCACCCCATGTGTCAGTGAATCATAATTTCAGAAAGCTTTTCCTGACTCACTGGGATATGATGTTCACAGGCTCATTTCCCCTTAAGTCTATGAACTTGAAAGTTCATAACCTCTATTAGATCATGAGATCATTTTGTTTCTGCCATTGTTGTGAGAAAAAAAATTAATGGAAACTAGATCAGGATCTCTTTTATATATGCTTACATTCTATTTAACCTTACTTTCTACCCTGCTTACTATCTACCAAAAGGAACACAGCTTTGTCTGATATTGACCCTTACTGTGTTATTTTGTTTTGGATAATTTTCAAGGGCTATCATTCTATCAGCACATACAGAGTTTTGTTCTCTCTGTGTGTGTATGTGTGTGTTTTGTTGTTGTTGTATTTAAAAGCTAATTTAAAATTTAAAAAGAGAGCAGACCTTGGGTACGAACTCCTCAGCCAGTCCCACAACACCCAGAGGAAGCTCTCATCCCAGGTGCTTTAACACACCCAGGATAACAGGATCAGAGGAGGTGAGGATACAACATCTGTCCCAACACTGAGAGTCACTGGGAACAGCAGGATCCAGGGACCCAGGAACCCCATAGGACCAGTGGCACAAGTTCCTTCCAGTCTGGGTCAGTGACCTGAGCAGACCTTGGGGGCAAACTCTGAAGCCAGTCCCACAACACCCAGAAGAAGCTCTACTCCCAGGTGCCCTAACATACCCAGGATCCCAGGATCCCATGAGTTTAGTCATACCAGGGTCTCAAGGCCGCAGAGGTGGCTTGACTCCCAGGAGCTCTCTCACACCCATGATCTCAGGATCACAGGATCCCAGAATCACAGGATCCCAGAGACAGCTGGCTTCTGAGGAGTTCTGATACAAATAGGATCACAGGAAGAACAAGCTCCAGTCAGATAAAGGGAGGGCTGGTAGCACTAGAGATAATCAGATGGCAGGAGGCATGCACAAGATCATAAGCAACAGAAACCAAGGTTACCTGGCATCATCAGAACCCAATTCTCCCACCATAGAAAATCCAGAATAGACCATCACACTGGAAAAGAAAGATTAGGATCTAAAAGCACTTGTCATGATGATGATAGGGAACTTTAAAGAAATACAGGAGAACACAGGTAAACACCTAAAAGCCCTTAAAGAATTACAGAAAAACACAACCAAACATGTGAAGGCAATGAACAAAACCATCCAGAATCTAAAAATGGAAACAGAAACAATAAAGAAATCACAAAGGGTGACAACCTTGGGGTAAGAAAACCTAGGAAAGAGATCAGGAGTCATAGATGCAAGCATTACCAACAGAATACAAGAGATAGAAGAAAGAATCTCAGATGCAGAAGATACCAGAGAAAAGAGTGACACAACAGTCAAAGAAAAAGCAAAATGCAAAACACTCTTAACCCAAAACATCAGGAAGTCCAGGACACAATGAGAAGACCAAACCTAAGGATAATAGGTATAAAAGAGAGTGAAGATTCCAAACTTAAAGACCCAGTAAATGTCTTCAACAAAATTATAGAAGAAAACTTCTGTAACCTAAAGAAAGAGATGCCCATGAACATACAAGAAGCCTACAGAACTCCAAATAGACTGGACCCGAAAAGAAATTCCTCTCATCACATAATAATCAAAACATCAAATGCACTAAATAAAGACAGAATATTAAAAGCAGTAAGGGAAAAAGGTCAAGTAACATATGAAGGCAGACCTATCACAGTTACACCAGACTTCTCACCAGAGACTATGAAAGCTAGAAGATCCTGGGCAGATGTCATACAGACGCTAAGAGAACACAAATGCCAGCCCAGGCTACTGTAACCAGCATAACTTTCAATTACCATAGATGGAGAAAACAAGATATTCCATGACAAAACCAAATTTACACAATATCTTTCCACAAATCCAGCCCCGCAAAGTATAATAGATGGAAAACACCAACACAAGAAGGGAAACTATACCCTAGAAAAAGCAAAAAAGTAATCTTCTTTCAACAAACCCAAAAGAAGATAGCCACACAAATGTAAAAATAACATCAAAAATAGCAGGAAGCAGTAATCACTTTTCCTTAATATCTCTTAACATCAATGGACTCAGTTTCCCAATAAAAAGCCATAGAATAACAGACTGGATATGTAAACAGGACCCAGCATTTTGCTGCATACAGGAAACACACTTCACTTACAAAGACAGACACTACCTCCGAATAAAAGTTTGGAAAACAATTTTCCAAGCAAATGGTCCCAAGAAACAAGCTGGAGTAGCCATTCTAATATCGAATAAAGTCAACTTTCAACCAAAAGTTATCCAAAAATATAAGGAAGGATACTTCATACTAGTCAAATAGAAATATTTATGGGGTAACTTCAGCAAATGTTATAGGTATCTGTTGAATCTTAGTGTAATGGCCTTGGGAAAGGAATGTTGCTCTTTGCTCAGAGTGAAGCTAACATATCTTCAAGGGAGAACATCGGAGGTATTTGAATTTTATGTTTGTATTAGGGAGGTGAGTTTTGTATATTTTAGAAGACTAATATTTATTTTCTCTGAATTTAGTCAAGAATTGTCAACTTATTTCTAGTTGTGTGTGACAGTAGTAAGGTTTCAAAACCTACTGAAAACAAATAACATTAAACGTGTGATTTATAAGATTAGGTCATGTGCTACTTTTGTTGAGGTCAACTTTCCTTTGTCATTTCAAAGGAGAAGAAAATGAATGGCCTATAAAACTGTAAGAGTTGATCTGTCAGAAATCATTCCCAATTGAATAATGTTTTTATAAAGTGATTTAATTTATTTTAATCATATTTATAATGTGAAACTATGAGATGATGATAATATTGGCTTCTAAAGTTTTAATCAAAAATAGCATTTTAATTATTATAGAAATGTCTACAAGTAATTTCATAATTTATTAACTTCTGTATTTAATTTTGACATGTTTCTCATCGAATATAATACTATGATAGATATCCCACAGTACATACAAATTTTTGTCAACATAAATTCCTATAAATAAGGTTACTAGATAAAATTTTATGCACAATTTTTATTTTGGTACTTGTTGGTAAACTGTTCATTAGAAGTACTGTATTGATTTGGACTGTTATATGGAACATTTCTCTAAAATTCCTAGCAATAAAATTTTATTATAAAAAAAATTAAAAAGAAGTGCAAAAGAGAGTTAGGTGATTAAGATGATGAGGAAGAGCAGACACAGGAGAAAAGACACACAGATTATGAAAAAGAATATAAAGCTTTTTTTTCTAGTTTTGACTTTATTATATTTTTTCTGTTTTATAATGGATATGTAAATTCATCACTTTGTATATAAGTAGACTATCTTAGCATTCAAAAAGTATCCAAATTCTTTTACTCTTCTGAGGTAGTGTTTGTGAAAGTTCATGTTTCTTTTCATTTCCATTGGTTGTTAGTACAATAGCACTCACTGAAAACTAGTCACTGAAAACACAATGTGATTCTGACCAACTTTAAGTGGCTTTTTAAAAAACCTTATTGAAGGAAAGGGTTTTATAACCTGAAAAATTTGTCTTACTCTATCTATAACTATATAAAATCATTCCATTATGCATTTAAACTGTAAATTTTGGAATGTTCCACATAAAAATAAAGTATGACTTTAAATATTTTTAAGCTGATCCAAATAAATCAGTTATAATGTTGTCTAATCTGCATCAATTTGAGTTATGTTCCTAATTCATAATGGTGTCATTCATTGTTTTTAACTATGTTCTTTTAATAAAAGTATCTTTTTGTGTACACACCCATATGTGTGCATAAGTATGTATTTAAAGCATTTAGAAACTGAAAGAGATAATGGAGAAAAGAAAAAATACAATCCAGAAAGTATGGAAAAGAGAGGGTTTAGGTGGATGGGGAAGAGAACCTTTATATGTACGTACACACACACACACACACACACACACACACACACAGACACATACACACACACACTGCTGTGATTTCCTTGGTAGCCTTTCAGCTTACACTCCTGACTTATGAAACATCTTGTTTTTCAGATGGAGTCCCATTCACCTGGTGGATTGGGAGGTCTGATGAAAGGCACCCCTACTGGGGAGGTTCTGTTCCTGGAGTCCAGCAGTGTGGATGTGGCCTGGAGGAGAGCTGCCTGGACAAGCAACACTTTTGCAATTGTGATGCTGACATAGATGAATGGTAAGAAGAACTTCAGTTTTCCTATGGTGGTGGGAAATGTTAACTGATGCACTGAATCACTACTGAGAGAGAAAGATGCAGATAGCAAATTCAATGGCAATTAGGGCTGCATAACAAAAAGAAAAAAAGTTAAATTACAAAGGTCTGGGAGCCTGAGAGATGGCTCAGTAATTAAAAGCAATGGATTCTTTTCCATAGGACCTGGATTGCTTCTCAGCACCTATACATTGGCTGAAATTTTTGTCCTTAATTACAAAAGATCTGATGTACTCTATCTAATAGCCTCTGTGAGAACTGTGTGCACATGGTTCACTTACATAAGAGCAAGATAATCATATGCTATAAATAAAAATTAAAAAATGTAAATACTCTGCTCTTGTATTTTGAGGAGTAATACTGAGGGTTGTGCCATAACTTCCTTGTATCTAAACTTTCTGTCCTAAGCAAGTTTACCATTTAGCCACTTTTTCTTTTTCTCTCCACAGCCCTTCTGCGTGTGTATGTGTGTGTGTGTGTGTGTGTGTGCGTGTGTATGTGTGTGTGTAGATGCTCTTGTGTTTGTGTCTCTGTATGTGTTTATGCATGTATACGGAAGCCAGAAGACAACTTTTATTGTCACTCTTCTGATTCTACCTGCCTAGGATTTTTTGAGACATGATCTCTCTGTGGCCCTGAACTCATTAGTAGGCATGGATGAATAGATGGATTTGCCTGTCTTTGCCTCCCTAGTACCAGGATTATAAGCCTTTATGACCGCACCCAGCCTTTTAGTGTGGGTTCTGAGGATCAATTCAGGTCCTTCCTATTTAAGGCAAGCACTTTGCTACTAAGTCATCTCTCCAGATTCTGAGTTAGTTTTGAAATGCACATGTTCAGGAGGGGACAAGAGAGATGGAAGTGTGATTATATGGATGGTTTCTTTTTCTTCTACTGATGTAAAGTATCTTTATTACCAATTAGTGACCTCTAACACCAAATTAATATTTTTATTCTACCTAATGATTTTCAGTTACTGATCATATAATTCTTACAACAATCTTCATATTTCATAAAAATATGGTCGTGGAGGTTGAGAAATGCCAATTACAGATGTTAAATGATTGTTTTCAATGTTATACACATCTGTCAATTGGCAAGATCCAAACTCAAGCTTATGTCCATTTGACACCATCTCTAGTGCTCTTCTACACCAGTTCTGCCCTGTGATGTCTAAGGTTTCATGTCTGGTAGGTCTATATTATCTCCAACCTCCAGGAATGCTTTTTAATTTTCATTGTATTAGTTATAAAAATGTACACACAGAATATCCACTCAGCTTTCTGATTTGGGCTGGATTTTAGGCAGCCTGACATTTTAGTTTTTGCAGCATTTCTCTCTCTTCTTATCAAATGGTTCTCAATTATAAATGAGAATCCTTGTCAATCTTCTGTCAGACAAGTTACAATTTCTTTGGGGTACAGTATTTTCTTTCTCTGTTCAAATTGTTACTTGAAGAGACCAGTTCAATATAACTTAAGTTCTAGTCAAAACCCTATTTCAGATCAGTAAGTCAGGATTGGAGAGATGGGTCAGTCAGGAAAGGGTCTGCCACTAAAACACGAAGACCTGAATTAAATCCTCAGCCCCCAAATAACTAAGTTGTTTAAAGATCAGGAAGTCCTAGCAGGGTCTTGAATTTTTAGCTGGTGAGGTGGAACCAGGTGGGTCTAGGGGCTCACTGGAAAGTTCCAGGCAGGATATCATCTAAAGCAGCAATTCTCAACCCATAGATTAAGACCCCTTTGGGGACTGAATGGTTCTTTTGCAGGAGTTGCATATGAACATCTGAAAATACAGATATTTACATTACAATTTATAATAGTAGCAAAATTACAGTTATGGAGTTGCAATGAAAATAATTTAATTGTTGGGGGTCATCACAACATGAAAAACTATTAAAGGACCATGGCATTAGGAAAGTTGAGAACTACTGCCCTAAAAAGAAACTCAAACATGGAGGAGCAGTCCCTGGTGGTTGTCATCCAGGTTAGTCCTCTGGGATCTAGTCCTTATATACATGTGCTCTTGTACACACACACACTTGATAAGTTAGCCTGAAAAGCCAATGGATCTGCCTATCTCTGCCCTCCCAATGCTAGGATTATGAACACATGATTTTCCATGCATGCCTTTTTCCCCCCTTGCCAATGCTACGAGCACTTTGCTCATGGGCTATTTTCTTGGCCCCAAATCACTGAATTTCTTATCAATGAGATAATTTTATCAGTTTAAAATATTGTGATTGTATTAGCTACAAGAACCAGTAGAGTTTTAAACACACCTGTCACATCTATCTTAACTCCAGTGTCTACTGAAGAAAGGAAAGCACAAAACTAGAAAGATACCAGAAACAGTATATCAGCTTTCCTTTCCCTGCATTTACGGCTAACATAGATCCAACCTGGTTTTTGATATGTTTCAATATTATTTGTGTTTGTTATTCAGATCCTTATATTTTCCCTGTTATCCCTGTGTTCTGAGAGAATATTAGAATCTTCACGAACTTTGTCCTATAAATTTCCCTCAATTTGCTCTTGGGCAAAGTTAGTTGGAAAAATTGTGTTGCAGGAGCAGCTTAATTCATTATGCATTCACCGAAAAGTTGTCAGTTAAAAGTGCTGAGATGTTTTAGTGCTTTATAAACCGTATATGATATTCATATCACAAAAAAAAAAAAAAAACCTATCCTTAGTTTTGGCTGAATTGCTATTCTAGCTGAGTTAAAGAATCTTTTTAACTCCACCAATAGGACTGCTAATATGGGGGTTGTGCATTATAGTGTTCAGTGAGGAGTCCAGAGAGAGGTCTCATAGAATCTTGAAAACCACACTGGAGAAGAATCCATCTTCCTTTTTGATAAGTGAGGCTTCTTGGGAAGCCTTAGGCAATGTCTCAGGTGCCGGTGATTGATTCTTTTTTCTTCTATTATAACAGACCTTGGTGATGAGTACTTAATGCCATATGTTCTAATGGGATGAATTAAAGTAGGAAAATGAGTGGGTATCATATGGTTGGGAAAGAGGCAGAGAGGGCTAAAAGAGATGAAGAGGAAGAGGGATGTGATTCAGCTAACATTTTTAGAAGAACCTTTTTGCTTACGATTAAAGAAAGCCTCAACTGGGTAAATAAGTCGAGGACATACTTGGCCCACACATCTGTTGGTGGTGGTTCTGTGTCTACTACCCATACAATACATGCATAGATGTTCTGATCGTTCATATAAAATGACATGTAATTGCATAGAATGGGTCACATCTTTTTCCTTGTACTTCCACAATGCATGGAAAAGCACATGGATGACTTTAGACAATCACAGTGACTGTATTTAAAGAACAGAATTATCATCACGCACAAGGAAAACAGCTACTCATGGTTTTTTTGCCCATCCACAGCACTGAGCTTGAGAGCTGATTATGCACTTATCACATCCAGTTATTCTTTTTTTTTTTTTTTTTCTAGTAGCACTGTCATAGTCTGGATGCTAACTGTAATAAATCCCTAACTAAATGTTTATTATGAAAGAGGACAATAAAATCCTACCTATGTCACTTGTTGACTAAAGGATTTAAATCATTCAGCCTCTTAGGTCCTCAGATCCTGATTTTTATTTTTAAAAATTAGGAAAGACAGAATAGCTGTTTCTGGAGATTGCTAGCTGAATTAGCAAATAATCTTCACATCTACCACATGTGGTATGTAGTCAGTTTTGAAAAACCATGTGGTTTTTTTATATTATCATTTTCTGTAATACTGCAAAGTCCTAAATCAATTATAATATACTATATTTGTTTTTATATTAAATTTATGTTTATAAAAAAAGGTAAGTGTATATGTGAAATAAATGGATGAACACAAATAAAGAAATACCATGCCAGCATAATAAAATTTCCTTCAACTATCAAATTCTGGGTGGAGTAAAGATACATTTCTGAAAATCCAAAATGCCTCAAAATGGAACTTCTGTAACTTTGCCATGAAGTGAATGGGCCTGCTGTTGAGCTTTGAGTGTGTAACGGAGGAGCCTATGGTCTCCCATAGCATCTGCCAAGGTGACCGAGGTGTGGTCTTAGGGAATCATTTTTGCAATGATTGCAAATTAGCAAACTGAAACTCAATCAATTGAACTGTGTTGTGTGTGGAGAAAGCCTGTGTGAATAAAATGGGAAGGTCAGCCAGAAACCAGCGGAGGACAGCTCCAGGAATCAGGGCTGTTGCCATGAATACAGCAATTTCTATAGAAGGTGTTAACTACATGGTGCTGTACCAGCTTCCAGCCAGAAGGAGTTGCTTTCTGTTAGTGGTGTATGAAAGCATTTTCATGTACTAATTTGATAATATTTGAAATTTGTTCTTGAATTCACAACTTGGCCATTCAATCTCACATCCGGTATACTGAGAAACAGGGTTTTAGAAGTTTCATTTTAGATGTGAAAACAGAAATGTCCAGAAGTGCCAGAAGTAAATGCTTCTGTGGATTCCATCAGTGTCAGTCAGAT
Source organism: Uromys caudimaculatus (assembly GCA_028551405.1). NCBI lineage: Eukaryota > Metazoa > Chordata > Mammalia > Rodentia > Muridae > Uromys > Uromys caudimaculatus. The sequence goes on along the minus strand of CM052711.1, from coordinate 70,471,643 downwards.
GCCATGTAAACTAATAGTTTACATGGCACACAAGTGTTACTCAATATTTCTTAGATGAGATGACTCAGGAATATCTTTCTTCACTGCTATAAATCAGTCATATTCAGCAGTGTGGTTGTTAGTTTGTAGACACCAACTTCCTATAACCTAGAATTACTGCGAAGAGAGTCTCAATTGAGGATTTCATCAGGTTGTTAACTATTATCAGAAAACCCAGTTCACTGTGAAAAACATTATTACCTGGGAAGGGAAACTGGATTATTTTTATTGCTTAAAGTTTCCATATAAAAATCAATATAAATATTTCTATGTCATTTGGAGGAGCTTTTTTATACTTAGCATATCTATCTATCTATCTATCTATCTATCTATCTATCTATCTATCTATCTATCTATTTATCTGCATGTATAATAAATATGGGAAAAAGTAACACACAACACAATATAGCATCTCAGATTTCTTCATAGACAGTCTAGATTTTGTCTTTACTCCACTGCAGGTATTTAAATTCTGCTTTAAAATATCTACTTGTGAGTACGTTTGTACAAAAAGGCAAGTTTATTCTCTATGTAAATGAAACATGCATAGATGTGCTTTTCAGCTGAAGCACAGTCTTATCATTTGAATGGATTCTAAACACAAGCACTCCAATTACAGATACTATGTTATGTATTTCTTTATATTTTGAATAGGGCTATAGGTGAAGGGTTCATATGGATATTTCATTTATTTATAACATAGATAAATTATTAAGTGTCTTCCTCCAAATTTCTTGAGCTCTATTTTAAATCTTAAAATGTAATATTCCACATGTGGTATGCGGCAACAACTCTCCAATCCAGGATCATAGTGGATGCCTATGAATAAATTGTCTTACCTGGGGCCACAGAATAGTTCAGGGACAGAGAGGAAAACTGAAATGTCAGGTAGACTAGTTTTGGGCAATTAACCCAGACACTGGGCAAAGCAGCTGAAAAATTCATTTAATCCTCTGCAAGCTGATATCCATATATACACCCAACATACCAAGTGTCTCATAAAGACTATCACTCACCCACACTACATAATTAGGAACTGTCTCAAACACATGAGACAGATACTTGGGAAAGCAAAACAGTGACTTGCTTCCTGCACTTTTTATTCTGTGATCCTAGAAAACTCCTCAGTACTTACGAGACAGTTTCAACATTTGCAAATGGACAGACTGGTGCACACATATCATATAATACTATTGTGCATACAAAGGTTAGACCTGTCCCTAGCATATTTCTGTCCAGAACTATTTACACAGTCAGTGGCAATTTTTTATTTTAATTAAATTTGCATTGTTATTTTTAAAGCATCAGGTTATTTATTTTTTGAAAATGTCATTCATGAATACTATGTACTTGGGTAACACCTTCTACACTACTTCTAGTACTTCATGGTGTTTGTATAGGTTGTAGGCATGCACATTTTTATTTGTGTGTGCAGTTACATGTGAACATGTATCTGTCTACATGGGAACATGTATCTTTGTACATGTGGAAGCCAGATGTCAGCTGTAGAATTAAATATTTAATAAATAAATCCCAACAGCAGGTTCCGTACCCACCTCAATGGTTTGTCCGAATAAAAGACGCACACACACACACACACACACACACACACACACACACACACACACAAACACACACACACACACACACACACAGCCTTTATATTGTAATATGCTTTAGGCATTACAATAGCTGGGCCACTGCCTAACTTTCACTACCCCCCACTGATAATTCCAAGTTACTACATGCTCAATTCTGTGTTCTATCTTGGTTGCTCTGGACCCAAAGGGCTGCCCAATGTGCTTGCAGGCTGAGTCTAGCTTTCCTGGCTCCTTCACATGGTGTCCATGCCTCTCTGTCCTGCACTCTTCTCATGCATGGCATCTCTCCTCTCTTCCACACTCTCCCAGCATGGCATATCCCTGTTCTCCTCCTGGTCCCGAGCCCTGTAAATTCTAAAAACCTGCCTATGTCTGTTGTCTCCAGCTATTATTAGCTGTAGGCATCTTTTATTCACCAATCAGAACCAACTGCGGACTGGTTCCCAGAAGCTATGTGCACACTTGTATAAGCAGTTTTTGGCGAACATAATTAGCATTTGTAATACAAGCAGCTAAAATTTATTAAAATATATTAAGTCTTAAATATAGAAGGGAGAAACAGTGGTAATTGTTTAATTATATAAAGAGTAGAGTAATATTTTAAGAAATTAAATATATGGGGTTAGATTAATAAATTTACTCTTAAACAAAACATTTTATAGCCATAATCTTACATTGGTAGAAATCTTTATATTTTGATGTAGAATTGAAATTATGTTTTCTTACATTGGTACAGAATTTAAATACTGATACTGTTTAAGTTTTTAATTGGTATAAATCTTTGTGTGTGTGTGTGTGTGTGTGTGTGTGTGTGTGTGTGTGTAATTTACTTAATTTTTTATTAATCATTCATTCATTTACAATTCAAATGATATCCCCTTCTCAGTTTCCCTGCCACAAACCCTCCATCCCATCCCCTCTCCTCTTTCTCTTTATGAAGGTACTCCTCTACCCACTCCTGCCACACTGCCCCAGCATCCCCCTATGCTGGGGCATCAAGCCTCCACAGGACCAATGGCCTCCCCTCCCACTGCTGTCACATAAGGCAAGCCTCTGCTACACATGTAGCTGGAGCCATGGATCCCTCCATGAATACTTTTTGGTTGGAGGTTTAGTCCATTAGAGCTCTTATGAGTTTTCCAGTTAGTTGATATTGCTCTTCCTATGGGGTTGCAATCCTCTTAAGCTCCTTCAGTCCTTCCGGTTGTTCTTCCATTGGGGTTCCAGGGCTCAGTAAGATGGTTGGCTGTGAGTATCTGCATCTATATTAGTCAGGAGCTGGAAGAACCTATCAGGGAATAGCCACACCAGACTCCTGTCAGCAAGCTTTTCTTGGCATCAGCCATAGTGTGGTGGTTTGGTGTCTGCAGATAGGATGGCTCCCTAGGTGGTACAGTCTCTGGATGGCCTTTCCTTCAGTATCTGCTCCATTTCTTGTCCCTGTATTTCCTTTGGACAGAAATAATTCTGGGTTAAAAATTTTGAGATGGGTGGGTGGTCCCAGCTCTCAACTGGGAGGCATGCCTATCTACTGGAGGTGGTCTCTATCGGGTTCTATCTCTCCTTTGTTGGGTATTTTGGTTAGTGTCATCCCTGTTGGGTCCTGGGAATCTCTCACTTCCCTGGCATCTAGGACTGTCTAGTGGCTACACCCAGTTCCCCATCCCCAAGATCTACATATTTCTATTCAATTTCCTGAACTTCTCTACTTCTTTCCAGTCCCTTCCCACACCAGTCCTACCCCCACACACCTTTTTCTCTCCCCTTTGTCTCTCCCTCCCAGGTCTGTCCTTCCATCTGCATCCTGTGATTATTTTGTTCTTCCTTTTATGTAGGATTGAAGAATCCACACTTTGGTCTTCCTTCTTCTTAAGCTTCATATGTGTTGTGGGTTATATCAAGGGTATTCTGAGCTTTTGAGCTAATATACACTTATCACTGAGTACATACCATGTGTGTTCTTTTGTGTCTGAGTTACTTCACTCAGGATGATATTTTCTAGTTCCATCTATTTGCCTGCAGATTTTATGAAGTCATTGTTTTTAATAGCTGAGTAGTATTCCATCGTGTAAATGTACCACATTTTCTGTATCCATTCTTCTGTTGAGCGATATTTGGATATTTCCAGCTTCTGGCTATTATAAATATGGCTGCTATGAACTTAGTGGAGCATGTGTCCTTATTACATGTTGGAACACATTTTGGGTATATGCCTAGTAGCTGGGTCTTAAGGTAGAAATATCTCCAGTTTTCTGAGGAACATCAAGACTGATTTCCAGAGTGGTTGTACCAGCTTGCAATACCACCAGCAATGGAGGAGTGTTCCTCTTTCTCTCCAAGCCAGCATCTGCTCTCACCTGAGTTTTTGATATTAACCATTCTGACCGGTGTGACATGGAATCTCAGGGTTGTTTTGATTTACATTTTTCTGGTGACTAAGGATGTGGAACATTTTTTAAATACTTTATTTACATTTCAAATGTTTTCTCCTTTCCAGATCTTCCCTTTGGAAACCCCCTATACTCCCACCCACACACTCACTCCTGTCTTCTCTTCCTTCTCTCCTATACTGGGGCATCTGACACTCTCAGACCCAAGGGCCCCCCTCCAACTGATGGCAAATAGATCCTCCTCTGCCACATATGTGGCCACACCATGGGTCCTTCCCTATGCATTCTTTGATTGGTGGTCCAGTCTTGGGAACACCAGGGGGCCTGACCAGTTGACACTGTTGCTCTCCGCCCATGGGACTGCAAAGTCCCTCAGCTCCTTCAATCCCTTCTCCAACTCCTCCATCTGGCTCAGTTCAACAGTTGCTGTGAATTGAATCCTGGGTGTTCCAAACTTTTGGGCTAATATCCGCTTATCAGTGAGTACATACTGTGTTTGTTCATTTGTGACTGAGTTACCTCACTCAGGATGATATTTTCAAGTTCTATCCATTTGCTTGTGAATTTCATGAAGCCATTATTTTTAATAGCTGAGTAATACTGTGTAAATGTACCACATTTTCTGTATCCATTCTTCTGTTAAGGGACATCTGGGTTGTTTCCAGCTTCTGGCTATTATAAATATGGCTGCTATGGAAATAATGGAGCATGTGTCTTTATTACACCTTGGAGGATCTTCTGGTTATATGGCCAGGAGTGGTATAGGTGGGTTCTCAGGTAGTATTACGTCCATTTTTCTGAGGGTTCACCAAACTGATTTCCAGAGTGGTTGTACCAACTTGCAATCCCAAAAGCAATGGAGGAGTGTTCCTCTTTCTCCACATCCTCGCCAGCATCTACTGTCACCTGAGTTTTTGATCTTAGCCATTCTGACTGGTGTGAGGTGGAATCTCAGACTTGTTTTGATTTGCATTTCCCTGATGACTAAGGATGTTGAACATTTCTTTAGGTGCTTCTCAGCCCTACAAATTTCCTCTGAGAATTCTCTGTTTAGCTCTGTTCCCCATTTTTTTGATAGGGTTATTTGGTTTTCTGGAGTCTAACTTCTTGAGTTCTTTGTATATATTGGATATTAGCCCTCTCTCTGACATAGGATTCGTAAAGATCTTTTCCTAGTCTGTTGGTTGCCATTTTGTCCTATTGACAGTGTACTTTGCCATACAGAAGCTTTGCAATTTCATGAGGTCCTATTTGTTGATTCTTGATCTTAGAGCATAAGCCATTGGTGTTCTGTTCAGTAACTTTCCCCCTGTACCCAGGTGTTCGAGACTTTACCCCGCTTTCTCTTCTATTAGATTCAGTGTATGTGGAGGTCCTTGATCCACTTGGACTTGAGCTTTGTACAGGGAGATAGGAATAGACCAATTCTCATTCTTCTACATGTAGACCGCCAGTTGAACCAGCACCATTTGTTGAAAATACTGTCTTTTTTTTTCCACTGGGCGGTTTAAGCTCCTCTGTCAAAAATCAAGTGACCTTAGGTGTGTGGGTTCATTTCTGGGCCTTCAATTCTATTCCATTGATTTACCTGCCTGTCACTGTACCAATACCATGCAGTTTTTATCACTACTCCTCTGCTTGAGGTCAGGGATGCTGATTCCCCCAGAAGTTCTTTTGTTGTTGAGAATAGCGTTTGATATTCTGGGCTTTTTGTTGTTCCAAATGAATTTGAGAATTGCTCTTTCTAAGTCTATGAAGAATTGAGTTGGAATTTTGATGGGGATTACATTGAATCTGTAGATTGCTTTTGGCAGGATGGCCATTTTTACTATATTTATACTACGAATCCATGAGCATGGGACATCTTTCCATCTTCTGAGGTCTTCTTCGATTTCTGTCTTCACAGACTTGAAGTTCTTGTCATACAGATCTTTCACTTGCTTGGTTAGAGTCACACCAAGACACTTTATATTGTTTGTGACAATTGTGAAGGGTGTCATTTCCCTAATTTCTTTCTCATCCTGATTATCCTTTGAGTATAGGAAGGCTATTGATTTGTTTGAGTTAATTTTATATCTGGCCACTTTGCTGAAGTTGTTTATCAGCTGTAGCAGTTCTCTGGTGGAGATTTTTGGGTCACTTAAGTATACGATCATATCATCTGCAAATAGTGATAATTTGATTTCTTCCTTTCCAATTTGTATCCCTTTGACCTCCTTTTGTTGTCTGATTGCTCTACCTAGAATGTCAATTACTATATTGAATAGATAGGGAGAGAGTGGACAGCCTTGTCTAGTCCCTGATTTTAGTGGGATTGCTTCGAGTTTCTCTCCCTTTAGTTTGATGTTGACCACTGTTTTGCTGTATATTGCTTTTACTATGTTTAGGTATGGGCCTTGAAATCCTGATCTTTCCAGGACTTTTAAAATGAAGGAATGTTGAATTTTTTCAAATGCTTTTTCAGTATCTAAGGAAATGACCATGTGGATTTTTTTCTTTGAGTTTGTTTGTGTAGTGGATTACATTGATGGATTTCTAGGTATTGAACCATCCCTTCATCCCTGGAATGAAGCTTACTTGATCATGATGAATGATTGCTTTGATGTGTTCTTAGATTCGGTTGCAAGAATTTTATTGAGTATTTTTGCATCGATATTCATAAGGGAAATTGATCTGAAGTTTTCTTTCTTGTTGGGTCTTTGTGAGGTTTTGGTATCAGTGTAATTGTGGCCTCATAGAAGGAATTGGGTAGTGTTCCTTATGTTTCTATTTTGTGGAATAGATTGAAGAGTATTGGTATTAGGTCTTCTTTGAAGGTCTGATAGAATTCTGCAGTGAATCCATCGGGTCCTGGGCTTTTTTGGTTCGGAGACTTTTAATGACTGCTTCTATTTCTTTACGCATTATGGGACTGTTTAGATGATTTATCTGATTCTGACTTAACTTTGGTATTTGATATTTGTCTAGAAAATTGGCCATTCCATCCAGATTTTGCAGTTTTGTTGAGTATAGACTTTTGTAGTAAGATTTAATGATTTTTTGAATTTCCTCAGAATCTGTTGTTATGTCTCCCTTTTCATTTTCTAATTTTTTTAATTTGGATACTCTCTCTGTGCCCTCGGGTAGTCTGGCTAAGGGTTTAATCTATCTTGTTGATTTTCTCAAAGAACCAACTCCGGGTTTGTTTGATTCTTTGTACAGTTCTTTTTGTTTCTACTTGGTTGATTTCAGCTTTGAGTTTTATTATTTCCTGCCTTCTACTCCTCTTGGATGCATTAGCTTCCTCTTGTTCTAGAGCTTTCAGGTGTGCTGTTAAGCTGTTATTGTATACTCTCTCCAGTTACTTTTTGGAGGCACCCAAAATATGAGTTTTCCTCTTAACACTGCTTTCATTGTGTCCCATAAGTTTGGGTATGTTGTACTTTCATTTTCATTAAATTCTAGGAAGTCTTTAATTTCTTTCTTTATTTCTTCCTTGACTAAGTTATCATTGAATAGAACATTGTTCACCTTGCTTGTGGTTGTGGGCTTTCTGTTGTTTTTGTTGCCTTTGAAGACCAGCCTTAATCTGTAGTGATCTTATAGGAGGCTTGGGATTATTTCAGTCTTCTTATATCTGTTCAGATTTGTTTTGTTACCAATTACATGGTCAGTCTTGGAGAAAGTATCATGAGGTGCTGAGAAGAAGGTATATTCTTTTGATTTAAGATGAAATGTTTTATAGATATCTGTTAAATCCATTTGGTTCATAACTTCTGAAAGTTTAGCTGTGTCTCTGTTTAGTTTGTGTTTCTAAGATCTGTCCATTGATGAGAGTGGGGTATTGAAGTCTCCTACTATTATTGTGTGAGGTGCAATGTGTGCTTTGAGCTTTATTAAAGTTTCTTTAATGAATGTGGGTGCCCTTGCATTTGGAGTATAGATGTTCAGAATTAGGAGTTCTTGGTAGATTTTTCCTTTGATGAGGATGAAATGTCCTTCCTTATCTTTTTTGATGACTCTTGGGTGAAAGTAGATTTTATCCAATTTTAGAATGGCTACTTCTGCCTGTTTCTTGGGACCATTTGCCTGGAAAATTGTTTTCCAGCCATTTACTCTGAGGTAGTGTTTGTCTTTAACATGTAGGTGCTTTTCCTGTATGTAGCAAAATGCTGGGTCCTGTTTATGTATCCAGCCTGTTAGCCTATGTCTTTTTATTGGGGAATTGAGTCCATTGATGTTAAGAGATATTAAGGAATTGTGATTGTTGCTTCCTGTTATTTTGGATGTTATTTTTATGTTTGTGTGGCTATCTTCTTTTGGGTTTGTTGAAAGATTACTTTCTTGCTTTTTCTAGGATGTAGTTTCTCTCTTGTGTTGGCGTTTTCCATCTATTTTCCTTTGTAGGGCTGGATTTCTGGAAAGATATCATATAAATTTGGTTTTGTCATGGAATATCTTTGTTTCACCATCTATCATGATTAAGAGTTTTTCTGGGTACATCCACCTGCTCTGGTAGGTGTGTTCTCTTAAGGTCTGTATGAGATCTGTCTAGTATCTTCTAGCTTTCATAGTCTCTAGTGAGAAGTCTGGTGTAATTTTAATAAGTCTGCCTTTATATATTACTTGAACTTCTTCCCTTACTGCTTTTAATACCCTTTCCTTGTTTTGTGCATTTGGTGTTTTGACTAATATGTGACGGAAGGAAATTTTTTTCTGGTTCAATCTATTTGGAGTTCTGTAGGCTTCTTGAATGTTTATGTTCACCTCTGTCTTAAGGTTAGGGAAGTTTTTTCTATAATTTTGTTGAAGATATTTACTGACCCTTTAAGTTGGGATTCTTCACTCTCTTCTATACATATTATCCTTAGGTTTGGTCTTCTCATTGTGTCCTGGATTTCCTGGATGTTTTAGGTTAGGAGTTTTTTGCATTTTGCATTTTCATTGACTGTTGTGTCAATGTTTTCTATGGTATTTTCTGCACCTGAGATTCTTCTATCACTTGTATTCTGTTGGTGATGCTTGCATCTATGACTCCTGATTTCTTTCTTAAGTTTTCTATCTCCACGGTTGTCTCCCTTTGTGATATCTTTATTGTTTCTATTTCCATTTTTAAATCTTGGATGGTTTTGTTCATTCCCTTTGCCTGTTTGATTTTGTTTTCCTGTATTTGCTCTTTAAGGACTTCTTGCTGTTTACCTGTGTATTCTTGTATTTCTTCTTAAAGTCTTCTATCATCATCATGATAGGTGATTTTAAATCTGAGTCTTGCTTTTCTGGTGTGTTGGGGTATCCAGGGCTTGCTGTGGTGGGAGAACTGGTTTCCTATGATGCCATATATCCTTGGTTTCTGTTCCTTATGTTCTTGTCCTTGCCTTTTGCCATCTGGTTATCTCTGGTGTTAGCTGGTCTTGCTCTCTCTGACTATTGCTTGTCCCTCCTACAAGCTTTTGCATCAGTCCTCCTTGGAGACCAGCTCTCTTTGAGAGGAATTTGGGTTTGGAGAGCTGTGGTACAGGGTCAGCTCTGGGGTGCAGACTGAAACCAGAAGGATCCTGTCCCCACCTGTTCCTTGGTTCCTGTGTCCTGATGGCTCTGCGAGGGTCCCTCTTGATCAAGGAATTTGAACAGAAGTGGTGGTCCTCCTGTGCTCGAATGTGTGTTGGCACTCCTGGGACACCAGCTCTCTCCTGGCACTGAGTATGGAGCCCTGTGTCCCAGGATTAGCTCCCTGGCCGCTGAAGGAAACAGGAAAGCCACTCTAAGGACCTGTGTCCTGAGGGTTCTGAGTTGGTCCCTCTGAGCAGAAGTGCTGGCCTTACCCCTGATCACAGGCTTGTCCACACTCCTGGGAGGCTAGCTCTTTCTCTGTGTTATTTGGGTATGGAGCTGCATGTCACAGACCACGGGTGTAAACTGAAAGGCTCCTGTTCCAGGCTGCTCTTTGGTTTCTTTATCCTGAGGATTCCAGGCAGGTCCAGCTGAGCAGTGGTGCTTGTCTTACCTCCACTCACTGGCTTGTCCACATTCCTGGGATTCTAGCTTTCTCCCAGTGCTATTTGGCTATAGATCACTGTCATCTTTGTATGTTGATACAAGATTTAAAATTAATTTTGTTACTCTTAGATAGACATTATGCCTATGAAACTCAATTGAGAATACAAGGCTTAGAACCAGTCCTTCTAATAGCTGCTATTACAAACTGTTTAGGATGACTATGTAACACAAGTTAAAGATCAGGTAGCAATACTAAATCCTGATTTAATTATAATAAAGTGCTTTCAATATTATCCACATAGTAAATATCTAAGAGTAGTAAAGGTTTAACAGTTCAGATATACTATATATAGATAGATACTCCTCAAAAGCATCAGAGATCCACAGAATAAGGCATTTAAAATCATTTGATTATTAACAGATCTTTTGATTAGGAGACATGTCTGTGCCTGACAGTGTCCCCATCCCACTTCAAAGAAGTTATTGAGCATCACTAACTCCAGTTGGAGTCACTTTATTTGTGGCAAGATTGCCACTGGATAAGAATTACCCTAATTTCATTCTGCAGACAATTACTGTCAAAGAAAAACCCCAACCAAACAACCAAACAACCAACCAAACAAACAAAACACACACACACACACACACACACACACACACACACACACACACACACTCAAACACACACACACACAGAAGTGAGATCATCAACTATTAGGCTATGCCAATTCAGAGTAAGATAGTCCTTCGTAATTTCTGCTTCACATAAGTCTGTCAGCTGGTTCTGGGCCAGGATGAAGACAGATGTTCCAATGTTATGGGGAATGTTGAGGACTGTCCAGGCAGTCAGCTGTCTCTACAAATTGTATAAGTTTTGGAAACTATGTCTTTGTGCTTCCTACATATTCAGGTAATATTTAATTCCTTCTCAGATTTCTCAGAAGAGTTGAAGACTAGTCATAGTCTCATAACTAAACTTCAGTTATATAACATTAAAGATGTTCTAGATTTGAAAGGATGGTTGTCAGATGGTATTACAAGTAAAAAGCAAACCATGATGCAGGTACAGAATTGTAAAGTCTTTAAGTTAGGATAAATGATAGAATACTTTATCTACTTTGCCAAATATGAAGGACTGGATGTTATAAGGGTCTATCATACATTCAATTTACATAATTGTTATAATTATGTTCAATATATATCTGAAAGAAAGGAGCCTTTTTTCAGTTGGACAAAAAGTGGAAAATGTGGCTGCATGTATTAAGAAGACTAATTACATTCCCCAAAAGACTGCTTACATGAGTTTCTGCACATAGCTTCTAGGAACTTGTCCCCAGTTGTTTCTTATTGGTAAATAAAAGATGCCAACAGCTTTTCAAAGATGAGGAAGATAGACAGAGGTGAGTCTTTTAGAATTTACCAGGCTTGGGACCCACCCAATTGGGCAGACCTCTGGATCCAGACCAGCAAGTAACTTGCACTTATTGGTGGGAGGTAGTGGGGTTAGGCAGTGGCCCAGCTATTTTGTTAGCTGAAGCATATTACAATGTAAAGAATGTGTGTGTGTGTGTGTGTGTGTGTGTGTGTGTGTGTGTGTGTGTGTCTTTTACTCAGGAATACAAACCATTGTGGCAGGTCACAAACCTGCCACCAGGATTTACTTTTTTATAATATTTAATTCAACAGTCAGCTTCTGTGTTATTCCTTGGATATTGTAAAGTACATCTCATTTTTTGAGACAGGGCTTCTCATTAGCCTTGAGCTCACTAATTCAGTGCTGTTGGCTGCTCAGCTATCCCCAGAGATCTGCCTATCTCCACTTACCTAGGCCTATGATTAAAAGTGAGTACTATAGGGCAGATTTATTTTGTGTATGGTCAGAAGATCTAGATTCAGCTTTCATCCTCACACTCCAAGCATATTGGACTGACAAAGGTATCTGCACAACAACACAATACCATGTTTTTACTTCCAAATTTTATGCTCTACCAAGTGATTCCATCTTTATTTTGGTTCCAAAGACAACTTTAAAAGAGGAAGAAACACTGGCTTTCTCCATTTTTTTTTTTTTTTTTTTGGCTATCAAAAGAAAACCAGGTAATTTCTTATTTGCATAATTAACAAGAACAAAGCCAGAGCCATTAACCAGCAAGATCTTTGTAAACAAAGCAAAAAGCAACCAATTAACTATAGAGATTCATTTTAACACTCCTAAAAAGCTGATAGGGAACATTCAAACCTGATTAAAACCTGATGACAGGTGGTTCAGCCAAGTCCTCTGAGTGAATTTTGAAAGGCATTTGTGATGCCTGTTTTTAGGGTCAGTCCTCAAATGTAAGATCTTCGTTTATAGGAAAATGAAGTGGTGTTTAATGTCACATTTATGCTGCAGTGAACACTCAGTTCCTTAAGACCACAATCAGCACTGCCATATTTGTAAAGTACCTGTGTTCCTGAAAGGACATTTAGGGAAGATAAAAAGTCCAGTGGTGTTTGGATGCAGGCCATGGGTTCTGTAATTGGTATTCCAACTATTCAGATAGGCCAAAAATAAAAGACCTTCTGTTATGCTCTTTCCAACCCTAGCCAAACTGCATCCAATCCAAGTCCCTTTGCAAAAGAGGGGTCTTAGCACAGAATCTCTGAGCAATCTATATTTTAACTTCCTCTCCTGAAACTTATATTTTGCAGGGCAAATGATACTGGCTTGTTTTCCTTCAAAGATCACCTGCCTGTAACTCAGATAATTATCACGGATACAAACCGATCAAACTCAGAAGCTGCTTGGAGAATTGGCCCCTTGCGTTGCTATGGTGACCGTGAGTACAACAGCCCTACCCTCCCCTATTCTCTGAATTGCAGAAGCACAAAATATTTTGGTTGTCTTATTCCTTTTCCCTTCATTCCCCCACCCCACCCCACACACAAGCCCATTGCTTTTTTATCCCCATTAAAAACAAACCAGCCACATTTAAGGCTTCTCTGCTTTGCAGGGCACTTCTGGAATGCTGTCTCTTTTTCTACAGAAGCTTCTTACCTCCACTTTCCTACCTTCCATGCGGAATTCAGCGCTGACATTTATTTCTTTTTTAAAACCACTGCTTTATCTGGAGTTTTCCTAGAAAATCTTGGCAGTAAAGACTTCCTCCGACTTGAAATGAGCTGTAAGTGCCATCGTTTATGAGTTTAATGTCAGTGGTTCACAGAGTAGGGTTTTACTTTATGCCACCAGCCATCAGAACAGGTTTTCAGTGTCAAACTAATATCAATGGTTATCAGGAAAATTATCACCGAAGCTGTCAAATCCATGGTAATGTACTCTGATTTATTATGTTCTATTAGCTTTTGTCATTGTTTCATCAGGATGTGCATATTGCAAAAGTAGCCATGAATGTGCATACTCTTTGCAGGCTCCATTCTTTATTAAGACACAATTATTTCTTAGCTGTCACTTTAAGCTGCCACACCCTAACATTACACTCTATGGGAAGCGGGAATGACTATTATTCACCACTCCCTTCATGTACAGGATCCACTTTATTGTTATAGTCATGCTTCAGAAGTCCATTTTTATGAGTCGGGAAGACAGTTCAACCAGCAAAGGACTTTCATGCAAGCATGAGGACCTGAGTTCAGTTCCCCAGAACCCAAGTAACATAGCCAGGAATGCCCCTGACAGAGGAAGTACAGACAAGCAGAACACTGCTGCTCATCTAGCAGGATTGGTGAGTTCCAGGTTCAAATAGAGACTCTGCCCCCTTACCGCCCCCCCAAAATAATGAGGTACAGGATAATTGAAGAGGAACTTGGATATTGACCTCTAGCAGACATGACCAAGTAACACACACACACACACACACACACACACACACACACACTCACACACACTCACACATACATACACACTCATACATAGTCACACACATGTACACATGCACACACACATATATTGGTACACAAATGTGTACACATGCATGCATGCACACAATTTCTTATGTCCCACCGATAGAAGAATATAACTAGTCAGTGACAATTCATGCCAATTCTCTACTTCTTTCTTGCAGAAGGAGTATGTGTGCTGGTTTAGATACATGATTTATTCCTTTATAACAGCCCTGCCCCTATCTGTGACATCTGTGAAATAATGATTATGAAGCCCAATGAAGACTAAAAAAATATGGATGGGAAGACTTTCTACTATGAGAAACTGCTTGTCAGCATGCTAACGAAATTATATGAAAGTACCAAAAGGAAAAAAATTACAATGATTAATTCAGTTTTATGAAAATGGAAAAATAATGTTTTAGTCTGTTTCAGTAACAATAACTTTACTGGTGTCTCCATAGGATTGTATTTCTGCAAAGTTATCAATGACTTCACTAAAATTGATTTTCTGTACTTGTTCATGTTCAAATGAGACTATAAATTATATTAGCCTATTTATCTTCTATTACACTGAGAAGATTTTTTATAATTTATTCATTTTCAATAAGATCTTTTTTCATAAAATCTCATAGATATTCAAAAAGTTTGGGATGAGTTTTCAACACAAGGACAAGTTTTCTATTTTTATAATAGCAATATAATATGTTTATAATAGACTCAAAAATTTTAACAGTGTCCAAAATGTCCAAGTAATCAAAAATTTTCCAAAAATTTATCTTAATGCAGAGGACATCAGACATTTGTCTCCTATTTGGTAGAAGCTGAACAAAATTACCAAGGATTTTCAATAGCTTGAGTTCTTTTGCCACTGTGCTGCCACCTGTGCTTATATGTATTCAGCTTATGGAGAGTAGTGGAAAAATATACAGATGAAAGGGAGAAGCCGCTTTCTTACTCTTAAAAACAGTCACGTTTAGCTGATTTTTTTCATGGAGACAGTAGAGTATGTGCAGTTGCACATATTAATTGTTCTCCAGAGTATAATGTTTACGAAATGCTGAATCATAAAATGTATTTATTTAGGGGTCACTTATACTTTGTTAAAAATTAACAGGTACTCTGGTGTGTGTGTGTGTGTGTGTGTGTGTGTGTGTGTGTGTGTGTGTGTGTATGTGTGCCTTGGTAATGGAATGATATATCATTAATATTCCTTACAATTACTACTGAAGGATGATTATAAAACAATAACCAAGTAAAGGAGAAAGCTCAGTCAGTGAAGCGCTTACTCTACAAGCAAGAGAACCTGAACTTTTCCCCCAGAATTCATGTGAAAAACAAAAAGGCAGATGAGGTATAGTTGTAGGTGATTATAATCCCAGTTTGGGGGAGACAAAGAGAGTTCTTTTAAGCCCGTGAAAAACTCTGCCTCACTCTACAAGGTTGAAAGGCATCCTGAGGTATGACACCAAGGTTGTCCTCTGGCCGCTCCATGAACATGCACACACACACACAAATGAGCAACTCTGTACACATGTTTACCGCTATATCCATGAATGGACACACACAAACACACAGATAAATAAACAAATGAAATGGTAAACTTATTTTCCACTCTGACTGTGGCTTTTCAGTTCTTTGCACTGAATGCTTTCCATTACCCGAAGCAACCTGGCTCTTACTCTGCTCTTGCCACAGCTGCTTTTGGCTTTTCGGTTCTTTGCACTGAATGCTTTCCATTACCCGAAGCAACCTGGCTCTTACTCTGCTCTTGCCACAGCTGCTTGAACTTGCCCTTCAGCACCCTTTACCCTTGTCTACGGCGATGTTTTCCAACAGTCCGAGTGAGGTGATTGACCAGATCACAGTGATGTAACTGCATGAGATAGCCTTGAAAGCTGAGTAGACATTTTAACCACAGATATTGGAAAATTGAGAGTTCAAAAAAAAGGAGACGAGTCCATTTGTAGGAGAGAATGGTTGGAGGGGTTTGTGTGAGTATGTTGCATATGGCTCAGCAGCTAAGTGTTTCTTTTGTAGTTTCAGACTCCACACAGGAAAGAAAGTGTCTCTATGTTACTTATAACGTTTTTATAGTCAAAGGACATTAATAGAGGAAGCTCTTATGATTTGAGTATAAGATAAAAATGTTTTATATCTAACTTGTTCAGACTCTGAAAAGCATGTTGAGTACTAACCACTCCCTAATGTGGACATAATAACCTCAATATATACTAAATAAAAAATCAAGCCCTGCAGCCTTTTCATTCACTAAACCCACAGTCAATGTTATGCCGTATTATCACAAGTTAATGAGTAATGATTGAATGTTAATTGCAGATCAGTGTCCAATTTGTTTGTACTTTGTAGCAGTGGACTTTTCCCTGCGTGCTATACATTTTTTAAAAATTCAAATTAATATTGAATTTAGAAAACACAAAACTATCATGTAAATGTTTCGTGTTTACTATCATCATACTGTCAAATATTACTTATTAAGCACAAACAGTTGGTATTCAGTTTTTTAAGTGTAAGACCTAAGTCTAGGGATGTAGGTCAGTAGTAGAGTGAAGGACTGGAATACACAAAATCCAGAGTTCAGTCCTTATCAATATAGTCCTATAAATATGTAAACATAAAATCAGAAAACTATAAGGCCTTATAGTTGATAAATTAATTAATATTATTGTTACTAATGCTACAAAGGAAAAAGCTCAAACAAGATGTCAAATTCCTCATACTTGTTAGATATTGATACAATCACATTACTTATTGAATCAGATAGACTTTTTAAAAGATTTTTATTTATTTACATTCCAAATATTGCCCCACTTCCTGGTCCCCACCCCAAAGGTTCTTTACCTCTTCCCCTTTGCCTCTGAGAGGGAGGGTGCTCTGCTACTCTCTCCCCCACTCACCCAACCCTACCTCACCCCCTGTGCCACTCTGCACAGCTCCCTTTCCGAGAGCATCAAGTCTCTTTCCCACTGAGGCCAGACAAGGCAGTTCTCTGCTACATATGTGCAGGGGCCATGGACTAGCCCATGTATGCTCTTTGGTTGGTGGCTTAGTTGACGGTAGTTCCCTGGGGTCTATGTTAGTTGATACTATTGGTCTTTCTATGAGGTTGCCATCCTCTTTAGCTCTTTCAATCCTTCCCCAACTCTGCCATAGGTGACCAGACCTCAGCCACTGATTGGATATACTTATCTACATCTGTCTCAGTCAGCAGCTGGTAGAGTCTTACAGAAGACGGCCATACTAGTCTCCTGTCTGCAAGGACAATATAACATCAGTAATAGTGTGAGGGTTTGGTACTCACCCAGGGGATGGATAACAAGTTGGGCCAGTTACTGGATAGCCTTTCCTTCAGTCCCTGCTCCAATTTTACATTTCTTTCAGATGGGAACAATTCTGGGTCCAAAATTTTGAAAGTAGGTTGGTGACCCCATCTCTCCATCAGGGACTACTAGAGGTGTTCTCTTCAGGTTCCATCTCTCCACTGTTGGACATTTTGGCTAAGATCATATCCATTGAGTCCTGGAAACATCTCACATTCCAGGTCTCTGAGACTATTTAGAGGTTCCCTCACCACCCTAAGCTGCATATTTTCATTCATTGTCCTGGCCATCTGAGCTTCTCTCCTGTTTCCCCTCATATCTGGTGCTGCATGCCTAATTTCCTTCCTCTCCCTTCTCCCACTCAGGTACTTCCCTTAAAGATGGACTGTTTAATGCAAAAGAGTTCATAGCAAGAAATCCTGCACACCATTTACTTGGAAAAGAATTGTCCTTTAACAGATTTAGTGAGTCAGAATAGATATAGCTCAATCCCCAGATTCCTCCTCTTGGCTATAGAAAAAAAAAAAAAAAAAAAAAAACACTTTCCAAGGTTGATATAACTAGATTGTTAGACAGAGACAAGGAGGTTTCTATGAGACTTCAAATTCATTCTGGGTGCCTTCCAGCTAAAGCATCTCAATTTCATTACCTTGAGTTAGTTGTTTGTGATCTATGAAAAAGAAGACAGCTGCTGTGTCATTAGGTCTGAGTCAATGTGTTCCTAATTGGATTAGAGTAGGGGGATTAATGCTTCACATAGTAAACTCACACTGGCTATGAAGCAAGAAATAGATACCTTGGCATGACCTAGTAGGGATAAGTCTCTCTGCCTCTCTGTCTCTCTGTCTCTCTGTCTCTCTCTCAATCTGTCTCTGTCACTCTGTCTCTCTTCTTTATAGTGTGTGTGTGTAACGAAAATGATTATGTTCTGTGCCATTCTCAGAAATGCAACCTACCTTCTCTGACACAGTCTCCAATCAACTAGGCTAGCCTGCCTGCAAATGTGCTTCAGAGATTCTTCTGTGTCTACCTCCCCAGTGCTGGAACTGTTGAAGTGTGCCACATACCTGGCATTTAATGTGTATTCTAGGGAGGCAAGTACTTTACTGATTAAGCCATCTACAAATGAGCACCAACATGATATCATCAAACTAGCCTATACTGCCGAATCTAACGTATTTGTAAACTTCTGGTCCTCCAAGTACTGCTTTGTATATTTCTTCACATTTATGCATCACAGAATTAATAACTCTCAGAGGTCAGTGTGATGCATTTAGCTATAGTCACTGTAAAACTCATTTCAACTGGCACACATAATGATGAGAATTCTCTGATTGTGGTTACATCATTGTGTACAGATGACATGGGGCTTGCTTTACTTCTGGATAAATTCTTCCATAAAGTGGCTTAGGGCACATTTTCTTCTCCTTCTCACACTCTGAATATCTCCTTTAGCCTAAAACTAGCTGTCTTCCTGAAGTGAAATCTCATCTTCAGTTGCTATCCAAATCATCTTCCTCATATGCAGCTCGTCTGAGCACTATCATATCAGTGACTATGACTACGGAAGGAAAACCATATATGATTTATGCCAATACCACACCTACCTGAGGAAGGCACTAGATCCCTCTATTACACTAGAGAAAAGTAAAAACTAATATTGTCCTACTCCAGCTCTGGGCATTGCAAGAAATGGATCATGATGAGGAATAAAATATTATCTTCTGAAGCACTAACTTCTACTGTTTGTGTTGAAATTTGTAATAAATACATACCATCTATATATATCCTAGGCCAGTAAGATGTCTCAGTATATAAAGTCATTTGACACCAAACCTGATGACCTGAATTAAATCCTGTTGGGAAACCCTGATACTATGGTCAAAGTTTGACCTTACCAGAAAGCCCTGATCTAGGTGCAAATGGTAGACTCGCTTTGTCAGTTAGGTTTCCTCTTCTCTTCCTGGGAATCCCAGATGCCATATCACCTACCTGAGGATTGTCAAATAGTCCTTAGGAAATTACAGGTCTAACTGCCTTTCTCCTGATAAAAACGCATTCAACAAGCACCTGAGATTTCTGGAATGTCTACCTATGCTAAATGAGGCCCTCAGTACCTTAATCTGTGGCCCATGACCTTTATCTACCCTGCATATTGCTACCCCCTCCCCAAAGTTTTATATAAGCATCGTTCACCCCAAATAAAATTGATCTGCCTCTCTGAAGCTGATCCCAGAGTGTTTTCATTTCGATTAGTACTTGCAGGGCTTCAGAAGCCCACATCAGTTGCCCCTGCTGCATTTGCCTTTGTGAACAGGTACAAGTGATGATCCTCATGAACAGAAAGGGACAGGAACTCACATGGAGAAGGAGAGAACTCTAATGTTTTTAATAATATTAAAAAGCACCTAAACATTGTAATATTACTGCACAGAGTAATATTATCTCAACTGGTCTCTGAAACCCATCAAAGTGTGACTTAAATAAAAATGAAAACAAAATTTTCCCAAGTTGCTCAATAAAAAAACTTGCATGTATGTATGGATATGTCTATACATACATTGCTTATACATAGTTAAATATAACAAACATGTTTGGAGGTGATTAGTTTCTATCTGATTCCAAGATGTTAATCTGAAGGTAAGATATTCTAAAATTCAGAGCATCATAAAAGTTAAGATTACTAATAATTAAATTTCACTGTATTGATTATGCTGGTTTTATACTATACTATGTTTGCTTCATCAATCAAACAGCATTATCTCTGGTCATCACTGTGATTACTACAGCACATGTCATGGTCCAAAATGTGGATTAGGAAATAGTCTGATTAGCTATTTTTCTTGTTGTGGAAAAAATACCTGAGAGAAGCAACTTAAGAAACAAAGGGTTCTTCTGGACTCAGAGCTTAAATATATAGTTCTTAATGACAGAGAAGGCATGGTGCCAATAATTAAAGACAAATAGTCACATTGCATCTGCAATCAGGGCACAGAGACAGGTGAATGCTGGTGCTCAGTCTTTTGTTTGTTTTTTATTTAGCTGAGGATATCCCAAACTGTAAGAAATTATATTTAGAAGTCTTCTAAGGTCTGCTCACTTAATCTTGAGACCTTGCATGAACAGCCCATTTGTCAGCATGGAGACATTAGATCATGTCAAGGTGACAATTCAGGTTATCTATCACAATGAGTATGAATGGTGCACAGCCATCCACGGGGACAAAGATCAGAAGTGACTAGACATAGGATCAATACCATTTCTCTACTCCTTCAACAATTTTCTTTCCCTGCTTTCATCACTGAAGGGTCAAGAATTTTAGATCAAATAAGATAAAATTATTTCCATCCAGATAGGAGGTCTGGGTTCTTCAGGGAGTTCCAACAATATTGTATCAGATAGTGTTTGTGAAGTACAAGAATCAAAGCAGATATTGGCTTAACAGAAGACCATGTCTCTGATGAAGCTAAGTAATATTTTATTGAATTCATATTTCTCATTCGACAAATGAGTTTGTAGAAAATAAGAGAAGCTAAATAGGCATATTAATCTTGCAACTTCTCTTAAAGGGACTCTTTTCATACATAAATCCAATTACCTTCTTCAGCTGTGCATTGGACAATAAGTTTATCAGTACACAGTTGTCCTCATCCCTGCCCTGGGCCAGTAGTTTAGGGTGGAAAAAAAATGCCTGTTCATGAAGCTTTGAGTTTAGCAGCAAGTAGAACATAGAGAATAGGTGAAGGATTCCCTCTGGGGTGCAGTGATACATACATTCCTTGTGTAGAGGAAACGAAGAACATTACAATGGCCTTTCCTAGACTTCTCTCTATGAAATCCTTGTCAGTCATTCTACTGAGGTATCTACAGATTCTTCCTTTGACAATCTTCTCAAAAGAGAGTAGGGAGTTCATTTTGTTTCATTCATTTCTGAACACCCTGGGAACTAGGTCTGTCTTAATGAATACTATCCAAAGGCCCCTTGAATAATAAAGGAGCAAATCATTTGAAAATGTCCCTGTGAGACACTTACATTAAAAAGTTAATGATAGTGTGATAGCGTGATTGGGTCCTGATTTCCTATCCAGTCCCATGAGAATATGTGATTGCCCCTGTGGCCGGCCATGTAGACTTATGGTACCATTTATTTGGTCATATCTTATGATGATCTAATTATGTATTCTGTTATCTCCATTATATATTCTAGCCATGATGCCATATACATAAACTATATGAGATTTGAGTTTGGAGGCATGGGTTAAAAATAAATGCTCTAGAACATATTACCAGGATTTAAATCTTAGTTGTTCCAGATGCTATCACAATCTGCTTATACCTGCATTCTGTTCCTTCACTAATGAAAGACTTTAACAAGTTTGTAATGAGGCTCAACTGAATTCAGTGATGGAAAATGCTTTGCAGTTAGTCTGGCTTGTGTGATACATTTAATAACTATCAGTTTCACTGATAACCTTTCATGTCCAGGAGAAATGACTTAAATATTATTGGTCTTTGATAGTTACTTGAATAAAGCTAAAATCATTTTAAAAGATTTTAGAAGGACCCTAGCATACAAGTTTAAAAATAAATAGCAGCTAAAGAAAAAATCCTGCACCTGTCCCTTTTGCAGAATATATTCTTGATTTTTCCAGAGCTGTGTGTATACAAACACAGGGCTGGGGCTGGACTTGTAGTAAGTAAATATTTCTCTACAGATTGCAAACCCCAGTGTTTGTTATAACCAAGCACAGTGCTAGTCGCTAGGTCTATAAAAAGTAAAAATTCCTCTACAGCAATAGTTCTCAACCTCCCTAATGCTGGGATGCTTTAATACATTTACTCATGTTGTGGTGACCCCTAACCATAAAATTATTTTAGTTGCTACTTTATACTTGTAATTTTGCTATTGCTATGAATCAAAATGTAAGTATCTGCTATTTAGGAAAACTAATATGTGACCCCTATGAAAGGTTCATTCCACCCCAAATGGGCCTTGACCTGCAGGTGGAGCAGCACTCTTCTTCAGCTTACAGATTAGTTATAGAGACAGACAACAGTCAAACCATGTGATACAAGACATGCATGGTGTATGCAAGATCAGTACAGACAAGAAGCCCTACTTGGTGACAGGATAGTACAGGCAGAGCAGAGAAGCAATAGTCCTACAATAGTATGCTGTCTGATGAGAAACTAATACCTTTAGGCCTAAGCATTTAGGGAGGATTTAAACCAAATATTTATTTAGTATTTCTTCTCCAAATCCCCATGAATCTTTCCTTGCACACATAAATAGATATACATATGAAACCAAGTCATCTCTCAATAAATGTCTGATTTTGAAATGAGCAGATTTTCAAAGTGGAACAAGTGATCTGAATAAGAAATAGAAACTGAGGTTAGAGAGATGTTTTATCAGCTAACAGCACTTGCTTTTCTTGTAGTGGACCTGTGTTCAGCTCCTAGCACCAACATGGTGATTAAAGCCATCTACATAATAATGCCACTTTCAGAGGATCTATCACCCACTTTTGGCTTCTGTAAATAACAGCCATGCATGTAGTGTGCAGACATATATGTAGGAAAATGACCTATGCACCTAAAATAAAATAAATAATAATATTCAGAACAATTAAAATAGAAATCATGGCAGGGAGAATGGGTTAATTGACAAGTGATTCATTTATAAACATAAAGACCTGAGTTTGACCCTTTGAGTACACATTGAAAACTCAAGTGTGGTGGCATGTGCTTGTAATCTCCCTGTTGAGAGAAGGAGACAGAGTAATCTCTAGATCTGGATGGGTTGACCAGCTTAGCCTCAATTGTAACCCACAGGGTAATGAGACACTCTGCTTCAATAAAATAAAGTGGATGGCACCTGAGTAATGACATCTGAGGTTGAGCTCTAGCCTCCACATGCACCCACAAATATATGCATATCACACACATTTATACATACACATGCACGCACACACACACACACACACACACACACACACACACACGCGCACATGCATGGATCTATGTACATGTACATAGAAAAAGAAATAACAGAAAAAGAAAAAACAAAAATGACTCAAACACCCCTATGTTTTTCTTTTTATTGTTTATCATACAATCTGTTTCTTTCAATCCTATCCTTTTAATGCATAGCTTTGTAAACTAAATACATTTACCTGTATTGGAAAGTCATATATTACAGAAGTGATACAACAAACACTTATATGTACCTATTTCATTCCAGGGACAGTTTGAAGAATTTCGTCAAGCATGCAGATAACTTCACAATTAGCTATATTTTTCTGCTTAGCAGATAAGAAAACTGAAATATGATATAAGAACTTCTTCAGGAAAGAGTGGCTCTATAGTCTATGCTGTCAAGCCCTTGTTTGTTATTGTTATTGTTTTCAGACACCAACTTATTGCTTATTTTTAAGGCCAGAACTCACAAGACAGGAAAACTGTCTATCTTCAGTTACCTGAAGCTTGTATGATGGAATTTCTTTTACAAGAACAGTTTTCCAATAAGGTTGAGAGCCTTGGGGGACATGGTCTCAGGTAGTATTTGAGCTTCAGATCTCTGATGTGACAGTCAAGTACAAATCCACATCTGGTACTAGGATAAGGAAAGAAGAAAATCCATAAAGTGCTAAGGAGAACAGGTCTGATAGGTGAAGGCTCCAGTTACTCAGTAGTCTACCTTCTCCTCAGCCTCAGTTTATAATTAACTGCTCTCATTCATTGTGCTTAGAAAATCCTTGTATGACACTAGGTAATGACAAGAGTGACTTGTTAAGAAGTTTTGCCTTTACCTAGAGATAACATTACTATTTGGGTTACTATTTTTTTCTGAGATTTTTCTTATTGATAATTGGATATCATTGCACCTTTCTCTGAGTTGGTTTAAGGATGGAAATGAGAAAATTTGTTCTTTGTGCTTTTCATAAAGTCAGTTCTAATTCTCTCTATTATTACCACCACCACCACCACCACTATTATCATAAACACTATTACTGTCCCCATCAGCACCATCTCTACTGCCATCTTTACTGGCTTTGACAGAACCATCAAGATAGTCACTGTGATTATTATCAGTCCCACTATTCCTGCCACCATCCACACCATTACCATCTATTCCCACTGCTATTTTATTGGTCTCTTGTCTTATTGCTAAAACAACATCCCTGACAAGAGCAGCTTAGGTACAGAAGGTTTTGTTATTCTGACGCACAGATTCAGAGTACAGTTCATCACAGTGTGGGAGGCATGATGATAAGAGCTTGAGGTAGCAGGCTGCATTGCATGTGCTGTCAGGGAGCAGAAGGTGATGAATGCTACTGCGAAACACACTTTCCCTTTTATATTTACTTCAGGACTCAAGTCCATGGAATGGTGTTACTTACATTTAGGTCATCTTCTTACCCCAATTGAAGCCAATCTAGATAAACCCTCACTAAATATCATCGCAGATCATGCTGTTGTTCAATATGTGTCTTCTCTCTGCAGGTTAGAGATCCATCCCATGTGTACAGTAAGATGCAGGTATAACCAGGGTAAACCAAATAAACCCAGAGCTTCAGCAGAGATGCAGACAGGCCCAGATGCCCCAGCTACCTGCTGCATTGATCAATTAGGAATAGCTGAAGTAGGGAGGACAAAGAGCATATAAACTCTTAGTCTTTAGAGTTTGATACTACTGATGGTGATCCAGAGCTAGAGGAGCTCAGAAATGTCCTCTCTATGTTGATGGAGATGTATAATCCCTTTCAGCAAACATTCTGAATATTCTTGTGCCCGCAACACACTGACAATGGCCTTTGTCCTTCTTTCTTGTTTGTCTACAGCCCCATCTGAGGTCACATTTGCCATTGATGTTGGGAATGGCCCCATCGAGCTCCTCGTCCAGTCTCCTTATCCTCTGAATGACAATCAATGGCATTACATCCGAGCTGAGACAAACCTCCAGGAGACCTCACTGCAGGTGGACAACCTTCCACAGAGCATGAGGGAGGCCTCAGAGGAAGGTCATTTCCGACTTCAGTTGAACAGTCAGTTGTTTGTAGGTAGGAGACATCTTAGATCATACTTTATGCTAGTTACCTACAAGATTGCTTTGTGCTCTAGACCAAGGATAATTCCTAGTAACATATGACTAGAAAACAATTAAAATATGGGATAGTTTTCACAAAAGTTTAATTTTATAAATTGTTTTATTTTAGCTTTATGGTCATTGCTGTAAAGCTGTGGTACTCTTTCACAAATTTAGGGGCCATCTCAGACAACCTTGGTATCATTTCTCAGTGTGTTTATTGTTTTCCAACATTTATGGAATTTTATGTTTTGGATCATTGTAATAAAAGTTTACATTGTAGGCATACAGATGTGTGTTTAGGTGTCATCTAATGTGTTTCTGTATGTGTACACATACATGAATGAGCACATGTGTGCATGTTATGTTGATGTTATATATCGTCTTAAAATTATCCAACATTTAGGCTAGTCCATACATTCCTTAAAGCTGTAAAAATAAACTACATACACGTAAAAATATAACTTAGGTCACTGTGAAAGGTATTATACAATACCTCATGTTCTCCTGCTCTGTCAGCATCTGGATGGGGCATGAGGTTCTTGTCTGGGGAAAATCACATTGAGTTTTTTATGTCTTTGCATTGAGAAGACATTTTTACCATAGAAATCACCTAAGCCACTCTTTCTCCATTTATAAGCTGGTTGACTAAGACACACACAGAGAATATGCAATAGATTTTGCATTTGCCAGTGCTGCAAGGAGAAAAATGACACAAACAAGATATATAGAGAATCGTTCAAATCCACGAAGTGGAGTGACTGCAGAGGAAGAGAAACAGAGCAGTGTTAGACTCATAAATCCTCCCCTCTTTATTGCACATAGACCCCAGAAAAGAAACAATGGGCCTTTTTTGTGATAAACTTGCATGTCCTATTGATTTATCCTGTGGTTAAAGGAGACTCACTCACTGAAATTGAAACAGAGACGACAGTGCAAGTGAGATTTGGCCTCGGCTTACATTCTTATCAGGATTGGAAACAATTTCTAGTTTGTCATTATTTCAGAGTAAGTGACAATCTTTGTGTCTCAGGAATGTTCTTATTTCAGACTCATGCAGTAAACTTCACATATGTGTTTACTAGTCTGGTAGCCCAGCATCTTAGTTACATTTCCATTGACATGATAAGACACCATGGTCAATAAAATGCTTAGTTTGTGCTCATGGTTGTGGAAGGCTAAAGTCCCGGAACACCATGGTAGGGAGCATAGCATCTGCATGGTAGACCTGCTACCAAAGCAATAGCCAAGAGCTTATATCTTAATATATAAGCATGAGGCAGAGAGAGCAAACTGACTTTTGGAAATTCAGAGCTCATCTCAAGTGACATACTTTCTACAAAAAGACTACACCTCCTAATTCTTCCCAAACAGTTCCACCAACAGAGGGTGGGGGTGACTATGCATATTTAAGCTTAAGGAGGCTGTTGTTACCTAAACCACTATACCTAGGATAGGTTAAGGAAGGTATATTTCTAATCATCATGTCATTTCTAATCCTCTATACTGCTCATTATTTTTCATGTCACCAATTACTCTATCATCCCTTTAACTTACAGATCCCTCCTCCTCCTCTGTGTGTGTGTGTGTGTGTGTGTGTGTGTGTGTGTGTGTGTGTGTGTGTGTTTATATGGATTCATATGTCAGTGCATGTGATCATGTGCACAGCACAGCATGTAGAAGTCTGAGAAGAGTCTGTAGACACCTCCAATTTGTTTAAGACAATGTTCCTCATTGGCTTGTAACTTCGTCATGTAGACTAGGGTTCCCGGCCCTGGGCTTCCAGAGATCTACCTGTCTCTAACTTACAGCTTACATCACTGGTATTGTAGGCATGCACTACATGACCTAGGCTTTTCATTGGTTCTGAGGTTCAAACTCTGGTCTTCATGCTAGTCAACCAAGCACTTTTCTGATTGACCCATCTTCCTAGTCCCCATTTACGACTTTATTTTCCTTGTTGAGATATTTCTTCTCTAAAACAACAAATTTGGTATGCTTATTCTATCCCCCTTAATAAGATCAAGTTACATACAGACCTAGTTACATTCTAGACTAGCAGTTCTCAATGTTCCGAATGCTATCACCCTTTTATACAATTCCTCATGTTGTGATGACCCTCAACCTTAAAATGATATTTGGTACAACTTCATAACTGTAATTTTGCTACTGTTATGAATAGTAATATAAATATCTGATATGCAGGATATCTGGCATATGAAACTGCAAAAGGTTGCTTCACCCCTAGAGGGGTCATGACCCAGAGATTGAGAACTGCTCTTGTAAACTAAAATTTAATAGAGCTGTAGCATAAAGTGTTAGTGAAGAATGAGTCTCAGTTAAGACACAGGATAGACAAAGAAAATAATTGATATGTGTCATCTGCCCTCAGATTTTCTCCTGCTCCTCTGCTCCCTCTTTCTTTCTCCTCCCTCCTCGACTTCCTTTTTACTCTCTCTAGTACATTTGGCAGAACTCAAGGATTTCTCTGCACTCTCCACTAGTCTATGATGCGACCTTCAGTTCAAGGGTTGGATAATAATTGCTTGTTTTCTAAAGTCAGAATGTGCCTCTGCCTCTTCTGGGATCTCCCAGAGTTCCCAGCAGTACACACATACAGGCTACTGGAATTTAGCTGTATTTGTTGTGTCTTAGCCTTCATAGTCTTTTACATCAAGGAAAAGCAGGGTTTTCTATGTGAACAAAACAATGAGAAAGTTTCAATCTGCTCAATTCTTAATGGAGTATAATGAAGACTCTTCTGACCCCCTCCAGATGTTTTCTGAGCTGAGAGTCAGATTACAGTCCATGTCTGAATGTAAGTTTAAAAATCTTATCTGCTAAATGGAATGTTATTAATAAACTCTTGGAGCAAAAAGCAGATAATGCATAATGTGCCTACTGATTCTTAGCAATAGGTGAAGACTCAAGAAAAGGCTAAAAAGACAGCAGTAACTGAACACACACTGTTTTCTATGCTGTGCAGTAAGCTTTACTATAAACACATGGAATAATAGATGGGTTAGCTTAAACTTAACTTATTCAATTGTCAATGTGGTTAACCAGTGCTTGACATAGAGGTGAAAACCAATACCCGTCTTTCCTTCTTACCGTTCCTAGTCTTGTACTGCATAAGCAAATGGGAATATTTTGCAATTTTATCTCTGTGGTGGACCTAACATCTTTCTTTAAAATTTGCCAGAAGGGACAATTTGACTCTATCCCTTTGATTTCAGATAAAATACAGTATAAGCCACATAAAAATCCATATTTTATTTATGTGCAGAAACTATGGTTATGTAAAGTTTCATTCTTCAGCATTTTAAGAAGAGCTACGTTTTCTGCTCAGTCTTTCCCCCCTCACAACATTTTTTCTTTGAAATAGGTCTCATGTATCCCAAGCTGGCCTTGAACATGCTATGTAGCCAAAGATGACCTTCAAGTTCTGATTCTCCTGACCACACATCCTGAGTGCTGAGATTATTGATGTGCACTGCCATAAATACTTTATTAGTGGTACTAGGAATTGAACTCAGGACTTTTTGTATGCACGGCAAGCAGTCTACCAACTGAATCACATTCCAAACCTGAATTCCAGTTTGTTTGTTTTATTTTGTTTTTTTTTCTTTTTTCTTCCTTTTTTAATTTTAATTTTTGATAATTTATTTGCATTTCAAATATTTTCCCCTTTCCAGGTCTTTCATTTTCATTAAATTCTAGAAAGTCTTTAATTACCTTCTTTATTTCTTCCTTGGTCAAGTCATCATTGAGTAGAATATCATCCAACTTCCATGTATATGTGGGCTTTCTGATATTTTTGTTGTTATTGAAGACTATCCTTAATCCATAGTGATCTGATAGGAGGCGTGGGATTATTTCAATCTTCTTATATCTATGGAGATTTGTTTTGTGACCAATTATTTGGTCAGTTTTGGAGAAAGTTCCATGAGGTGCTGAGAAGAAGGTATATTCTTTTGATTTAGGATGAAATGTTCTATAGCTATCTCTTAAAATTCATTCAGTCCATAACTTCTGATAGTTTCACTGTGTCTCTGTTTAGTTTGTTTTTCCAAGATATGTCCATTGATGATAGTGGGGTGTTGAAGTCTTCTATTATTATTGTGTGAGGTGCAATGTGTACTTTGAGCTTTAGTAAAGTTTCTTTAATGAATGTGGGTTCCCTTGCATTTGGAGTATAGATGTTCAGAATTGAGAGTTCTTCTTGGTAGATTTTTCCTTTGATGAGGATGAAGTGTCCTTCCTTATCTTCTTTGATGACTTTTGGTTGAAAGTCCATTTTATCTGATATTAGAATGGTTACTTCTGCCTTTTTCTTGGGAACATTTGCCTGGAAAATTGTTTTCCAGCCCTTTATTCTGAGGTAGTTTTTGTCTTTAACACTGAGGTGTGTTATCTGTATGGCACAAAATGCTCGGTCTTGTTTATGTATCCAGTCTGTTAGCCTATGTCTTTTTATTGGGGAATTAAGTCTATTGATGTTAAGAGATATTAAGAAATAGCCATTGTTCCTTCCTGTTACTTTCAATGTTATTTTTATGTTTGTGTGGCTATCTTCTTTTGGGTTTGTTGAAAGATTACTTTCTTGCTTTTTCTAGGATGTAGTTTCCCTCCTTGTGTTGGCATTTTCCATCTGTTATCCTTTGTAGCGCTAGGTTTGTGGAAAAATGGTGTCTAAATTTGGTTTTGACATGGAATATCTTGGTTTCACCATCTATGGTAAATGAGAGTTGTTCTGGGTATAGAAGCCTGGGCTGGCACTTGTTCTATCTAAGGGTCTGTATGAGATCTGTCCAGGCTTTTATAGTCTCTGGTGAGAAGTCTGGTGTAATTCTGATAGATCTGCCTTTATATATTACTTGACCTTATTCCCTTACTGCTTTTAATATTCTTTCCATGTTTTGTGCATTTGGTGTTTTGACTATTATGTGACAGGAAGAGTTTCTGTTCTTGTCCAATCTATTTGGTGTTCTGTAGGCTTCTTGAATGTTTATGTTCATCTCTTTCTTGAGGTTAGGAAAGTTTTCTTTTATAATTTTGTTGAAAATATTTACTGGCCCTTTAAGCAGGGAATCTTTACTCCCTTCTATACCTATTATTCTTAGGTTTGGTCTTCTCATTGTGTCCTGGATTTCCTCAATGTTTTGTGTTAGGAGTTTTATGCATTTTGCTTTTTGTTGACTGTTGTGTCAATATTTTCTATGGTATCTTCTGCACCTGAGATTCTCTTGTCTCTCTCTTTATTCTGTTGGTGATGCTTGCATCTCTGACTACTGATCTCTTTCCTAGGGTTTCTATCTCCAGGGTTGTCTCCTTTTATGATTTCTTTATTGTTTCTATTTCAATTTTTAGATCCTTGATGGTTTTGTTCATTTCTTTTGCCTGTTTGATTGTGTTTTCTTGTATTCCCTCTTTAAGGGCTTCTAGCTTTTTACCTGTGTTCTCTTGTATTTCTTCTTAAAGTTTTCTATCATCATCATGTGAAGTGATTTTAAATCTGACTCTTGCTTTTCTGGTGTGTTGGGGTATCCAGGGCTTGCTGTGGTGGGAGAACTGGGTTCTTATGATGCCAAGTTGCCTTGGTTTCTGTTCCTTATGTTCTTGCCCTTGCCTTTTTGGTTATCTCAGGTGTTAACTGATCTTGCTCTCTCTGACTGTGACTTGTCCTTCCTGCAAGCTTTTGCATTAGTACTCCTTGGAGACCAGCTCTCTCTGAGAGGAATTTGTGTTTAGAGAGCTGTGGTACAAGGTCAGCTCTGGGATGCAGACAGAAAGCAGAAGGATCCTGTCCCCAGCTGTTCCTTGGTTCCTCTGTCCTGATGGCTCTGTGAGGGCCCCTCTTGATCAAGGAATTTGAACAGAAGTGGTGGTCTTCCTGTGCTCTAAGATGTATCGGCACTCCTAGAAGACCTGCTCTCTCCTCACACTGAGTATGGAGCCCTGTATCACAGGATAAGCTTCCTGGCCTCAGAAGGAAACTGGAAGGCCACTCCTCAATCCCTGTGTCCTG
Organism: Uromys caudimaculatus; assembly: GCA_028551405.1. Classification (NCBI taxonomy): domain Eukaryota; kingdom Metazoa; phylum Chordata; class Mammalia; order Rodentia; family Muridae; genus Uromys; species Uromys caudimaculatus. The sequence continues at coordinate 70,440,297 of CM052711.1, read as the reverse complement.
AGTGTTCTGGGCAGGTCTCTCTGAGCAGAGATACTGGCCTTACCCCAGATCACAGCCTTGGGAGTGTACACACTTCTGGGAGGGTAGCTCTTTCCCTGCACTATTTGGGTATGGAGCTGCGTGGCACAGATCACAATAGTAAACTGGAAGGCTCCTGTACTAGGCTGTTCCTAGGTCCCTGTTTCCTGACGATTCCAGATGGTCCAGCTGAGCAGTGGTGCTCTTCTTACCTTGGCTCATGGGCTTGTCCACACTCCCGGGATGTTAGCTTTCTCCTGGCGCTATTTGGTTATGGAGCTCTGTGGCACAGACTGAGGTCTCCAGCTGCAAAAGGAAACAGGAAGTGATTCCAGTTTGTTTTTTTTTTTTTTAAACTTCCTTTCTCTTACCGGGAAGGTATAGAAAACTTTGTCTGAGCTGACAGCACCAAAGCTAAGTGCTATCAAAAGGATGTTACTCTCATGGAATAAGATGCTATAGGTCAACAGATGGAAGCTGAAATGAAATTACTCTTTTGATAAGCTTCCTTTGAAGAGCAATAGCATCAAGACACAAAAGCCTTATAGGCCCCTAAATGAGAGTGAGGAGCTCCTAGGTCCAACAAGCAAAAAGGAAGCATCTTGTTATTACAGATTTCTGAAGAAACAGGGATAAGTTCTACAACAAATGCCCTACTCTACATGCTAGACATCATCAGCATCTAGCTTGAACTTAAGCCTTTAATGTCTTGGCAATAGTAAAAGGACAGCCCTTTTTTGCAGCTACAAAGGAAAGAGGAAGAGCCATGACCACATTAGCCTCTGTCATCCTGTCCAATGTGAAAACCTGTAGCAGGATGTAGCCTGATTTTTGTGAGAGAGAGCAGCTTGAGATTTTGTTATCTATAAGCTACATCTATATAATACAGCTATGATAACCTTCATGTTTTCCCTTTTATTTTTCATCATTAGGAGGGACATCATCAAGACAGAAAGGCTTTCTTGGATGCATCCGTTCATTACACTTGAATGGGCATAAAGTAGACCTGGAAGAGAGGGCAAAGGTCACATCTGGAGTCAGACCTGGCTGTCCAGGTCACTGCAGTAGCTATGGAAGCAACTGCCACAATGGTGGCAAGTGTGTGGAGAAGCATAGTGGTTACTCTTGTGACTGCACCAACTCACCATATGAAGGACCTTTCTGCCAGAAAGGTAAGATGGAATACATGCCACTACTGTGTATGGTCCCACAGCATCCAAATAACACGGCCAAAGATGCTGTGCCCTTAGGCAATCCATACCATTGCTTCTGGAAGTAATGCTCTAAAATACACATGCCATGTTCAAACCAATGGTATCTATGCCTTCAGGCAATCTACATCATTTTTCCTACATGTGGCAATGTATTACCCACATGGCATTGTCAAACCAATGTTCTCCATGCCCTCAAGCAGTGTCCATACTTTGTGCTCTCAGAAAATTTTCCTGTGTTTAGACCCTGCTTAGCTCATCAATATAATCATATCCATACATTGGTCTTATATACTCACTAGCTTAGTTGGCTCAGGTTTACTCAGTAATAATTAAAAATGGGCACATCTCCCAGGCTGAAGAATCAGCTGAAGACTAGAAGTGGATCATCTACTTGTGTTTAGTGGCATACTAACATTTCTAGTTCTAGTACCTCAATTAGAAAATGTATCAAACGACCAAAAGAGTTGAGTGCAAAAAAGTATAGAAACACTTAAAGCCATCTTTCTTTGAATAAATATGTGTCAGTGAGAAAAAAAAGGTTTGCCTACTATAACCTTTATAGATTTTTTAACATTTCTTTTATTCATAAAAAATGAAGTTTTCTGAACACCCAATTAAACAATATTCAACAACAGCATTTAATAATAAAATGAAATATTTTAACTGCTACAGGACTCAGCAATTCCATATTGCTCTCATAAATTCATTAAGGCACACTCCTTTTTGGTGTGTGTGTTTGTATGTGTGTGTGTGTGTATCCATGCACACACATGTTCCTATGTAAGAAGAATAGACATCTGTATACAGTCCATAGGACAAAATGGGCATACATTCCTCAGGTAACATCTACCCTGTATTTTGAGTCAGTGTCACTCACTTGTCTAGACTTTCCAATGGACAAGTCTGACTGGCCAGCAATCTACACAGATGTGGGAGACTCTGCCTCCCCAGCAGAGACATTGCAGCCACCACTTGCAAGTTATTTTTTTTTTACAATAGGTTTTGATGATCATACTTTAAGCAGTCCAACAACATAGCTTTCTCTTAAGCCTTAAAAGACATTTTTCATGCTCCTTCACCAAGCAGTAGTTTATTTAGTCTAACTTAATCTCAGAGTTAAAGAAAATAAAAGTGCCCAGTGTTTTGCTTGAAGGATCCTATAATTTAACTTCTCCCTTTATTCATGCTGATCTTCTCTTTAATTATTTGGTATTATTTGCTTGTTATTGTTAGAAAACATTTAAAAAAAACTTTCTTGAGAACAGAAAGTACCAGAACAATCTTTAGGACCAAGAGTCATAAATAATGCATCAGAACTTGAAATGAATATAACAGGCCCCATCCCAATAACTCTTCACTAAAGACAAAACTTTAAATTTTTTCTATTACATTCATTTATAGTTTTAGGAGAATACAGATATTACAGCACACATGTGGACGTTAGAGAAAAACTTCTGGCAGTTGACTTTCCCGTTCTGTTATGTGAATTACATGACTCAAACTCAGGTCTTCCAGTGTGATGGGAAGAACTTTTACATACTAATGCATTTTTCTAGCCATTTTGCAGATAAGGGCTCATAAAGTCATAGCAAGTGCAGTTGCTTACACATAACCTATAAAGATTAATCTAATCAGTATTCCAACAAGGATTATGAGGTTCTTGAGAGGCTCTATTCCTAGCTGAGAATCTATTGGCAGTTGATGATTATTGGTTGAGGAAGAGTCAGTTTCTTCAGGGTATGACCATTGATATGGTGCTCATTCTGCCTTGGATTGTCTGACATGCAGGGCAGTAAGGTCAGTATTAATTGTACTCAGTGGCTGATGCATAAATAAATAAATAAATAACATGAAGTTAGGAGGGAATACATGTCGAGAGGGAAGAAGGAACTGTAGTGGACGTGATCAAAATGCGTCTGATGTGTATCTTCATTTGCTTTATGCTGCTGTGACAAATGCTCTGACCCAAAGTGACTCAGGGAGGAAATAGTTGATTTGGCTCACAGGTCACAGTACACCTTCTGAGGAAGGCAATTTAGGAACTCAAGGCAGAAACTCAGAGGCATGAGCTGAAATAAAGTCTCTGCAGGAATGCTGCTTATTGGCTTGCCCCTTCTGGCTTGCTCTGCCTGTTTCCTTGTACAACCTAGGGCCATTTACCTAGGAGTTGCACTGCCGACAATGGGATATGCCCTCCCATTCTACATCAACCATTAATCAGGAAAATGCCCACACAAACTTGCCAGTAGGCCAATTAGATAGAGACATGTTCTTAATTGAAGTTCATTCTTCCCAGATTATCCTGACCTCTCAAGCTGACAAAAATTAACAAGGACAATTGACTCCTAGTCAATGTGACATACCAACACATTGCTATAAATCATAACCTTTCCTTTCTCATTGGTCTCTTAGAATTCATATTAGTTTCAACTTTTAAAAGTCCCAAGAATTTTAAAAATCCAAACCCTTTTAAAAGTTCAGTTCTTTAAATATCTGAAGTCTCCTTAAAAGTCCAAGGTCTCTAAAGTATTTATGACTCTAATTTAACAAATAAATTGCCTTCTTTCACCAGGCAGTGGTGGCGCATGCCTTTAATCCCAGCACTCGGGAGGCAGAGGCAGGCGGATTTCTGAGTTTGAGCCTAGCCTGGTCTACAGAGTGAGTTCTAGGACAGCCAGGGCTACACAGAGAAGCCTTGTCTTGAAAAAAAAAATTACCATCTTCCTTATCTGATGGGGAAGGGCACAGTCACAATCAAAGCAAAACAAAACTAAAAGTAGATTGTAAAAATTTCAGAGGTTGGCACCTGGTACCCACTCATGATCTGGGCTCCCAAGGGCCTAGTCAGCTCCATTTCTCTGGTTCTTCTGCTTGTAATACACATAGTTCCTGTCCTAGACTCATGCCCGCTCCTTCCTGTAGCTACTACTTACATTGGCTATTGTCCAACAGTCCTGGCTTCTCTAAAATGATGAGATCTCTACCATCACCAATGGCTTATTGTTTTCTCTTTTGTGACTTTGATACCACTACATCACGCCAAACTTCATCTTCCTCCTTCCCCCAAAAAAAACCCTCCAATCCTAGAGTTTCTACTGTAACTGAATTTATACCATTTCCAATGGCCTCTTCTGGCCTATTGCCATACTTCATCTTTTCTCCATGACCCCTTCAGTATTGAAGTTTCCTGTGACCAAAATCAGCATCTTCTGGAAGAGTCTTATACATTACCATGTTTGGTGCCAGTTTGAAATGTAACATTGGCTCCTCTGGCCTGCAGCTTGGTGTGCTAACCCTGAGTAAATGCTTCACAAATGAAAGATTTTGCTGGGCTCTTATTAGTCACATCTGATCCATTAGCCCTAACTGACCTGTAATTGTTATCTCAGTGAACCACATGAAATACCCCCAGAGATCATTGCTACAAAATATCACACAACCAATCCTGATAAAGTCTATTCTTCCCTATGAAATGTAGCAAGCCTGACCTCCATCATTTTCTTGACTCTTAACGTTATGTTTCAGATTCATACATAAGTCCCAGTGGACTCTGAGCCCACAATGGCTTTATCCAGCACGAATTGCCAAATGCATTCTATAATCCTCCCCAAAAGAGCATGTTCAGATCTACCCCAGCAGTATTCATAAACTTGCTTTCAATTTCAATTGCAATTTACTCTCTTTTGCTATGATAAATTCTATGACCAAAGGAACATGTAGAGAAAATAGCTTATTTGGCTTAAAGGTCACAGTCCATCATCAAAAGATAAGACAGTGACCCAAGTAAGGAACTTGCTTTGACTGATTTCTTAGATAATCCAGACCCACTCTCTCAGGGATGGCACTTTCCAAAGTACTCTGGGATCCTACATCAATCATTAAGAAAAGTCTCCCATAGACTTGCCTATAGGCCAATCTGGTGACAGTACTTTCTTGATTGAAATTCTCTTCCTAGTTTAACCTAATCTGTGTGAAGGTAATGAAAACTTGACAAAGATAGCATGTATAACATTCTTAAATAATAAGTAAATACATTTTAAACTAATTTTAAGGTAAAAGTGCTCTCAGTTTTCCCAAGTGGAGATCTCTGCTATCAATCTCTGAAAAGTTTGAGTGTATCTTTGAGCAGTCCCATTGTCATGTCAAGCACATGCAGATGCAGGGCAACAGACATGACACTAAGATATACACACAGTGTACTCTAGCATCTATGTCAAAATCTTCTAATGGCAGGGGGGAGGGGCTTGAACAGTGGCTCTCTCTGCATTTCTCAAGGGATATTATTCAAACATCCAGTTTAGCCTCATTGTTACAAGTTCGTTTTTCTGCATTACTTGTATTCATTCTTCTCTGACAATGCTGCCCCAACTGTTATCCACATCTGTTAAAATATATGGTTTCTCATTTTGATCCATAAGTTAATTAAACATATGTTTCCTTCTTAGCGTTTTAAGGACACTACCTATTCCACTGTTTCCACTCTCTACCTTCAAATTCAAATGAAATAATCTGCTGCATAAGCAATGGCACTAAGATATCCTTCCTAAACAAATAGTTATCTTGACAAGTGGAGTAGGGAAAAGTGATGTAGAACTGAAAAGTAGAACTGTGTAGCAAGAGAGATGAGCAGAGGGCACTCTCTGCTGGGGTGCTCTTCTGTGCTTCCTATTGCAGCATCCTGCATGTCAAGGATGTGGTTTGTAAGCATGTGGAGCATCAGGAATAAAATTAAGAACATGTTCACCTTTACCAGGGCTGGGCCAATTACCAACTTTCTATTCCTTGTAATGCTATAACAAAGGAAGAAATGTTCATGTGGGCTTAAAGTTTCAGAGATTTCAGTCAACAGTACCTTGACTCTGTTGATTTTGAATTCATATTCACATGGGACATCATTGTGGGTGAGTGCAATAAAAAACAAACAAACAAACAAACAAACAAAAAACCCAACTATTTCTTACAGCATTTTGTGCAGCAGAAGTGAGAGATGGGCTGTGTAGTTCCCAGATTCCCTTCAAAGTCATGCTAGCAATGGCCAGGAGAAACAGAAATCTCCTTCATTCTGATAAAACACAATTTAACATTTCTTTCTTTTACTGTTTTTACTTTTACTGTCGTCAATGAGAAATAATTGGTGGATTTGAAGAAGTGAAAATTTGTACCTATAATTTCTTTTAAGTATTTCTCCTAAATATCTCTTTTCTATAATTTCATCTCTTTTTATGAGGACTTTTTACATTTTGAGTTAATATTTTATTTGTTGTAAAATTTTGCTCTTGCACAATTCCATTATTTATCTCACCAAATTTAAATTTATTTATTCGTGTGCATATGTGTGTGAGAGAGAGAGAGAGAGAGAGAGAGAGAGAGAGAGAGAGAGAGTGTGTGTGTGTGTGTGTGTGTGTGTGTGTGTGTATGTGTGTTTGCCAGCATGTCAAGGCACTTTAAGGAGTACCTTCTTTCATTCTATAATGTGGCCCCAGGGATCGAGCTCAAATCCTCAGGCTTGTTGGCTCTAAGCACCTTTACGGTCTGAGCCACCTTGGAATCCTTAACCTGATTGTTTTGCCTTGGGGGACCATTTATGAATGTGTACTTCTTTGCCTTCAGCACTCTTCTATTGTTGACTAAAAATCTAGTGCTACCATTAAAATATTTTTGTCAGTTAAAGTGCTAGATAATAAATTTGTAAATTGGTATACAAATCTACAATGTTAAATCTAACTTAAACAGTTAAGTATTTTAAAAATTACTTACATTTAATGTAGTGGAGATCATGGTATGAGTTTTATTTATGCCATGGTCTTGCTTGATTTGATCCCATAAGCATTTCTATAAATGTCATAAATGTTTGTAAGCACCAGTTTTAACTATTGCAACTTTTCTCATCGTAAACTCTCTTCTCATATTTAATTCATCTATCACTAGACATTTGTGGAAATAGTATGGATTCAGGTTCTCATGAATTTACCATTCTCCCTGTGCAGATAATAGTTGTGTACTTAACCTTAAACTTACTTCATTGATTTCCATATTAATAAGGTGTGGAAAATGCAGGATTTTACAGAAGGGATCAAGTTTAGTCCTCAATAAACACTACACATATTATATAAACTCTCTCTAAATGCTAGCGCTATTTTTTGAAATGTTATTCTATCTCAAACTAAAATAACAATAAAATGTAAAATTCACTAAATGTGCTTAAGATTTTATTTATAATTCATCCATGGGAAAACGAAACCTATTCTAGCTCCTTCATCTATTGTTATAAAGCAAAATATTAGAGGAGTAGCATCACGTATTCTTACTGCTGGATTCAGCTTTACACTGAAACAAATTATATATAAATATTAGAAATAATTAAAATTAGCTCCAGGAATAGAACCAGAATGTCATTTTTGACATGTCTAATTATAAAAGTTTTTTGTTCATTTTTAATTTATTGTCATTAAAAGAAGAACAAATCACATTGTACATACCCATATGTAATATGCTTTTCATACATTGTGAAGAACATTTAAACATATACTCAAACATATGACAAAGGTTTTTATTTTGTTAACTTAAAAATAGGAGCTTGAACTACAGGTCATATGTCCATAAGGAAAACACTTGAATGAAGCAGATGATGACCTACCATCTGCATGGCTCTATGTGTCTGCTTCATGGTTTTAACATAAGACACACTGATAAAACTTGCTTGATAAAGGCAAAATATTGCTTTTGAACATTTCCCCAAACTGCACTCGTAGTCCATGTTTGCTTGTCATTATGAGTAAATGCAAATTGTTAATTAGGTGGCACCACTACAAACTGTTAACAGATTTTCACAAAGTAAAAAAAAAAAAAAAAGACAAGAGCCTTAGGAAGGAAAGCCAAAGTTGTTCTCAGCCAGAGAAGGTTGAGGGAGGACTAGGAACACTGCCTCCACCTTTGGGAAGAAGAGAAAGCAATCATATCCATATAAACTTGAGTTTACCTCACAGTTTCTATTCAGATGAATGCTTATAGATCTAAGAAGTCTACTATAAAAGGGAATGTTTTCTTCACGTCTTTCTATAAGAAGATAGACTTACTGTTAGCTCAGGAGGAGCCTGAACTCTGGCAGAATAAGTATTTCAAAACATTGACAGTCATACCATCAATCATCACAAGACATAATAAATGAACACTATTAAGATGGACTTAGTTTAAATTATATCCTTTTTTATTCTTTATTTTTGTATATTTGCTGTTTATGCTGATACAGAGACAGGGTTGAGTATATTTATGATTATAACCAATGGCTACAAAGGGCTCGAGAAATGACTTTTATCAGCATAATGCTTGCCACACAAACATGAGAGTCTGAGTGTAGTGCTTTGCCCAGATTGTAAAAATCCCAAAGAGACAGGAGCCATCTGCATGGAGGAGGCTGGGATATGTATTCCCAAAGCCAGCATCTGCCAATCCCTGGGGTGCAGTGGGGTGGGTAGGTGTCATAGTGCTAGCAGCTCTGGCTCCCACAGAGTCAGGAGCCTGCAGGATTTGATACACAGGTTTTCCGTGTCTCTTCATGTAGAACCTCAACACTCACTTAGAAAACTAGATATGTTGCAATAGTTCTGAGGCCCATGAGCAACCAGTCTAACCAGTCCATAAGCTCCAGGTTCAGTGTCTCAAAAAACAAATGGAGAATGATAAGGGAAGACATCCAACCCTTACTCTCCAATATCAACATGCATCCACATCCACACATGTGCACATAGACACAAGAAATGGTTTGATCCTCTCTAAAATCATCAAGAAGCAGATTGTGTAGTTTCTTTACACCCATTACCCAGGGCTGAATACAGAGGCATCAATGAGCACATATTACAGCTACCCAGAGTAATTGACTAAATGTTGGAAAGTTTGAAAGTATGCTCTCTTGTCTTCTTTTTTTGCAGAAATTTCAGCTCTTTTTGATTCTGGCACCTCTGTAACGTACATGTTTCAAGAACCATACCCGGTGACCAAGAACACAAGTCTTTCCTCTTCTGCTATCTACACAGATACAGCTCCATCCAAGGAAACCATCATGCTGAGTTTCATGACAGCACAAGCCCCCACCCTCTTGCTCTACCTCAATTTCTCTTCTCAGAATTTTCTGGCTATCCTGCTCTCCAGGAATGGTGAGTGTTGGTGGCATGAAGCCATAAGGCCAGACTTGGAAGGGCAGCCCATGTTCTGCAGTAGCCTGCAGAGCCTCACAGCCGAGCAACCTCAGCCAGCATTCCTTCCACTTCATCTTTATTAGCCATAATTGGTATTCTGGGCCAGTGTCAATTTGCCACTGAAGTCTAAACACATTGATGTTAATTTGGCTTAATTGTGTTGCGGTAATTATTTATTATTTGTTCCAAGCTGAAATCCATTAAGTGTAAAAAGTCATAAGCAGATCTGAATTTCAGGAGGATACTTGCCTGTCACTGGGGGCTGGTAAAGCATGAATGCTGGCTGGTTTTATACATGGGCATTGTCCTGGTCTTTGAGACAAATATGGATGCAAGAACTATAGTACTCTGGCACAGGATCACATTTTTGTGAATCTGATTTTTCTCTTAGACTCATCAATTATATATATAATTGTTCATTGTTATCTGTGCATCTTTGCTGGTGACATCCTCAATAAAATAGAATTTGCGAAGAAGTTGTTGCTTCTCAGTTTTCAAGCTATCTGTAGCACCTAGGCTGTCAGGATGACAATAATGATTATGAGCATTCAATAAATATGTGAATCAAACATGGTACAAAAGGTAGACCTAGTAGATATATGACAATTAGAGAAAGGACAGAAATTATATGATACAAGCAATAATGATGATAACCACATATGATGATCTCATTACTTCTTTTCTTTTTTGATAAGACTATGTCAGGACAAAATCTTCTAATTGAGCCATAGCCAAGTACACTATTAAATCAGAATTGCAGCATATGTGATAGTTGTTTGAACAAAAGAATGGAGGAAACACAGAAACATCCCTATTGCATAGTCTCATGCAACACTTTCCTGTAATCAAGAATATGGTTCTACTCCTCTTGCAATCTTCTCGTTCCATGATAGGATTCTAGACTTTTGGTGACCTTATCCCAACCACACAGTTAAACTCAAGGGTAGACTGTGGTGTCCCATAGCAGAAGTGAGGCCTATGGAAGGTGGCATATATGCAACCCTGTCTACACCTTAGGAACAAATCACATATTTCCTTTGTATGCTTTTTCTGGTGTGTATGTGTGTGTGTGTGTGTGTGTGATTTTTTTTCTCATGGTATACTACATATGACTTGAATATAAAAAACTGTTTATTTAGTCTGAAAGGTATAATGAAAACTGGGGAATGTGTGGGATGAACCAACCTAAAGCTCAAGAATAGCAAAAGATCATCCATAAAATGCTATAGGTATCATTTATTCTGAGGCCAAGATAGAGGAAAGAAACAGAATGTATGGATAGGCAAGAAAGGAGGGAGAGAAAGACAAGAATCAAGAGGAGGAAGAAAAGAAAAAGGAAAAAAGAATCAGAAGAGAAAGAAGAAAGGGAGGAAGAAGACAAAGAGAAGGAAGAAGGAAGAAGAGAAAGACTAGTTATTTTTTAAGCCCATGGACCATTTCATCACCTACATATTACTAGTTTAAAAGATTATGGCTAAAAACATGCCAACAGATCAGACCTTCAAGTTTGCCATGCAAAGGCTTTTGAGTATATGAGGCTGTCTTTTGATCTTTGTGCATGGGTAGTTTGAGAGGAGGCATATAGGACACATAGCTACTTCATGGATCAACCAGGAATGTTTTCCAACACTCAGTCCAGTAATCTTCCTTCTAACCTGCATCACTGTCTTCTGATGTGTTTGAACTATATAAAGATGGTTACATAGAAAGAAGATTGTCCCTGAAGTGTCTTTAGGGTAGGCTTTTGCATACTTATACTAGTCATTGTGTATCTCTGAAAATATGACTGCCAAGAACACATGAAATACAAAACAGGATAATCACTGCATCTAATTATTCTACTGAGTCCATACTGTGATTAACTATCCTAGTATCTCTGGTTACCCATTGCTACTAATATACCTACTTTTCCAGGTCTCTACAATTGTAGAAATTGAGGCATGAGGAAATCGTAGTTCATAATATCACAGTAACTCAGGGAATGGCCTCAACCTCCCTTTCCCAGCCCAGTAGGAGAGTCACATTTTGCTTTTTTTTTTTTTTTTTCCTTGTGTGAAAATCTCACTGGAACTCTCAGGTCTACTGCCACATCCTCTGAGTGCTAGCATCATGGATGTGTACCAGTACACCAGGATGTTTTCTTAATCACAGGGGCTAAATACAAAGTGCTAATCCTTTAACCTTTGGCACACATAATTCTTTTATATAATTGATAATTCTTTAGTAGGGAATCATTATTGAATTCCTCTCTGGCATGTTTTCTTGTGTTTTCCTTTCAAGACATTAGAAGCTCCACCTGACCCTATAGATATTTACGTTTTAGAAACTCTAACTGAATTCAATAAACAAGCAAATTCAAAGGTCCTAACTGCTGGTTGTGTAGGTCTCAGGTTCTTATGAAAGCTCGGGTGTGCAGCATGTCTTCTCAGGCTGATTCACAGGAGAGCCTCCTGATATAGAAAGCTCTTCTGTTAAGGATTTGGCTCCAATCCTAGAAGACACTCACTGAAATGTCCTGGCTGTTGTGTCCTAGACACATGGATAGTCCTGAAAACAGCTAATTTAAAAGGAGAAAGACAGTAGGCTACTGGGCCAGGAAGGGGTCAGGCTCAAAATCTTGGACCCACAAGGTCACATCCTTTTATAGATCATTTATATAATGACCTTCCTTTTCCTAGAGACTTATTTTGCACTTGCTGTGTTTTGTTAAGGAGTAGTCTTCAGGGAAGGGATTTCTATGCTAATTGGCTCTTTTCATATGCTAATGTTGATTAGCTCCCTCTTCTCCTGCCCTCCCACCATACTTTCTCTATATGTTCCCTTAGGTAGTATATGGTCTAGTAGTCTGGAAGATGGTTTACTTAAAATCTGTGGTACTTCCTGCCATCTCTTTGTCCCTCAAAGAAACTGCTTAGGGACTGGTTTATATTGTTTTGTTAACACTCATAGTGATTTTTGGTATGATAAATATAAGAGTCAACAAGCAAAACTTGTTGCCATGTCCACACTACCTGAAAAGTGACAGATTCGGAAACTAAACGTTCGAAAACAAATGGAGACAGAGTTAGAGTGATTAGATTTCTGAAGCAATCTAGCTAGAAAGAAGACTTTGACAGAAAATCCCATATGTCCTCACAGAGTCTGAGCCACTTACCAGGAAACCTGCATGGAACTAATCTACTAGGTCCTCCACACATATGCTACAGTTATGTAACTCGAACATGAAAGTGGGAGCTGGAGCTGTGTCTGACTCTGTTGCCTGCCTTTTGGACCCTTTCCCACTACTGGGTTTCTCTATCTAGCCTCCATAGACAAATAGGTACCTAGTTTTACTGGAACTGGATATGTATGCATGCTATTTGGTATTCATCAATGCCTCTCTTTTTATGAAGACAAATGATGAAGTGGATAGAGGGGAGAGGAGGAGAGGAGAAAGTACTAGGAGAAAAGGAGGGAGGGGAAACTGCCATCAGAATGTAAAAAAATAACATTTAAAAGAAGAAAAGAAGAAACATAAGTGTTTAGTAATTACACCTGTGGAACAAATATCTTCAGTAGCATTAAATTCCTTGTCATTAGTGGTCTTCAGATAACAATTAAGTGACTATTTGCTGAGAAAATGATAATAGCCCTAAAATTAGGTGAGAGACAAAATAAGAACTGGCAATAGTTGAGCTTCTTCCTCTGTCTTATTGTGTGATTCTTTATTCCTTCCTTGTACTGTCTTCCATGAATGCCTATAAAAACTTTCTTTGTAGAACTTGAAGTATTTCTGGAGGAATTAAGAATTTATGTCTTCAGTGTGGTCCTACTATACTCTACAGTATTAAGCCATAGACCTGATTAACAGTGATCAGGAACTAGGAACATTTTAATGGACTCTGAGTACTCTACAGTGAAAGTGTGCTTTTGAACCCAGAGTAGTGGCACCTACCTAGAAGTGGAGGCAAGAGGCCAACATTCAATGTCATGCCAGCTTTGTAGCATGCTTAAGAGCAGATTGGACTACAAGAGACCCTGTCTCAAAGAAAGAAAATAGTCAGCTCCTCTTTTGAAAGTTAGGGATCTTCACAAGTTGAAGTAATGATAAACAGAATGAAAGTTTAATTAGTAAAGATGTTTACCTGGAAATCTTTTGTAGTCAAGAACCACTCACAAACATTTCCAGTAGAATCAACAGTTTGTGTTAGAAAGCTTCTAACCTTGTTCTGATTTTATGATAACTTTAGGAATTTGGTAGTGATGAAGAGATGGCCATCTTGAAAGGCGTCCTATTTTGTCTATTGGGAGGATGTAAACTCCACTTCCAATACTTTGGGGTAAGAGGCCAGGGTGCAAGATTAGAAGGATAAAAGTTGTAAACACTCAGTCAAAGTACTCATCTTGTAGATTTATTTTCAGGCCAGAGGTGAGAAGATGCCTGTGAGTCAAAGCCATGTGTGTGAGCATTGGCCTGGCAGTAGTTCAGTTTGGCAGGACTGAGGTTCATCATTGACTTTGTGTTGGTGTTGATATCTCCAATTCTAGACTTGGATTTGTTTAGCCTAAGCTGTTGCTGTCACTTAAAGTCATACCAGGGCCTGGTACTTAAATAGAGGAAACTGTTTTCATTTCTGAGATGTAAGCTCTCTCTCTCTCTCTCTCTCTCTCTCTCTCTCTCTCTCTCTCTCTCTCACACACACACACACACACACACACACACACACACACACACGGACATGCAAGAGAATGGAGGGTTGATTATGAGATGGGGGAATCTTTAGGAGACACAGGGCTAGATTTTTGAGTCACAGACAACTACTCTGAAACTTGGCAATTCGAGGAAGGAGCCTTTAAATGAAAGCAGCTTGTCCAGAGAGGGGAGTGCTCTAAGGATACTCTTGATCTCTACATTTCAGTTTGCTTCTGTATGCTTCTAAGTGAGTGCAGCACAGGGGAGGGACATGCGTGCATATGTGTGCATGCACTTGGAGGCTGGATGATAACCAGTGGTGTCATCCTCAGGAATACCTTCCAGATTCTTGAGAGAGTCTCTCTCATTGTCTAGGAGGTCACCAATTAGGATTGTCTGGCTGGCCATTAAGCTCCAAGATTCTGCCTATCTTTACCTTCTGGATGCTTAGTTTATAGGTACATGCCAACACACTTGGCATCAAACTCATGTCCTTATACTTGCAAAGTAAGTACTCTATCAACTAAGATAACAACACAGCAGGTCATTTTACTGAATAACAATTCACCGATCCTCATAATACCAATTTATTTTTCTTCAAAATTGTCACTTGACAAATGTTCCTGAAGCCCTTTCTAAGTGTGAGGAACTATTTAATATAGCAGAAAGATGAACAGGCTTATGCCCTGCCATTAAGAATCTATCTTTCATCAAGAAATGCATATTATTACAAGCTTCTAATAGACATATAGTTCATACAGATTGAGTACAGTTAGACTATCTGCCAGGAAAGACATGGATACTAGGAGAGGTGAACAAAGTTAACCTATTCATACTGGAAGAGAAAGTCACAAAGCATTCCCCAAAGAGTAACATTTTAATCACAAGAGAGAAATCAGTATTCTCTTGGCAAATGAAATTTTAATAAAGCATTTTAATTTCCTTCTCCTTATTTTATCATGCTATTTCACTGCATATTATAAAATATACATATGTGTATCTTAATGAATGATTTTCTTCTTCCTTTGCTCTGATAAACTGGGTGATCAAGGCAATGTAAGAAGAAAGGGTCATAGTTTAAGGGTATAGTCCCTCATGGAAGGCAAAGAATGCAGGAAGGAGCTGAAGGTAGCCAGAAAGCCTAGAGAGATGGATGTTATTCCTCAGCTCAATTCCTCTGTTTTAGCCAGTCCAAGTCCCCAGGCCATGGGATGGTGCTGCCCACCTTTAAGGTAGGTTTTCTAACTTCAATTAACCTAATCCAGATAACCCTCATAGATTTGCCCTGAGGCTTATCTCTTTGGTTACTTTAGATACTGTCAAGTTGACAATCAATATTAATGATTGCATTATCTATGTAAGTACTGCCATGCAAATATTTTAATTGGTCTTTTTGGTTCCTTGCTGGTTGAAATAAACAAGTAAAATTAGAAGATGCACAAAGAAAGCCATCAATCTATGATGAGATTCATTCAATACAACATCCAAATGAGGCTTCCAGGTCACCTTCCTTTGTGGTTGCTCAGCTGCCTCTGGCACTGGGTGATTTCTGAGCCTTTGCCTTAGCAGTTCTCTTTTATCAATTTTTTTTAGCACCTATATTTATAAGGTGCACAGTCTAAATTTCTCACTGCCCACACATCAAAAGGAATAATTATGACCTGAGATACTTTGAATTTTGTATGTACTTGCTCACAATAAATAGAAGTAAGAAAAAACCAAGACAGGAAATGTCTTCAAAGTTCAAAACCTAACAGTTGGCAGAAAGGGTCTGTTGACAGTAGGATGTCCTCACTATTACTGTTTTCTCTCACAGAAGCCCTTCAGAGGTCATTGTTGCCCGTAGTCACTCACTTCTGTGTCAGCAATATATGCCTGAGTTTCCCTGGGCAGAAGGTATTCCGAAACACAGAGCTGGAGAAGAATGTCCCTGAATGTTTTTGCAGTTGTTGCTTTTGCTTTTGTTTTGCTTTTGGAAGGGTAACATTAAGTGGTGTATCTGAGCAGAGGAAAAAAAGACATGGGGATAGAATAAAATGCTTACATTATTTCTCTCTCTTTCCCTTTGTGGTTGTTGCAATGAACATTTTAATATTTTGGTTTGCTTTTAAGAATCTAAATATTACTATGAAAAGAATTTTGCCCCTATTTCCCAGCCTAGGTACTGAAGTCTTGATTTCTCTTAGATTTGGAGTAAGAGAGTAATACATCAAGTAAGGTCATGGAGTTTCAAGCCCTGATCCTAAAGAAGACACGGGAGGACTTTATCTTCCCTCTTCCCTTTGACATTTAAGGACAAATTTGGGAAATCAGCTTCAACAAGCAAAGATAACATCCCTCTCCAGGAAGAAAGACTAAACAGTCCATCTTTTAAGTCCTTGCACAACAAACACTAATCAAAGTCTTATATAGAAATGGAGCTAATGAGATATCAGATATAATTAACTCTACAGACTATGAGTACAGTCTTAGTCTCTGAGGGATGCATGTGAAAGGTGGCTGATTGAGTAACTTAAATGGGAAACTCATTTCCTTACAACATTTGAGGACTAGGGGTGGAAAAGTAAGTGTGGAAGACAGAGCTGTTGTCTAGTGGGGGCTCTGTTGTGTTGAGCACTGTTCCTACTTATGTGAGTGTTTTCATCAAAGGGAGTTAAAGAATTAGAGAATGGGAGTTAAAGAGACAGAAAGAGCAGGAGAGAGGAAGGGAGATAGGGAGGAAAAGAGAGAGAGAGAGAGAGAGAGAGAGAGAGAGAGAGAGAAAACTGAGAAAGAGGGAAAGTCCTGAATCCTCTTGTGTCTTTTCTTTGAAAGATATTAATCTTTTAAGATAAGGGAATGTCCTTTACTACATCACTTTGTTACTGCGAAAATTGGTTTTGAGATTTTTAGTCTCATTAAAAGTAGTCAAGAATGGGCTCAAAAAGAACTTCAAGGATATCTTAATTAGAGTCTAAATGAAACTCGAAGGCAGGTGAACTAAATCTCTGCAACGGCCTAGAAGACAGAGACACAGAAAGGAAGAGAGAACTGTGCTGTTTGATCTAGGTGTAGAGATTGACAACATGGTAAAAACAAAAAAGAAAGGGAACTCAGAATGTCAGAAATGCACACAGGAACCCTGGTCAGCGTCTGAAGGAAAGGACAGAAGATAAGAAAGAAGGAGAATTCTCAGGAAGGAGGTCAGATCTTACAGGACAACATGGTAATTATGAAGCTGTACTAAGGAATTCTGGGGGAAAATGATACATTATCTCATTAAAGGAAAAATTGTCCTTTCCATCTTTTTAGCTTGGTTAATGTGAACCAGTCTTCCAGTTAGATGAGCTCTGTGGAAGAATGTAATGGTATGTCTTCACACAGAGTAAGCTTCTATTCCTAGTGTTAATACTGATAGAAATTATGGTCTCCAAATGTAACCACACTGAATAACCTTCAACTTACACATTTTATTGAGAACACGTAAAATATACTAGATATTGATCTAAGTATATGTAATAAGAAAAAAAATATAGAATTATTGACTTCAGAAAATCCATGAAATAAAGAACTGGGCTGGATTTATTTTAATAATGTCACCATTGAGCCAAGTGTCTTAGCTCACAGAGTGTGTTCTGGTTGAAATATGTATTCTGCCTCTAGTAAGTGAAAGAGTCACAAAACTATCAAGTGTAGGAAGTCTCTATAGAGTACTGGAGAAGATTTTATAATCAATGTTAAGGTTAGCCTCTTAAGATTAGGTGAGACAGTAAAGAGAAAAAAGAAAAGAGTGAAGTGTCAACCTAAAACACAACTCTCATCTCCAAGGGGATAAGAGATATTTTCTTCTGGAGTCAGCAATGAGTGTCCAAGGCTACAGAATACAGACTACTCAGAGAACATATATTTAGGGTACCTCAAATTTTATGTTCCCACATGGTAACAGTTTAATGAAGTTTTTATGGTACCAGAACAAAGAAAATCATGGATTAAAGCACTTCTCAAATACATTTGGGAATTATTAGGTAGGATGGTTAAAACAGATATACTATCAGGGCTTTCAAACTTTTTGTTGGTAGGAAGTCATGACCCCTTATGTAAATACAAAAGTTTCATTTGTCAGTCATAAAGATGTTAACTCAGATACAAAGCTAGCAAGTGTTGGCTTTTGAGGGTGTTAAAGACGGTCCATGACAAAGTATAAAATGGTTCCAGGAGGTGTGCTTCTTTTAAGAAACTTTTTTAAAAAGAAGAAAGTTTGTCATTGTAGCAAGGATTTCTCTAATCAGTGTTTTTCCCAAAGAAAGCAAAGGATTTTGGGATAGATTTCTGTACGCTTGTAAGGCATTCTCCTTATAGCTACAGGTTCCAGGTCAGAGTCATACCCTCAAACAACTGACAGAATGAACATATTCAGGATGACAATTTAATGCTAGAACGAGTAAACTTCCCTGCATAGGGTTTTCTAAGGAGTGTTGGGATGACTGCAATTTTGGACAACTCCTTACAAGTTTCTCCAGAGGTCCTTAGCTAAAAGAGGGACAATCTGAAGGTACATGCACAGTCATTTAAAAAGCAACATCTTCCCCATGGTGGGATAGTGTCACAACATTGCAGGGGAGTCACTCTGGGAAAAAGGGTATGCCTCCTTCCTGGCGTGTGTATGAACAAAGGCTTCTGAATGAACTTGGGCATGCACAGCAGAGGTTGATCTGAGTGTTATTGTTCCTAAGAGACTTCTCTCTGAAGTTCCATTTGGCTCCCTCTAGCACATGTGCAGAGGTGGAGTTATTGTCTCTGTCTGTTGATCAGATATTCTGTGGCTGTATCTTCTAAAAGCCTCTGGGTCTTCTCACTTTGTACTTTCCCAGTTTAAACAGCTCTCAAGAAATATTCTTAGAACTGAGTAATTTTTTTTTCAAGCAAGGTTGCTTACTTGCCAGTATAGTATGAACATCTATTATCTTCCCCTGTGATTCTCAGTTGTTAGAAAGGGGCAGGGCTGTTGGGGACACCGATTTTTCACCTATAGATTTGGGGTAATTGTGTTGGACAAGTGTCTCACAGAAGGTTGGGAAGATTAATGAGATCCTGATATAAAGGCTTTAGAAATCTCAGATAAAAACTGTGGGATAAATATTAAATAGGGTTATTACAGAATATATCAAAGACCTGGCTACATAGTGATCTTTTCTTAAAAGGGTGGCATGCTGAGATTGGGGGATTGCATATTTAACTTTTGGACCAGACCTTTAATTATGGTTTAAGGATTAAGAAAATATTTAGCATCGGTGTGAAGAAAGCCTTTCTCAGATAAAAGGCATGCTGTTATTCTTGCACATTTAATCTGTAAACACTTCCATCTTGAGATGGAAAAGAAGGGCCTAATTCAGGCCTTCTGTGCACATCAATTTTTCTTCTTCTTCTTTTTTTTTTTTTTGCAAAAAATATGCATTGAATGGTCATTAATTTCTTTGGCTCCTCAATGCATGTAGATGTCTGTGTCTTGTCTTCTTCTCTCTCTGTATGTGCTGTGCTTAGCTCCTCTGAAAGGCCATTTCACCCCTAGGTTTGTTTGAGGAGTCATGAAGTTGATTTGTGGTGATCAGTATGTTTGCAGCCTGTATCTAACAGTATCCCAGTTGACATTGTTCATGGTGTTCTAGGTTTAGGCTGAGTATTTCAAGGCCTCTTACACAAGAATATAATAAAAATACATAGACAAAATGGCCACCCAATATTGAAGTAAACTAGCCAAAAATAAAGCATGCATGTAGTAAATCACTGATACAGCCCTTGGCTGTGAGAAAACCCAGGATAGTCTGTATAGTCCTGGTCATGCTAAGATGTTAGCCTAGAATAAAACATCCTCTCAGAACAAGTGATTTTAAAGTTCATAACAAGGCTTGGCCATATTGTTGTTGTTCTTCAGACTAGCCACATGTAAATATTCAGGGCCCTGTTTAAATATGCATAGCAGTACACATTTATCAACTTTCCCTTTTCACACTTCCAAAACAACATAAAGAAAGTTTGGAATGAATTGAAAATGCCAAAATTCAAAAAGACAAAGATAACAGAAGACAACTTAAGGTGGATGAGAAATGTCAGCACACTCTTGGAACTGTAAGACTAGAGAAGAGATAAAGGAAGAGCGTGGCCTCCCTTCCAGGCTATGCTGAAAGTGCGCTCATATGAATAAGTCCCACAGTTAATGGTGCTCTGTGCTGGGAACTGGTGTGTAGAGATTCTTTGCATCATATTCAAAGATTTGAAGTCACGCACAAAAACAGCAGAGTAGCAATTAAAATAATTAAAAATAAGGTGACATTAAAAGCTAGGTACTAGAAAAGGGAACAGTGGGATTGAATGAGATCTTTTCAAGAGCCCCTGCTTACTGTCTGAGGCTTCCTTTTATAGATTGTTGATGATGATGATAATGAGTAGGAGGAGAAGGATGGAGTGGAGGAAGATAGGGAGAAGGGGGGAAGGAGGAGGAAGAATCATTTCCTAGGGGATGGCATGTGAGTTGTCTCCTATTTTTATTGATAACTTTGAGTTATATAAGCCTCTGTTCATTGCACATATCCTTTCCAGCAATGCATATAATTTTAGTTATGTGCATATCTATCATGCTTAGCTATAAAATAGTAAATAAGGGATTCACTGTTTTAAATAAAATTACCTTGCCTTTCTGTGCATATATCCAAATTCTGCTTAATCTGCATCAATGAACTGGCCTTAGCTCTGGGATATGCTTCAGAATGTGTTTGACTTCACAAGGGCAATGACTGAAGGATTTCAGGGAACTCCATTACTTCATAAGTGGTGTGCATTCAGCTATGTGGAAGTGGAAGCCAAGTTGCTAAGTGCATTTGGGCTAAGAGCTGCATATAGCTTAATCCAAGCAAGTCTGTGACTTGCTTGCCTCACTACAACTGCTTATCATGAGACTGTTCTTCTCACTCTACAGCCTGGGTTTGAACATGGAGTGGGGAAGTCAGATTGTGTTAATTTAATGTAGGGAGATGTTGACTCTGAGTCCAAGTAAGATAGACAGGAGATAGCAGATTCCTTTGCACTTTTAACTTATACTTACCCTAGGCATATAAAGTAGGTTAGGTTAAATCTCTCTGTAGATAGATGCAGCACTAAACAGACATGAAGTTCATGCTGCGTGCTGAGTTCTGCAATCCCAGACTCATTTTCCTGACTTTACTTCTTTAATAGAGAGAAAGAGAACATTTTCCCACAGAAGAATGAACAACTCTATGAAAACTATATTTGATGTCTAGGTCTGTAGGAATATCTCCACTGAAAATTAGTTTCTAATGTGATTACCAGCCAATGGTACCTATTTGCTAGTAAGTTCAGCCCATGTTTTGGAATTTCTATTGGTTTTATAGCATCTCAATCATCTGGGCAACAAAACCTAAAAATCTCTATCTCTATAAACCTTCTAATATAATAAATAAAATAAATGAGCCAATGTATTCACAAACATAGGAATGAAATGGGTTGCAGAAAACCACCAAGAACATACTTCCTTAAGAAGGACTAGGGAGATGACTCAGGAAAGTGCTTGCTTCACAAGAAGAAGGATCAGAGCTCTACCCTAGCCCAGGACATATGACTGTAATCACAGTGCTAGGAGTTGGAGACAAATGGATTTCTGGAGATCATTGATAAACTGGTTTTGCCATTTGATAAATACCATATTTAGAGATTGTCTTTAAGAAAAGAGATAAGGTGGGTGGAAATAGAGGAAGACACCATTTCTGCCCTTCATGTAGTACAAGCACATGTGCATACATACACGCGAGCATATACCATACCCATATTAGCATATATATAATATATATATATATATATATATATATATATATATATCATATGCCAAATCTTTATAGAGATGGGGAATATTTAAATCCATGAGATAAAATCATGGTTCTTTAAAAAGAAAATCAGAAATAATAATAAGAAGTTTTGGCAGTTTGATAGAAGAGATTTTTAAGTCTATGAAGTTACAACATAGAATCTGAAATAAATTGCCAAGATGATTGAATGGGGATGAATGGAAGTGAGATGGAGAGATGAATGCCACAGATATAGGGGCAAAATCATTTGTAAGTTCAAAACAGGATGTCTAATATCGAAAAGAATTTTCATGAAGAAAGCTCAGATGGGGAAGAAGGTAGTAACAAACATATAATTGAAAATTCTTTATGAAATTGAAAAGGTTAAAAAATGATGTTAAATTTTTTATGCAGCTCAACAAGTAGAACTGTAGCAGACAAAGTCTGGAAACTAAATCTAAAGAGAGATAATAAGGTGTCAAAGTAGGACAGAACTTCTCAACAGGAACACGGATGCTTAGGAGATGGTAGAAGAAAGGGGAAAACATTGGAAATGTAAATAAAGTATCAAAAAAATAAAGAGTTAAAAAAAAGAACTATCTTCACAATTCTAAGTCAAAATGACTTCCAAGCTGAAATTATAGGTGTGTAATATTGCTGTTTGAGCTTACCTTAGGACATTTACTGGGAGGTCCCCTTATGTGTGAGACATTTACCCAGAGCTAGCATTTTAAAACAGCATCGCATCACATCATTTTGAAAGCAACTGGAATTGGGCTAGTTGAAAAATACCAACTCTGGTCTCCAAAGAGGTCAGACCCTTGTCCTGAGCTGTTGGAATATGAAAAATCCCAGAGTTTGCTTCTGAGACCTCTCCTTTGCCTGCTCACAGGAGAATTCAGCTTCTTGCTTTTTAATGATGTTCATCAGAAATGGCAGCTCTGTCCCATAGGGGAAAGCAGTACAAGAGAACACCCAACACAAATGGAAGATATTTAATAGAGTGACACAAATGTTAAACATTAGGGTACAGGAATTATCCAAGATTGCTGTAAGCAACCTGTTGACATGTACTTCACTAATGATATAGAAAGGAGTGTGGGATGGCTCTTTGGGTAAACTACTTGCAACTTACTACTGCTACTACTACTACTACTACTAATAGTAATAATAATAAAAACCTGGAAAAATATTGTCACTAAGAAAATAGTGACAGATTCCTGTGGATTTCACTAGCCAGATAGGATAATTGGTAACTCCCCAGCAAATGAGAACCCCCCCTTCTCTCTCTCTCTCTCTCTCTCTCTCTCTCTCTCTCTCTCTCTCTCTCTCTCTCTCATACACATGTACGCATTTAAGGGTACATACTCATGCATGTGGAAGTCAGAAGACAATCTCAGGTCCTTTTCTTAAGGAGCTCTCCACATTGATTTTTGTTGACCTGCTTTTGGTGTTGTGAAATTTGCTGGATTGGCTAGTTGGTTGAGCAGCAAGCCTGAGAGATCTGCCTGTCTCTGCCATCTCAGTGCTGGGATTAGCACTATGTATTACAATATCCAGCACTTCTACACAGGTTCTGTGGATTAGACTTAAGTTCTTAAGCTAGCTAAAAATAGCTTACTGATTGACTGAGCCATAGTCCCAGCTCTCAACCAACTCCTACTTCAGTCATCCTTATTCTAGATACTCTATTCTTGGAATGAAGTTATCACCACAGTGTTTAGTGAGGTTTCCAATCTATATGTGTGTATGTTATAAATTCTGACAAAGTGCTCTTTAAAAATTCAAATATGTTGAGGCCATTTCTTTCCTACATCCCTGCATTGTTTCTGATTTAATCTCAAACTCACCCCTCCCCCTTTACAAATTCTTGTTTTCTTCAGACTTCTGGCCCTGTGGCTGCATTCAGTCATTTCTACAGTTGTGTCACTGAAGGTATCCTATTCTGTTTCCCTTGGGTCTTTGCACATGTCACTTCTTCTGTTTATAACTTTCTTTCCTGCCTAACTCCATTCCTTGTAAGAACACACACATATGTAAGCCTTATTTAATGAGAACTATTCCTCCTCCTCCTCCCACAGAGAGCCCTTCTGAAGCACATGCTTAGCAGTCCATTATATAATTCACCAGTCACTGTTAGCTTCCTCTACTATAAAGACACTCATTACAGAACTCAACTACCAGTGACTTAGCACCTCAGAAAGCTCAGAGTCTGTGTGAGAGAAACAGGCTGCTGTAATAGCAACTTTCCTTGTGAACCCTTTTAATACCCCCAACTAACATCAGAATATTTTCAAGTGAAAGACCCTTCTTACAATCATGTGCTAGTGATCCATCTTTGTCACTGTTCACTATCATCTCACATCTTGTAGTTCACTAACGCACACCTAAGATGGAAGGAAAGGAATTCAGCTAAATAGCAACCTTACTTCAAGGTGTGGATCAAATTAGAGAAAATCTAAAGTTTACAGATGCTAATGAAAATGGATTACAGTCATATTCTTGCTGTTAGTTTTGATGAATGCTTATCTTCTCAATGCACATTGAAGATTCAATGGGGAAAATGCTGTAAAAGATTCAGGCCCAGGGTGATAGATACTTGGTAAAGTGCTTGCTGTGCAAGCATGAGGTCCTGAGTTCAGATCCCCAGAACCCACAGAAAAACAGTTTACTATCAGGAGCATGGGTCTGTACTCCCAGTGCAACTGTGCAACTGTGGTGAGATGGGAATTGAATACAGAAGAATCCCTGGAAGCTAACAGACCTGCTCACCAAGTAAATGCACCGAAGGACAAGAATCTTATCTCAGAGAATATGGAATGTGAAGATTCAGAACTGAGAATGCCCTTTGACTTCTATATGTCTACTGTGACTGTATGCACCTGTGCACGCACAGACAACCAAATACAGAGACATACAAAAAATTTTAAAGATTGAGGCAATTTAAAGTCCATGAAATTTGCTACATTATAGGAAAAGAGAGAACGGAAATATTGTGCCTTCTTATGGTAATAAATCGGTTTTGGGTGTGTGTTTCCATCCTTCCTTTAGGAATGACCTCTGCAAAGATGAAGGACATCAAACTGGGTATTCAAGTAGATCATTGAAATGAAAGCAGAACAATAAAACTCCCAGAAACAGCTGGGGTCCTGACTTCCAGCTCTCCTAGCTGTGGAGCTAAGTAAGCCTGGGTGTTCTGTAACATAGGCCACTGACATTTGTCAGGCTTCTCAATAAATTGGCAATGATTGTCTAAGTCCTTGCAAGGTGGGAGATAAATTAGCATACCGCCAAAGGTGCTGAAAAACGCAGTGTTCATTTCATAGCTGAAATATTTTTGATAAAGTAATAATCCTCCCATAATCTCTTGCCAGCTTTAAATAACAGCCCGTCTCTGTGCTCAAAGTTTAATTTTGTTGGCTGCCCTTGTCTTATAGTTATATTTAGTGGAGTCTGAAATATCATTTCATGCTGAAAGCTGAAGCTTTTGTCTTAGCAGAGTGGAACAAACCCAATAAATCAGGACAGAGTGAAAAGGAACAGAAACAGGCTATTGGAAACTTATTTCCCCTGAGTGGGCCAGTTTTCTTGCTCATGCCTACAGGTGTACAGAATCAGTTTTTCTGTTAAGTGCCTGTGTTGTAAGGATTTGACTTACAGCTACAGCACATCCTGACTGACAGAGCCCCAAGTGCTTTTGATGAATATATGAAAAATACATGGTTAAAATAGAATCCCTAAATATTTGAAGCCCCACCCTAATGTCCTTTCATTTTCTTCTCTGTCAGTAAAGTCCTAAGTTTGCCTACCTTCATTCATTTTCTTCTGCTGCTTTTCTATTTTTTTTTTTTTTTTTTTTTTGGTACAAGCAATAAACAAAGATCACACAAGGGTAGGGCAACTCCAGAAAGTTAACATTATATAACCAGAATCTGTGACTGCATGGTCTATTTTGGCATAATTGTCACTCTGGAGAATGCATAATTGAAAAAGGATGTTAAACCATCTGTCAGGTATGTGTTATGATATCACACAGTTGATATCTTGATGGTGTTACATTACATTTTTTCTGGGAAGATACAAACACATTTTCACTCCAGATGGGCACCAACAAACCAAAGTACAATTACATAAAAATCTATCATGATAGAATAATGACTTTTTAAGGCTTGCTTACAGAGCACAGGTAAAAGATTACTTGCAGAAGCATGAATGACTCCGAAACAGTTGCATCACCACCAAGTCTCAATCCACCTTAGTTGGCAACCTCAAAGAAACTACATCATTGAGTCCTGCTCACAGATTGGTGAAGGCCAAGGAACAAGATGTGAACTCTTAGGTGAGGGTTTTCTAAATCTCTAGTCCTCCATCTGCTAGGAAGTGTCAATATCTCTATTAACATTATCATGGACCTAGTTGTCATTGGAATGTCTGCTGTCCTAGTGATGGATACTGGAGTGATTTTTAAGTAGGCATCTTGTTACGACCAGAGTAAAAAGTGCCACACAACAAGTACTCAGTCTTGATTGGCAACTTGATGGACACATCTTTTGGCATGTGTGTGGGTAATACTCTTGACTAGATTAATGATTTGAGCAGAGTCATTCAAAATGTAGGGTGATCACTCATGTACTTTCTGTACAAAGAAGAATGTAAACTGAGCACAAGGATCCACCTGTCTCCTCTTTCTGGCTGAGGACAGACATGTTGGTATCTTGAATGCCCTATTATAAGACATCATTTTAGCTTGTGAGTCAAAATAAATCATTCTTTAGTTGTTTGAGTCAGATATTTTGTCTCTTCAATGAAAAAGTTAACTAATACTGCATCTAAGCCAAATTTACCTGGGTTTGTGGATGTTACGTGAGTGAAATCCATGCATCATCTGGTTTGTGGACTCAAGGAATCCTCTGTTGAGAATGTTCCATCCAACCACCCTTAAGTGCTGGCAGAATTCTTGTTCCTTGGTCTTAAAACCAGTTTCCATGGTAGCAGAAGGATTGTAAGTGCCAGAAGTGGTGGTTGACTCCAAGGAAACAGTGTCTTTGAGATACACCAAGACTGATACACATATCTGCATTTACTTATATCATAGAAAGCAGAGAACTCGACCTGGTACCCAGTTAGAATCAACACCATGACTAGCATTCATGGTGCTGAAAGGTACTGTGCATGTTGCTGAAGGATAATGGTATCATTGATAACTTTCCCACAGAGACTGGGACAACACATATAATGCCTGTGCAGGTTCAAAGCAAACAATATCCTAACACTGAGAATGGAAAGTGACATCAAGTCTCAGTCTTAACTAAGAATCTATTTACAATTGAAGCCTTCTGGGAAATAGAAAATTAATTTTCTCCAATGTGGTGTTGCTGTGTATGTCAACCATATGCAGGCAGATTCCATGCTCAGTATTGTTTACCAAAACAAAACTGACCCCATGTTGTGCTGTGTGTGTGTGCGTGCATGCACGCTATATCCTTTTTAATTTATTTACTTTAGGTGTTTTTGTCTTTTTTGTTTTCTTCTTTTTCAGTTGTCTTGTTTTATTTTGTTTATTCTTTTATGATAGAGAGAGAGAGAGAGAGAGAGAGAGAGAGAGAGAGAGAGAGAGAGAGAGAGGAGAGAATCAGGAAAAATACAGAGGTTGAAAGGATCTGGAGAAGGTTGAAAGAAAGGAACGAATATAATAAAAAAATATTACATGAAAAAAATTTAAGCAGCAAAAGTTAAAAGAAGCAGATTAGGAATGTCATTTCCATTTAGGAGTTTGTGTGCCCTATGAGGCATGGGAGAGAAGGCCACCCTCAACTTTCTTCTATATTGCCTCTTTGTTATTAAAGCTAGATGCTCTGATGTAGTCCAGTTAAGCAATTAAAATATGTGTTCTATATTTTAAACAATTTAAATTGATTAATCTTCCAATGTTAAAAGGAAACTTGCATAAAAGCATCACATTTTCTAAGATCCAGTTTGTTGTAAATTTTAAAATCTTACTAACTCAACTCTCTGCTATTTCAAGGCAAAGGGTTATTTAATCTAGAATGTTAGCAACAATAAGAGAATGAGCAGGAAAGTGAGACTTCTGGACTGTTCTGTCTCCTGATCTGGATGCATCCGTCTGTGAGAGTGTGTGGGCTGTCTTATTAAGGACACATTTTCTTCGTCTAATATAACTATACATTACACCTCAGTGAAAATCTAAACAGCACAAAACAAAGCAAGAACAATATCTGTATGAACCCAGGGCTGGCCTTCACACTGATTAAAGTGTTTGCAATAGAGTGTATTACAGGTATAAAAGCTGGAGAGAATATAAAGACCATTAGATGTGAAGTCCTTGACTCATGTTGGTCTCCACTGATTTTACTGGGGGCAAGCATCTATCGTTTTTTGTTGGGTTTTAGATGGGAGGTTTTCAAGAGGACACTGAAATAAACTGCTAGGGGAGTAATGAGTTTATTAGAAGAGATATTTATATCATGGACAGAGAGAAGAAGGCACCAACTTGGGATGGATTCTGGCAGGGGTCTTGAAGAAGGGAATCAGAGCCCATGTAGGTAGAGTTTGTTCATATAGCTTTTTGAGAACAGAGTTGGGAATTCCCTGCAAAAACTTGCTGCATTGAGTTCTCTTATTCCTGGGCAGGAGGCACGGAAGGGAGTGGAGAACAAAATGTATGAGCTTGATATAAACTCACTTCCCAGATGAGCTCTGCATTGGCATGGTCTGTTAGCTAAACACTTTTCAGATGTGTTATCCTGGTGCTGGCACTGTTAGGTAGGGGTTCACAGACCATGTCACAATGGATATCTTTCCGTATCTATGAAAAGGGGAAGGCTACTGTTTGACTGTGAAATTACATCTGTAGAGATATATTCTACCCCCCCCAAGTATGCAGATTAGATTCATGTGACCACTTGAGGTTCCTTTTTTCTACTATTAAAATTTTCTCCACCAGTAACAAGGTAGTAAGAGTCTCCTGAACACACCATATCTTGAGGTTGGTTTGGAATTTTAATTAACCATCAGCAAAGTTTAGTAATTTCTTTTGTTTATACAGTCATTGAAATTTTACAATGGTGTGATTAGTATGGGACTAAGGAACTAATTTATTTTATACAAGGTTCACACCATGGAACAAAACTCAATCTTCATACAGTTATTTGGCTGATGATACTTGGCCAGAGAGATCATAATTTCTAGGAGAGAATCCACTACTATTATGTTGGCAAATGGATGTTCTCTCTAACATCCATTTGAATTCCTCCTCTTTATAGCCATAAATTGCTGTGTTTCATCAGAAAAAATGTTTTGCAGTGGATAGTTATGTAATACCCAATGCTGGTCAGAGTTCAGAAAATGAATAACTTGAGTGCATACAACTGGATGAGACATTTATAATATACCTCCTCTCCACATGACTCAAGAAATATTGTGTGGGTATTTTTAAGATTTATTTTAATTTCAGTGATGTGTCTGTGTGTGCTTATGTTCAAAGGTTTAAAGGTGTCCAGAGATGCCAGTGCCATTGGATCCCCTGGAGCTGTAGTTGCAGGCAATTGCGAGCTGCTAGACATGGGTGGTGGGAACTATGTTAGGTCCTCTAAAACATAACATGTGCTCTTAACCATAGAGCAATCTCTCCAACCATGCATAGTTTTCTAAAAACATGGCATCAAATCAATAAACATGACTGCTGTTGATGCTGCTATTTACATAAAACCAACATATAGTCCATGTGGAGAATAGACAGTTTTACCCGATGAGCTAAGACTTCTTTAAGTAATTTCATCCTCTCACTTTGATACTAAATTTAATAATGAGAGTAATATTTCAATACATAGGGAGATGAGAGCAAAATTGATCAGTGTGATGACATATTACAATTTTGTTATCCTTATACAGACCCTCACAATTGTTATTGCACAGACTTTTAGAAAAATTGTCACATTGACTTGACACTGAGATGGGACTTTGCCCCTGCCTGATATTTGGCTCCATGGTCTTTAGACCCAGGATGTGTTACTGCCTATAAGTATAGGGAAATATATCCTGGGTTTAGGTTCCCAAACCTCTTCTATCAAGGGCAGATATGGAGATGAATATCCAGTGCTTGATAAATCATTTTTTTTTTTTTTTTTGGTTTTTCGAGACAGGGTTTCTCTGTGTAGCTCTGGCTGTCCTGGAACTCACTCTGTAGACCAGGCTGGCCTCGAACTCAGAAATCCACCTGCCTCTGCCTCCCAAGTGCTGGGATTAAAGGCATGCGTGACCACTGCCCGGCAATAAACCTTTCATGGCTTGAAAATAAAATGTCCCTAGAAGTTTGTGTGCTTGAACATTTGAAACCCATCTTGTAGTAGTTTGGGGATTTTGTGAAATTTTTGGAAGAAATAAGTAGCCATGGGTCAGGCTTTGAGGATGGATAGAGCCTTGCTCCTAGTCCCAGTTGTCCTGCTTCTTGGTCTACAGAGATTTGAGCAACTACAATACACTCCTGTTGCCATAAAGCTTTCAACCTCATGGTCTTACCCACCACAATGGATTGTATCATCTTACACTGTGAGCCAAACTAGTGTCAATCCTTTAGATGCTTCTTGCTCACTCAAAACAATGAGAAAGGAGTCAATGCAGCCTGGATTTCAAAGCTGCTTTATTTATTATGACTTCTCACCTAGATCGTGGAGAACTCACTTGGTGCATAAACATCAGGATGAGTAAAATGACAAACATTTGTATCCCCACATAAAAGCCTGGAAAGCATGCTGGTCTTCATGTAATACCAGAACTTGGAAGACTGAGACGGGATGCCTAGAGCAAGATGTTTAAATAAAATAGCTACATCAAGAGACCTTGCCTCCTCAATATGGTAGGGAGTTTGATTGAAGAAGAGGTCAGGTTTCAAACTCTGACCTGCACTTGCACACACATCTATCCACTCTCAAATGCTAAACCATACACATATAAGCATGCATGCACCCAATGTGTATATCACACATACCTACATACACAGGAACTAAAAAGGAATGCTCCTCCTCCTCTTCATTAGAACCTTGGAACCTTATTCTATTTAATTCTTTCCTTCATTTTGAGACAAAATTAATGACTTTAAACCAGTGCACTAAACAACTATAGTAAGATTACTTGTATTTGCTTAGTATATGTATTTGGTTTTGTTATACAGACAGTTCAGTGCTAAATCACATTCTATGTACTGTTCATGGGAACTCACGATGTTCTTAGTAGCTTCCTTCCAACTGAGAGCATGATCATTTTGTAAAAGTACTTCTGTACTCAAATATTTTTTCTTACGTACAGAAAAACGAATAAGAGAAAGAAAGAAAGAAAGAAAGAAAGAAAGAAAGAAAGAAAGAAAGAAAGAAAGGAAGGAAGGAAGGAAGGAAGGAAGGAAGGAAGGAAGGAAGGAAGGAAGGAAGAAACAAAGAAACAAAGAAAGAAAGAAAGCAAGCATGCAGAAAAATGAGAGAAATAGACCAACATCTCAGTGACATCTGAGTAGACACTGAGTCATTTTGTTCCACATCCCTGATGTTTATGGAGCAAACACAAATGTTAGGTTTCTGCTCTGTAGAGAGGTGACTTGAATTCAGTGGGAATGTTCATGGGCTGTGCTTGTCCATCTTTTCACAACTGAAAGAAAGTTTAAGTAGTAACAGAGATCTCACACAGAAATAGAGTAGAACTATCTCAAGTGAAAACCCAGCAAGACAATATCTAAGACTAAGATTGTAGTCCAGCTGAACCCCAGAATGGAACATGGAAATAAAAACTGTGGGAAGCACAGTTCCTGCCCCAGCAACTCACACGTGGAATGTCCCAGTGGCTTGGTGAATAATGTGCATGCATCCCATGCAAGCATGAAGACTCTTAGTCAGATCACTAGAGCCCAGATAAAATGCTGCGTGAGCATGGTGGCCTGTGTATGACTGTAGTTATAGAGCATCCCAGACTGAACTGGTTAGTGAGACTAAATCTTTCTGTTTGTTTTTGGTTCAGTTGAGATAATCTGCTTCAATACAAGGTGGAAAGCAATGAAGGAAGACTCCTTACCTCAATGATGGGCCTTCATTCATGTAGACACATCCACATCCACACATACACACATCCATACATACACACTATAAATTCTCATGTTCTTTCCCAGTAAAAAGAGCCATTCATTATGTATGTACAGGCTGTTGTATTGAATGTGGCTATGCTCTTTCAAAGCTGACTTGTGAACAACACTTTATCTCCATGAATCAGGGCAAACATACCCCACCTTTGTACATTTCTTCACCATACCAATTTACTGTTCATCATTAATGCAAAACAAGAACTGAGGTGTTAGAAGATCTCAACTTGCCGTTCTGGAGAATGTGTGCCAGTGCACACATGTGGAAGATGAGAAATGATCTTGACTGTGGTTTTTCAGGAGTCATCCATCTTGAATCATGAGACAATG
Source organism: Uromys caudimaculatus (assembly GCA_028551405.1). Classification (NCBI taxonomy): domain Eukaryota; kingdom Metazoa; phylum Chordata; class Mammalia; order Rodentia; family Muridae; genus Uromys; species Uromys caudimaculatus. The sequence goes on along the minus strand of CM052711.1, from coordinate 70,407,892 downwards.
TCTCTCACTGTCCTAGAACTTATCAAGTCAGCTAGACTAAGTGGCCAGTAAGCCCAGGGATCCATCAATCTCTGTTCTCCAAGTACTTGGATTAGAACTGCTAAAACCACATGTGGGTCCTCATGCTTGCATGGCTAAAACTCTTACAAGCCTCTCTGTCACTGTAGCATTAGAAGCATCTGATTTCATCCTGACTCTACTACAAACTAGTGTCACAACTATCCTTAGATCTGTGAATTTCTCCAAACCAAGAAGGAAACCATCAGTGTTGATATTCATATTGTACTTAGGTACCACAGATTAGTAAGTGGTGTAGGTAGACCTAGGGATGATGGCTCTGATGACTTGTTAAGCACAAAGTTCCCATCAATGTGTATGTATGCATCTGTGACTATAGGCAGTTTTTTCAATTATTTACTTATTCATTTATTTCATGTATGTTTTACATCTATGTGTCCAGATGTGTGTGTGTGTGTTTGTGTGTGTGTGTGTGTGTACATGTGTGTGTGTAGGTGCAAAATGTTCATGCATGCTCAAGCAAAGACCAGAGGAGAATATCTAGTGTTCCTCTATCACTCTCTGCTTTATCCCTTTCAGAGAGGATGTCACTGAGCTTGGAACCCCATGTTTTATGGTGATTGTGGTGGCTATCAAGAGCCAATGATCCTTTTGTCTCTTCTCTCCTCCCCCAGCACTGGGGATACAGGCATACAAGCACACATGGCTTTTTATAAAGGTGTTGGGGATCCCAACTCTGGTCCTTACACTTGCATACCACGAGCTCTTCCTTTCTGAGCCATCTCCCCATTCTGAACATTCCCACTTTTTAACTATTCTAGGATCTCGGGGTCAAATATAAGGAACAAATACTGACTATGGGAAGTACCTGCAGTGTTTCCACACATTTCCATAATTCTTAAGACTTCTGTCACTATGGATTGTAACATGGATCATCAATGATTGACAGCTCTAACATTGTTTATACCAATGGCCATGCAGTTTACCAGAGCAATCATTGTTTATTGCCATTATTTTTGTATGTGGTTGCTATTTTCCATTCCTAAAACATTTGTTCCCCTTTCTGCTACAGCATCTCCAAAACAGAAGCCAAGTGTTTGCTGGTAGAAGCTAGATGCTTTGACTGAAAAAATAAACATAAATATGTGATGACACAACTTGCTTAAATGTCTTATCCACCCTGAGCAGGGGAGGGTTTGTTAGCTAGAAGCTCATTCCTGAGACAGTTTATATCGGCAGGGATCACTCAGGAATGGCATCTGCTGAGTGTTACATGAGAAATCTATGTCTTTCAGTTATTTCAAAACTTTGAGATAGGCGTGGGGACATGTATAGCAACTCCCACTGCTTAGGGAAAATGCCTCTGGGAGCAATCCTGGAGTTGCTTTGTCCTAGAAGGAGAGCAAGCTCAGAGTGCCTGCATGGGATGCTAGTGTCCAGGCAGCCCTAAATCAGATCTGAGAAATTATCTGTATGAGGCTGGGAAAGACAGTTCACTCAACAAAGAGCTTGCTTTATAAATCATCTGTTGGACACTGGCAAAATGCCTTTGTTTGTGAAGGGCTTGCTATGCAAGCATGTAGACCTAAGTTTTGTCTTGGAAACCCTATATAAAAGTGTGTTAGAGCTACATACCCTTGTAATCACAATGCTGGGGGATAGATACAAGTGGATCTCTAGGACTTCCCTGACCACCCTAACCTAATTAGTGCAAATCTCTCCAAGGTAATATTTGTTGAAGCCTTTAACTGTCAACTTGCCATAGCCCCAATTCATGTGGGAAGAGAATTTGAATGACAAGAACAGGTTAAATTGTGGGTATGTCTGTGGGACTTATTCCATTGTGGGCAACATCATTCTAGTCCTGAGGTATGTAAGCGAGGAGAAGGCTAGCTAAACAAAAGCAAGGAAGAATTCATGAATTTATTTCCTCTGCTTTTGACTGTGATTCTAGCATTTTAATTTCTTTCTTTGATTTTCCCACAAAGATGGACCCTTATCTGATTTTACAAGCTGAAAAATATCCCTTTCTCCCCTACTTCATTTTGTTTTTAGAAGATTTTATCACAGGAACAGAAATGCAAGTAGTGAAGTCTGTAGATCTGCCTTTTTGATATTTTAGCATTGAAGACACTTTGATATAAAAGAAATATTGTCTCTAGCATTGGCAACTTTAATAGCAAATGTTTATTGTGCTGAGTTCCAGCTTCTCAGTAGGTGAGAGGCCAACCTGGGCTCTGGTGAAGATACTTTCCTTTGCCATGATAATAACTTCCTGGTTATTTGTTCTTCCTCAAACCCAGGAGATGTTTGAGACAAGGTAACTAATAAAAAGTAAGGAGATAGATCAGTCTGTAAAGTCCTTGGTACACAAGCATGACAACCTGAGTTGGATCTGTAATATCTATTTAAGACAGCTGGGTATGGTAGTGTAGGTCTTTAATCCAAGCACTAGGTCTTAGAGACAAGCAGATTTTTAGGGCTATCTGGTCCATCATTCCAGTTGATTCCCTGTGCTTCAGGTGCAGTGAGAGACCCTGTCTCAAAAGAAAAGGTAAAAGCAATAAAGAAAGGTAATCTTTGTCAACCTGTGTCCTCCATATGCATATATATTTTTACCACCCTCATACTCCACACACACAAGGGCACATATATACATATATGCATACAAGAATAATAAATACAGTTTTTTATAGATCACCAATAAGCCATCAGATAGTAAGTGAAATGAACTAAGCAAGAACTATAAAATTTGGAATTGAAATGTTCATCTCATGGAAGTTGAAAGGAGAATACTGTTTATTGGACACTGGGAAAGCAAGAATATGGAACAGTGGGAAAAGCTACTAACCAACAAAAGCTAAAGTGACCATTGCCTACTGAGTTACAAATAAGAAGTTCAGCTATGAGTTATTCATTAGAGGGTCTACAAATAACAATGCGATATGCCCTTCAGAAAGCTACAAGTAAATATTTCAATTTGTTTTCATCTCAAAGAAATGATGAATGAGGAGCATGTTTTCCCTAAGCTGATTTAAAAATTGTACAGTGTGTACAAAGAAATGAAATATCACCTGTCACAATGTGTACAGATAATGAAATATAACAAGACACAAAGTGTACTGATACTGAAGTATCATATGGCACAATGTATATGGATAGTAAAGTATCACATGACACTTAATTCAGTTTACATTGTTTCTCTTCTATGTGGCAATCAGAAATCAAATTTAGATAGAGGTGTAGCTCTGTTGGTGGGGGACTCTCCTCGATTGACCACATAAAACCAGCCATGCTGGCAAATGCATGTAAGTCTGATACTTTCTGGGGGAGGTAGAAGCCAGAGGCTCAGAATTTTAAGGTGATCCTCAGCTGCATAGTGTATCTGAAACAAGTTCTATCTACAAGAGACAATTTAAAAAACAAAAAGCCATACCACATAAAACTGGTTTAAACTGGAAAAAAAAAAGTAGTATGTCGCTTCTGAGCTGTGCATGTGTATTTGAATGTGCCTAAGAAATGGCTTCTGTGTTATTACAGTATGGCTATTTGTTCAGGAATTGTCTAAGTGGGGCTTGCCATAAGCCTTGAACATCCACAGAGATTTACCAGGTAAGAAGGTCACCCAGTATTTGTTACACATTTAGATCTGTAATTTTATGTGATAGATGCTATCAGAATCACCCCAAAACATAATGAAGGAAATTGAGGCAAAGTGGGTTGAAAAAAAACTTCCTGTTAATGAAGAGGCAGATCATGCTGGTGCTGTGGCTCACTTGGTAAAGATCTTGTTTTATGTGCATGAAGCCCTTGGTTTGTCCCCAATATCATGTTCACTGGGTAGAGTGGTACATGTCTTTAATCCCAGTAGTTGACATGTGAAAGCCCAAAGATCAGAATTTCAAGGCCATCTTTAGCTATACATGGAGTATGAGACCATAAAGGATTGCATGAAATCCTGTCTCAGAGATGGAGACAGGTACAAATCAAAGCCTTGCAGCTGACACTCAGCTTTAAAATTGTGTGCATGGCCACTGCAACACATAGCGCTGATTGGCTCAGAGGAGAGCCTGACCTCTAATACCTCGGAAACCAGTGAACCCCTCCAACAGGCATGTGTGTATACAAACATTCACGAGGCTCCCCTAAAGATGGATTTGTAGACAATTGGCTCTGTTGTTCATCTCACCAGCTGTTCTTTCTCTGAAGAGTGAATTTACTGAGCACAAATCCCCAGGGAGAATATGTGAATTAAGACACAGGCTTCCCAGCCAGCTGTTTCATACAGAGAGGTAGTTCATGTTTAAATACCCTGGCTATAAAAGAGAGGTGCTGTAGCAGAAGCCTGTGCAAGCTGTCAGCAGATATTTCTTGTTGAATGGCAATAGAAGCAAGGTATGCCAAACCATGATCTCTAAGTAACAGATGGCAGCAATTAGATTCTAGATCCTGCTGAGGGAGCCCAGGGAGAAACCATGAACATGGGTGACAGTAGGACTGCTGCCTTGCCTTGCTGATATCTTCCTGTACTGCAGTTGTCAGGGTCAAAGGACAGCCTCATCTATTGGTTCTCACCTTTCACTGTGTTTGAAGAAGGGTCTCTTGTTCTGTACCATGTGTACTGAGAAAGCTAGTCCAAAGCCTCTAAGGATTTCCTGCTCTTGCTTCTGTTCTTGCTAGAGGAGCTCAGGGTTACAGATAAATGCCACTTTGTCGAGATTAACATGGGTTCTGGGGATCTGAACACTGGTGCTAATGTTTGCAAGACAAACATTTTACCTGCTAAGTTGTCAGCACAGTACTATTGGAAGCTTTAGGATAACTCATAATTAGCAAATACTTAATGAAGAAAAAATAAAATTAAATGAAAATTACGTAAAGAAGCAACTGCTCAAAACCCTCAATCATATTATGTGGATGGACAACAATTTCTTTTTTTTTAGATCTTGTATGAAGTGGGAACTTCTAGTTTCTTTGGAAAGTTAGTTATGTCAAATGATGTTTTGCTGGGGCACACAACTAAAAGGATGTCTTGCTAAAGCAGACACATGAAAGAATGTTTTCCTGAAGCAGACACAGGTGAAAGGATGTCTTAACATAGCAAACATGTAGAAAGACCTGTGATGAAAGAGTACAAATATGACCCCACAGAGGAGAGGCCCTTAGGCCTGAGGGTTTTAGTTGCCCCAGTGTAGGGGAATGCTAGGGAGGGAAGATGGGAGTGGGTGGGTGGGTAGGGGAGCACCCTCGTAGAGGCATGGGGAGGGGGGATGGGATAGGGGATTTCCAAAGGGGAGACCTGGAAAGGGGAAAACATTTAAAATGTAAATAAAGTAAATATCAAAAACAAATATGACCCCACAGACAGTGGGAGATGAGCACTAAGCATTGGTTTGGTTTGCTCTACCTTCCTATTCTTTTTTTTTAATTGATTATTTTATTTATTTACATGTCAAATGTTGTTCTCCTTCTCAGTATCCCCTTATCAAACCCCTATCCACTTCCCTCTACCTCTTGCCTTAAAGGAGGTACTCTCCCACCCACCCACACTCACCTCATGCTTCTAGTATCCTCCTTCAGTAGGGCAATAAGCCTCCATAGGGCCAAGTGCCTCCCTTACCATCGATGTCAGATAAGGCAGTCCCTTGCTACATACGTAGGTGGAGCCATGGACTCACCCATATATACTCTTTGGTTGGCAGTTTAGTCCCTGGGAGCTCTGAAGGGTTCAGTTAGTTGATATTGTTGTTCTTTCTATAGGGTTGCAGTCGCTTTTAGCTCCTTTAGTCTTTCTCTAACTCTTCTGCCTCACTAAGGATATGCACTTTACATAGCATTATTGAGATCAACTTGTAACACTGCCATTGAGAGAAACTCACCCAAGAACTGCTTGTGATATTCCTGTGGCAGCTTCACATTTCTGCGGCCTCGCCTTAGTCCTGTTGACAAGCCTGGAAGTTTCTTCACAATTGAACTACAACTGCCTGGTGTCTGCCTGCCAAAAGGGCTGGACAGTAGCTTCTGGTTCCTGTGAGGTGTCCACATATGGAAAGGACTTGTCTGCAGCTGCTGAATTGCATTTGGTGTTTGTTATGGGACTGACTGCTGCCAAAGAAAATCAAGCTCGTTCCCAAACAACTATTGTAGAACAGGTCCACACCCCTCATATCCTAATAACTTTTCTCTTCCACTACCTCTGCTGGGTGGTGGGCCAGAAGAGAGCTTGAACCCTTGTTAAAGTAAGTTGGAAAAAATGTATGCCTACACTAATGCTTTAGCTACATGAGGGCCTATGTTAAATACCCCCAAACCAGCTTTATTTTTTAAGTCTGTCATGGTGGCATACACTTGTAGTCTTAGCAAGAGGAAGCAAAGAGAGGCAGATTTATGGAGTTGGGGTTCAATTGCACAGCATGCATTTGCTTGTGCACACACACAAATAAGCAAAACTCAAAAATACTGTTTGATAAACACCTGTAATGAATAGCACAGGGCTCCTTTACTTTTCGTTAGAGTCTATCAGAAACCTTTGTGCAACAGACATTAACATCCTCATTCTGGAACTATGAAGTAGAGTGGCCAATGACATTTCAAAATTCATACAGTGAAGGATTGCTTAACCCCTTCTATCCTGACAGAACTCATAAAACATGCATTTGCTTGTCTCTTGACCCAGGACATAAATTTTGCCATCAAGGGCAAGACCTCAATGTCTCAGCTACTATAGAGCTGCTTCCAATACACTGTGGTGAGCATAGAAAAGAAAGAAAAGAGGAAATGGAACTGAAATTGCTATTTACTGGGAGGAAACTGTACTTTTGTGATTGGTAGTGAGCCAGAGCTGGGTTAAAATACAGTGAAATTACAAAGAAGAAATCTGTGATCATGAAGAAAATGCTTTTCCCAGAAAAATGACTTTATTGTGTTGAGGTTTGGTCTGTTGTTATGTATTACAATGCTAAGTGTAGGCACCTAAGACCTGATTGCTCCAGAGACAAGAGAGTGTGTATGTAGACCCAAGTGACTCTATGTGACCTTATCCCAAAGTTATTTTTGATTGGTAAATAAAGATGCCAACAGCCAATAGCTATACAAAAGGGACAAAGGCAGGGTTTAGTGTTTCTGGGCTTGGGGTTGGGGGTAAAAACCATGAGGGGGATAAGAAGTTGGAAAGAGAAGAAAGGGTTCGTTGAGTCATAAAATAATAGCCATATGGGTTGGTTCATTGGAGTTAAAAACAGCCTGGACAAAACATTATACATATATACATATATACATACATATACATACATACACACACACACACACACACACACCTACACACACACACACACACACACACACACACACACACACACACACACACACACACACACACATATATATATATATATATATATATATATATATATATATATATGTATATTATTGGCTAAAAAGTAGACTCAATAACATAGAAAATAAATATCTGTCCAGCCTTAGTGCTGATTAAGACTTATTGTAAATAATAAAAGTTGTATAACTTTTATCCAAAAACTAAATATCTAAGGCAGGGTAAAAGCCCCAAGTTGAGATTAAACATTTCTACAATAGTGCTTAATTTTTTAAAGACTATGAAAGAATAGCCTACAAAAATTACTTACTGAATGAAAATTTGCTTCAGCTCACAAATTTGGGGTATAGTCCATCATGGCCGGAAAGTCATGGGGGCAGGAACATGAGGCAGCTAGTCACTGTGTATCTGTTTTCAGGAAGCAGAGAGAGGTGAATGCTGGTGCTCAGCTCATTTTCACCTTGTCCAGGACCCTATTCCATGGAATGATGAAACCAGCATTTAGAATGGATCTCTCAACTTCAATTTACCCAATCCCAGAGGTTAGTCTCCTAGGTAATGCTGGATCCTGTCAAGTTGACAATATTCAATATTAACCATTATAATGACTGTAAGATATATAATACCCCCTACCCCCAAAATAAAAAGGTTTAAGGAGGTTATTTTCTTCTCAGTCCTCATAAAAATATCTGAAGTGAGTGTATATTTACAAGGTGCTTTGTCAATCCCACAAAAATATTATGGGGACATATCTGATGCTTCCTATTTTATGTACTTAATTGTAGAGGAATTAATTGAAAATGCTCGTTTGGTTTTCTGTTCTGCTTCATGATTAGGAGAGGATATCCAGTACAGTTTAGTCATCATGAGACTCAAATCCTTCCTGCCTGTTCTCAAACATTGCAGAATCCCTTTTCCCTTCAATATACAGAAGTGTCACTGTGATAAATTGTGGAAGTGTGCTGTGGCTGCTGAAGGTGGGAGTAGCTTGCAATGTGTTATAATTGTGATTAGCTTGCACTGTGTTCTTGAGTAACCCCTAAATTGAATTCACCCTACAGGCAGGCAAGACTATGCCCTGGGTTGTTTTAAAATCATTTAAGTGTCTACAAATAAATATACTCTTCCCATTAGTGGCTGTAATCCCCAGTGAAGTATAACTAACTGTCCATACACCTTGTATTTGTGTTCCAGCTTTCAAAGCACTTTGCAAATATTAATTTCAAATTATAAATAATACCCGTATTTTTAAGACACCCATCACTGATGACTTAAGTGTTTGTTTCTCTAAGCATTCTAACAGTTACAGCACCACTACCACTAGAGGGCAAGAGTAAGCACATCTATTTTCCCTGTGGAAGAGGATTGCAAGCAATCATCTGTCATATTTCACCAAAGTGGACATGGATGGATATGTGAGGGAATACTTGTACAAACTGAGGATCCAAGATCATTGAGATGACAGAAGTGGCTTTTAGTGTGAAAACCATGGTACTGTGTTAACTTTAGCCATTAGCCATTGTGTTAATCAACAATAAAGATGAATGAGGGGTGGCAGTTTAAATTATATGCAGAAAGTCTACAATTGGGAGCTAGTGAACTGCTTTTGAAATGCCTCACTGACTGATTCCCAACTGTGGCTGAAATCCTTAGGCTCCTTTCTAGCAGAGGGAGTTTCTAGATGAAATGAATGCAGATAAGATGCTCTCTGTGTCACAGCTTGTTCTATTTTTTTGTCCTTCCATTATCCAGAGAAAGGGGATAAAAAGGAGATCTGTGGGTACCTTCTCTGGTTGCCATACAATTCAAGTATAATTGAGTTAGAACTCACCAAATGTGTTTTAAATTCATACATTTTTTTTCTTAAAACACAAATAAAAGCCACTGGTTTCTTCCTGATATAAACTCACCATTCCAGTATTTCATATGCTGTTGAAGTTTCTTATCATGGCACAGAGGTCTAAAGTCTTTGCGAGTTCTGCTAGGGTGCTGCCTGCCCCGCAAACTGTGCACATTCAGTTGATAGTGGTTGCTAATGAAACATCTCCAGGAAGCCATCTCTGTATTCAGTGCTGCATGTATTTGTTATACAGATCCCTGTGGTGTGAAAGGAGCCCTTAAATGTGATGTGGAATTAGCAGAGATGTAGTCGGAGTCATTTTTAACAATGACAAAAATAATAACACAGAGGAACGCCATGAAGTGTGATGATGATGGGGATGAAGAAGGTGGTGATGGATGTTATGTGATGATAGTGATGAAGCCAGTGAAGAGTTTATTCTGGTCCCTTATTCAATTCCAGACCGTGTAGCTTCAGAGAATATGAAAAACAGCAATCGACATGATAACTCTACTTGGTGTTATGTTCCGTGTGCATGAAGTAAATCAGTTAGCTTCATTTGTCATAATTTTATGGACGATATATTAATGTTGCATCCAGACCATAATTTACTAAGATGCTTATGTGATTGGGAAGGGCCATCTAGACAATATCTTGAGGCCCTGGAATCCGATGCAACCTGATTATCTGAAGTCATTGCTCTTCTTGCTTTTTAGAAAAAGCATGTTGATGAAGAGGTGTATGGGCTCAAGATTTGAATCAGACCAATATACTATGGGGCTCTACAGTGACTCTGTCATTAAAGAAGTGTGGGATGTCTTAGGAAAGAACATGGGTTTTGATCTCACTTATCAGAACCAGATTTTAGTTTGATGACCTGGGAGGAACTAACCTCAAGTTGACCTTGAAGAGTGAGTTTAGTGCAATGTCATATGAATTGAAAACTGTCAAGAAATTTGAGACTGGATTTTCAGAGAGAGAGAGATGGAGACAAAAATTGCTAATCTAAGAACCAGGAACCAGAAGCTGCTATGGAGAGACAACTATGCAACACAAAATAAATAAATGAAATTTCCATAATCTAGGCTCTCCTAGAGCTCATGTTACATTGGAAGAATCACATTTTAATAAAATATATATCCTCGTAGAGACATAATTTAATACTGTGACAAGCTTCAAGTGAGGGAATACACAACACTTTATTACTTTTTTACTACTATGAACTCCTATTTCAAATTGGAGGAGGGCAAGAATACAAGGCACAGGACATTTTTCTAGAGGAGAAATATTTCAGCTGAGAACTGATGGCACAGATTTGGTGGCTGATTTGGGAACTTTGACTACAGGAAAGGGAACACCTTGTGTAAAATGCCTCTTACAAAGCAAGAGGAATGGGAAAAAGGTATAGGAATGTCCCATTGCTGTGGACAAGGTCGGAATTCTGTGACTGGGTCTACAGAACAGGCTGGGCCCAGTTATCTCTAGCTGTAACATCCTAGACACTACTGTTGCTCCCTCTGTCTTTATGCATACTGCCTGTCAACAGATCCTGTCTAAGATGAGTTTTATTTCTTCTTCTTGATATGCTTTGCAATGTGGTGGCATGATGTGGCAAGAGGGGGTGCTTTAGCGGGCATATGCTGAGGTACCAGCCATAGGATGGGTTTAATATAAAATGATGATCTTGGTGGTTAGCATGAGGGGAGTCTGGATCACCCAATACTGGAAATTTTTAAGTGAAAAGGGAGGACCTTTCTGGAGAAGACAGAAATCTCTCCCAAAGGAAGAGGTCCTAAGACAGGGGGTCAGGGAAAAGTGCCAGTCATAGTGTGAAGACTGTGGTTGGGAGTTCCTCAATTTGTACCAACCAGTGGTGTTGCTTACCAAATCCCTGATGTTTGGATGGAGAGATAGATCTAGCAATCTGATGGCCAGAAAGTGAGTGTGAGTAGCAGATGGACTTGTCAGGATGTGGCCCACATGGCAGTGGGGAATGTGAGCCTGCAAGTTTGTGAACTGAGTCTTGGCACCATTGATGTTTTGTAATGCACTGGAATGATAAGGTCTGACGGGGTACCTTAGCGTGCCCATGCTGAGGTGCCAACTTAATGACGAAGTCTAGTATAAAATGAAGTTTATTATGGAGCCTGAGAAGGGGTGTGTATAAGAACAGAGTATGGGAAAGGCACAATGGGGACAGAGAGGGACAGAAAGAGAGGGGAGAGAAAAAGAAGGGAAGAAGCTAGTGGGGAACACATGGTGAGCTGTCGGAGGGGGAGGACAGAGGGTGGAGAGATGAGAGAGAGGGAAAGAGAGAGAGAGATAGAGAGAGACAGAGATACAGAGAGACAGAGAGAGACCAGAGGGAGGAAAGAATAAGATAGGGAGAGAGAGGGAAGCCAGATAGTCCTTTTATAGCAAGCAAGGCTCCTACCTGGCTGTTACTAGGGAAGTGTTGGGCAGAGCCTAGAAGAAATGCTAGCACTTCTCTTTCCTGTCTTCCCTGATTTATACCTATAGCTCAGTAGTTTAACACTCTTCACTCCCACCCATCCTAGACTGAATCATTGATTTTAAATTTATTAAAAATGATTCTTAGGCTATTACCTGATATGCAATACCTCCTACAAATCTATGTGTGAGAATGCTTAATCTTTCCATGGTGCAGTTTTAGGAAGTCATGAAATCTTTGGGAGGTAGGGTTTAGGCTTCCAGAAGAGTTCCTTGAGGGTAACATTCTAACCTTAATGCAAGCCCAGTTTCTTCTTCCTGATCCATGAAGATGTGAGCAGTTTGTTTCCTGTCCAAGCCACTACAGATGGAGGTTCTCCTGTCCTTCGCTTCCCTACCATGAGGGGCTGTAGAATTGTACAGCTTGCCCAGACATTATGCTTTCCTTACCTTGATGAGCTATAGAATTTTGGGACTTCCCTAGCCATGATGTTTCTCCTACCTGAGGTGCTGCAGGGTTCTGCTTTTTCCCTATTAGGATTGAGGGTAACTTACCCTGTTTTTCCTTGGCAGCTTTCCATTCTTCTCAATTTTCAGGGGAAACTTATCACCCGACACTATAATTGTAACTATGTAACTTGTTTTTTATTTTATTTTATTATTTTATGGTGGCTTAAAGCTAAGAGATTATCTTGAGTATTAGTAGAGAATTTTGATTACTTATGATATTTGAATTCTTAACATTTTATTTGTACTCTCAATGTTGTACTATATCAATTTACATAGTGAGATAGTCATTAACCTATGGGCTTAGGAGGAAAATTTTATAGCTCAGATCTTAAATGTCACTAATTGGATCATATGTTTGAATACTTAGAACGAATCAGTCTGATGTTTTGTGAGGTTATGAGAACTTTAGGATGGTGGGCCCAAATCAGAAATGTAGGAAGAAAGGGAATGTCCTTATTGGTGACAGCTTGGTAATGCTTCCACTCCTGTCTGTGCTCCTTGATCTGCTAGTTAGGAAGAGCTGCCAACTCACACTCCTGTTACTAAAGGTGGAATCACCCTAGTTTCCAGGCCTTTCCATACAGGACAAAATATACCTAAAACCCGATTTTCTTATCCAGAATAGCCATCTAAATTGAGAACCTAGACTATGGAAGGGTTCTGAAAATATTTAAAATGTATCTTGCTAAATTAATTCTAGTAGCTTCCTCACATACAGGCCCAGAGTATCGTCTCCTAGAAGATTTTAGATCTGTGCAATTTGTTAATTTTCAAGGTAGATATTTAAGAATCACCTACTTGGCATATTTGAGGGTAAATAATTGATCTGTGAATATGTGGCTTTCTGATAAATAAAATATAGGACCTCAGAGAAGCCTTCCTTAAAATAGAGCTCAGAGAAAAATTCATACAATAATACAATAACATATCTGGGACTGTATATCATATGTAATATGTCATCTGTTTTAGAGAAAACACTGAGCCACTGAGCCTTTCACTGGCTCTAGATTTATCTTTAAAAATAATTATTATGCAAAATTATTGTATAAAAATAACCATTGAAAGCTATTATGCCACCAAGCTTCTAATTCTTGAGAAAACTAATTCTTCTTTAAATTATTGTCAGAAAGTAAGCTCATGTCTTAGGAACTGACAAGAAACAGACTCCGTGAGCCTGCACACTGGTTAACCGCAAAGACTCCTCTACCTAAGGCGAACACACTTAAAACCCTAACATGGTACACTAGGAAAACTGTAGATTTCACTTCCCTCCTTCTCTGTACACATATTCTAGATGGATGCAAATCTGTGTTCCCATTTCCAAGACAAGATTAAAATAAGACGAAATAATTGATCCAAAATGAGCAACATTCTGGATAGGGTTCTCAGCTCTACACAGGTGAGATTTTACAGTCAGGACCTGGTGCTACTCCTCCTCCCTTCCAACCCAAGAAACTGAGCAATCAATTGCCTCCCTGACAACAAGCAAGACCTATGGCTGTGTGATGTTCAGCCTGTGGGAATTGCTTGAAGTTATTTAAGAGCCAATTATTCCGTGTGTTAATGATTTCAGAAAGTGGTTTAGGAAATCATCTCTAATTGACCATAATTTATATTTCCATTTATAGAAGTGCCTGAAGGTGGCTCAAATTGCATTGTCTCTTCATATTTGGCAGAAGACTATAGTGGAGCTAACAGGCACTGAGAAGATCCAAGGCCCAAAGATACCAGTTTTATTCAGACTAAGCTATGCCTTTCACACTACTAAAGTGGTGAAATCATATTAAACCCAAGAGTGGTGTGCATGTGTGTGCACATGCGTGTGTGTTTCTGCGTGTGTGAGATAGAGGATATCTAATGTTATCCCCAGCAAGCTCTTCTTCCCACTGACCCATCTCCCTAACTCCCTAGAAAGCTTTATTTTTAGTGCTTCTGTGCAGGATAGTTTCATGTCAACTTAGCACAAACTAAAGTCCTTCTCTCCTTCATCTCTATTTGTTTAGTTTTTCCCCACTAATTTACTTATTTATTCACTTTACAGCCTGATTGCTGCCCCCTTCTCCTCCTAGGCTCCCCTCTCATATTCCCTCTGCCATTCCCTCTCCCCTTTTCCACTGAGAGGGTAGAAGGCCTCCTGAATATCCCCGACCTTGGCACAACACGTCTCTGCAGGGCTAGGCACATCGTCTCCCACTATGCCCTAACAAGGCAGCCCAGTTAGGGGAATGGGATCTACAGACAGGCAACAGCTTTAGGCTTTTAATGAAAAGATAACAGCAGTTTCTTATCCCTATGTGTAAGACCCCAGGGGTCTGATTACAAAAGTCAGTTGTCTGTAAATCTCTCTTCAATGACACTATATAGCTGCAGCCCCAACTTACCTGCATCCAAACTCTTCAGAGAGGAAAACTGAGTGCAACAGTGGTGACCGAGACAGGAGTGAGATCCTGACATACTTACCCTGCTCCAGGGAGGGCATAAAGTCAGACATGATTCTTTGTCAAGTTCCAATTTAAAAGGTAGATGTAAATGAGATTGTGTGTGTGTGTGTGTGTGTGTGTGTGTGTGTGCGCACGCGTACATATTATGCATGTAAAGGTACACCTATGTGCACCTATGTGCGTATGTTTGTTGATCAACAGAAGTCTGGAAGTCTACATCTTACTCTATGTCTTTCCACCAGATGGTTTTCTGAGACAGGATCTCTAAAAAATTGAAACTCTTTGTATGTGCAGTCTGGTTGCCCAGTTAACTCTGAGGATCCACATGTTTCTATTTTATCTGATGCTGAGGTTGCAGATGCACCTTCTATCCAACATTTTCATGGAAATTTCATGCTGGAAATAAAAAAAAAAAAAAAAAACCAGATATCATGCTTGCATAGCAAACTCACTGTAGACTAAGCCTTTTCTCCAGCCCCTAGTTACAAAATTATCCATGACCTTCCAGATACCAATTCAGAATGTATCTTCTCTGAAGCACTTTATGATTTCCTTCTGTAGACCTGGATCATCTCCCTTGTAATACTTCTGTGACCACCTTGTATTGGCTGCTATGATTCTCCATTGCTCTCCAGTTTCATAACAGTGTGTACTCAAAGGGATGTGTACTTAGTGTTGAACATGTCAAAAGATGGACTACATGAGCTGAACCCTTCACAAGAGAAAAGAGCGATAAATATCAGGGAAGGAGTTTCTCAAAAGATGGAAGTAGTACTTCTCAGTAGCATACAACTGCCCAGGCACCAAGCCTCAGATGGTCACTCAGTATTCCTTCCTTCAGTCAGTGCATGTAACCAGTGAAACAATCAAAGAGTTTTCAGAGATACATATTAGTGACATTTCTGCTAGATATTGTAAAGTTTTCAGTGTTGTTAGAAAGATTGTCAATAGTCAAAAGAAATCAGATTATATAGGACAATATGAAATTCATTAAGCTGCCTCAATGAGACTTCTTACTAATTACTGCATTGAGTCCTAATGATTGTCACCTTTAAAGCATATAAATTATATGCAAATAGGAGAAATGTTTTCGTTTTAATGGACATGATTTCTAATTTGGTCTCCAAAGGGGGGGGGGAGCACACATCTGTAGTAACTTAAAGGGATCTCTAAGCACATAAAGGATCGCCAAGTATCTTTTGTGGATCCAGTGTCGTATATATAAAGAGTGAGTTTTAAGCATAAGTGCCCCGGCCCTCGGGGTCAGTGTGGACCTAAGGAGGGGACTGACAAATGAAGGACAAGAGACATGAGAAATGAGAGCAAGTCTGTATTCTGATCAAGCTCTGAATGACTTTGTTCTATACAAGTTTATATAATGAAGGGCAGGGAGGTAGCAGGAATGGGGGAGAATTCCACCAAGTGGTACAATCTAATGTAAAGGAAATTCCTTGAACAGATAAGATACATTATCATAGCAACTATCTTTACTGCTTAACTGCTGGCCATCTATCTTTACTGTTTACTGGCTTGATCATATATCTTTACTGTTTAATTGCTCATCCATAAGGAATGTGCCTGGTTTCTGGGAAGCCTTCAGTTACTTCTCAGGAGCAGGAACTTAGGTCTATAATCACTCCAAGCCTAACTCTAATACAAAATGGCATTACCTAGGTTAATAAGAAAAGTCCTAACTCTGTTGATTCCCAGCACATAAGTCTGAAGCAAGGGGCTGGATTAGATTTGCTCACATATTTTCTGTTTCTACATTAAAACACCCTGGCAAAAAGGAACTTGTGGGAGAAAGGGGTTTATCCAGCTTATAATTTTACATCGCAAACCATCATTAGAGAGCCATCACAGAGACAGGTGAAAGAAACAACTACTCACATGGTGTTTACAGTCAAGAGCAGAGAGAAATAAATGTGTTCAAGTCTGCCTATTTCATTGCTTCCGTACGTTTTCCTCTCATATAGTTTAGGATCCTTTGTCTCAGAAATAATGTCACTCAAAGTGGGCTGGGTCCTCCCACATCAATCAAATGTAAAGACAATTCACCAGAGACATGCCCAGAGGGTAAGATGATGTAGACAATTCTTCAACCAAGGCTCTCTTTCCAGGAGGTTTTAGATTGTGTCATATCAACAGTTAAATTCTTATATCTATCAAGTCAGAAGTTAAATTTAAAGAAACATTTAATTTCATCATTCAGTATATTTTCCTACAAATCAAGAAAGTTTCCTAGTCCATGAATCAGGACATAGGGAAATAGAGAACAGAGCTCCATAGGAAATTCACAACTGGCTTGCATTCAGTTGCAGTAATTGGACTTTATTCTGTGCAAACACATTTTGAGATAAAGATAGGACAGCTAAAAGTATTTCGTGCTATCATAAACAGAGTGAAATAGAAGTTATTTGTTTCTTATTAAAGTGCTTAAAATGCAGCTGAACAAACTAAAGTAAATAAAGTAAAATAAATTAAATAAAGCTGATCCACTGAGTGCACTGGAGGACCTGGTGCCAACATATTACTCTTCTGTGGGTTTTCAAGGATGTTTTGAATTGGGAATGAATTGTGCCCAAGAAAGCCATAAGAGCAGAGTGAATGATTGAAGCTTAGAGCCCTCAGGTTACTGACTCAGAAAAAATTCTCAAAGAGCTCTAGGGTGTCTGACTTTCTTTCTACTCATCTGCTCTCCCTTTGTTCAACATAGAAACTGTGTGGAACTAGCTTGGAATTTACCTTAGCTACAGAGGTGACTATAATTTCTACAGAGTTACAGCTTTCCCAATAGGCTTCCAAATATTAGATTTAAAAAAAAAAAAACCAGAAATTTTTCATTGTATTTTTAAAGGCTTATTTATATTTTAGCAGTGTATATGTGTCTGTGTGTCAGCATATGTCTATGTGTGCAGGTTCTCTTAGAGGCCAGAAAAGGGCATCAGATTCCTGAAGCTGGAGTTATAGGCAGTTGTGAGCTACCTCACATGGGTGTTGGAAATTGAAGTCAGAACCTCTATAAGAGGTTCTTAAGTGATACATTTTCTTCCCAGTTCCCCATCTTACCTCTTCAAGTTGACAATGTTTCAGTATATGTAGAGTATATTATGATACTGTGATAAGTGCTACAGTTATTAACAGTTCCATTTTAATTATCAATGCATCATGTCCTCTAAACTTGTTCTTCCACTTATAGTTGTAGGATTTTGCTCTTTGATCAGTATCTCTGTTTGTGCCATACAACCACTACTCACCTCTGGGAGTTTATTGGATCCATGGATTCAGATCTATATGTAAGAGAGAAGCCATGCTACCTGTATATATATGTGTGTGTGTGTGTGTGTGTGTGTGTGTATGAAATTAGATGGACTACACACACACACATGCACACACACACATTTATATATATATCATTTGATAGTTCCATTTTAAGATTTTCAAAATATTTATTTATTTGTGTGATTGTTTGGTGTATCTATGTGTGTGTGTTGTGCCATTATGCCATAACAGTGCACATGTGGAAATCAAAGGACAACTTGGATGAATCAGTTCTCCCCTATTATCCCAAGGGTCCTGGGGATCGAACTCAGGTCTTCAACCTTGGGAGCAAACGCCTTTATCTACTGAGCCAACTCATTGGTACCACATCTTAAATAATTGTATAGAAGCACTTACCTTGTTGTCCAAAAGGAAATATAATGTACATTTTCATGCATTTTCTATGAGAGAGAATCTTTATTCATTGTCTTGATAACTATTTTTACATCCTGTCATTTCAGTAATACTCATGCCAATAAGTATAAGATGATATTTCACTATGGCTTTTGACTCATTTTACATTTCTGTAATTGAGTACTTTCTCCTCCTTTGGGTAGTGTGTGTTTCTTTGAAATATTAATTTAGGATGTGTCCATTTCATCCAGGTTGTTTTGAATGGCTGTTTGGTGGTGAATTCTTTATGTATTTACACATTAGTAAACTCTTTGCTAGGTAATTTGTTTTGAAATGATTGTTCCCATTCTGTTGATCACCTTCTTTGGGGGGGGGGTAATATTTATTTATTTAGTTTTCCTTTTCTTGAAAATATCTTTCCCTCATATAATATATCCCAATTATGGTTTCCCCTTCCCCTACTCCTCCCAGTTCCTCTCCACCCCCATCCATCTGGATCCCGCCCCTTTCCATCTCTCATTAAAACAAACAGGCATCTAAGGGACAATTATATATGGTAAGATGAAACAAAAACTAAGACATCAGAACTAAACAAAACAAACAGAAGGAAAAGGGCCCAAGAGAAGGCACAAGAATCAGAGTCCCACTCGTTGGTACACTCAGGTGTCCCCCAAAAACACTCAACTGGAAGCCATTATATATGTGAAGCCATTATATATGTGTATATTTATGTGCACATACATGTTCATACGCAGGGACCTGGTGCAGACCCATGCAGGCTCTGTTTATGTTGCTTTAGTCTCTGTGAGTTCATGAGAGCTTTGATCCTATTGATTTAGAAGGCCTTGTTTCCTGGGTGTCCTTCATCCTTCTAGCCCTTACATTCTTTCTGTCTCCTCTTCCACAGAGTTCCCTGAGCTATGAAGAGGAGGGATTTGTTGGAGACATCCCACTTAGGGCTGAATATTTCAAGGTCTCTCACCCTCTATCTATCTAGCTGTGGGTTTCTCTATTTGTTCTTATCTGCTGCAAAAGGAAGCTTCTCTCACGATGCTTGAGCAAGGCACCGATCTGAGTGTAGCAGAATGTCATTAAGAGTCATTTTATTGCAACTTTTTTTTTTAAACAGTAGTATTTTGGTTTTAACCTAGGTCTCTGGGTTATCAAGTCTCATGTTCTTGGTTAACTAGGCAATGTCAGATACGGATTCCATCTTGTGGAGTATCTTAAGTCAAAACAGATATTGGTTGATTACCCCCCACAAACTTTGTGTTATCCTTAGTTCTAGCATATCTCATAGGCAGAACACCATTGCAGACCTTTTGGCTGGGTTGGTGTTTATATTTATCCTTTGGTAGTGTGCATAGTGACTTCCTGTACCAAAGATGCTAGAACACAGAGATGAAAGCGTTGTGATTCCTTTATTGTTTTCATTTCCATTTTTAGATCTTGGATGGTTTTGTTCATTTCCTTCCCCTGTTTGATTGTTTTTTCCTGTATTTCCTCTTTAAGGGCTTCTAGTTGTTTACCTGTGTTCTCTTGTATTTCTTTAAGGGAATTATTTATTTCCTTCTTAAAGTCTTCTATCATCATCATGAGAAGTGATTTTAAAACTGAGTCTTGCTTTTCTGGTATGTTGGGGTATCCAGGGCTCGCTATGGTGGGATAGCTGGGTTCTTATGGTGCCAAATTGCCTTAGTTTCTGTTCCTTATGCTCTTGTCCTTGCCTTTCGTCATCTGGTTATCTCTGGTGTTAGCTGGTCTTGCTCTCTCTGAATGTGGCTTGTTCCTCCTGCAAGCCTTTGTGTCAGTACTCCTTGGAGACCAGCTCTCTCTGAGAGGAATTTGGATTTGGAGATCTGTGGTACAGGTTCAGCTCTGAGGTGCAGACAGAAACCAGAAGGATCTTGTACCCAGTTGTTCCTTGGTTTCTGTGTCCTGATGGCTCTTCAAGGGTCCCTCTTGATTGAGGATTTGAACACAAATGGTGGCCTTCCTATGCTTGAAGTTTTATCTACTCTCCTGGGAGACCAGTTCTCCCCTGGCACTGAGTATGGAGCCTTGTGTCACAGGATCAGCTCCCTGGTTGCAGAAGGAAACTGGAAGGCCACTCCTCAGGCCCTGTGTCCTGAGGGTTCTGGGTGGTTCCCTCTGAGCAGAGGCACTGGCCTTACCCCTGCTCACAGGCTTGTCCACACTTCTGGGTGGCTAGTTCTTTCCCTGCACTTTTTGGGTATGGAGCCAAGTGGCACAGACCACAGGTGTAAACTGGAAGCCTCCTGTTCCTTGGTCCCTGTGTCCTGAGGATTCTGGGTGAGATCAGCTGAGCAGTGATGCTCATCTTACCTCTACTCTTGGGCTAGTCCACACTCCTGGGATGCTAGCTTTCTCCCAGTGCTATTTGGCTATGGATCTCTGTGGCACAGACTGAGGTCCCTGGCCACAGAAGGAAACCTGAAGTCTCCTGTCCCTGGCTGCTTGTATGTCCCTGTGTTCTGGGGGATCTGGGCAGGTCCCTCTGAGCAGAGGTGCTGGCCTTACCCCTGATCACAGGCTTGTCCACACTCCTGGGAGGGTAGCTCTTTCCCCGTGCTATTTGGATATGGAGCCATGTGACACAGACGACAGGCGTAACTTGATCACCATTTTTATATGTTGTTTGTTTTGTATGCTGTTCAGAAGCCTTTTAATATGGTATTTAATTCATGTATTATGTGTGTGTGTGTGTGTGTGTGTGTGTGTGTGTGTGTGTGTGTGTGTGTGTAGGTTATGAAGTATGTGTTTAAGTATAAGCACATGTGCCAAGGCATACTTATAGAATGAGAGAACTGCATTTAGGAGTCAGGAGTCTCCTCCATGTGTTCTGGAGCTTGAACTCATGCTAACAGGCTTGCACACCAGTGCTTTTTCTAGCAGACCATCTGGCTGGCCCTGGCCCTATGAGGCTAAGAAGCATCTCACATTGATACAGTCCCACTTATCCTTCAGCCATTATCACCTTAAAGTTTGTTTTCATATTATTTAAGAAATGTTTTTTATATGTTTCAGTATGGATTTTATAGTTTTCTATCATACAGTTTGGATTTGAGTATATTCTAGATCATCTTTTCAGCATGACCTAAAAGCGATCTCATTCTGTTTTTTTCTTTTGGCTTCATTAGTTCTTTCAGAGCCATTTCCTGAAGAGACAGTCTACATACCTTTGTGTATTCTTTGAGATCAGGAGGAAGGAGTTAGAAGGGTCAGTGTGCGATGGATATAATCAGAATACATCTTTGAAACTCTCAATAAATAAACAAACATATTTTTAAACATTGAGATTTTATTCTTTATGTGTCTGTTCTAGCTCTGAGCTTTTTATTCTCTTACATAGACATAGATGTCTGATCCTATGCCAGTGCCATTCTCTTGCAAATCCTACTGATTTTCAATATATTTTTATGTCTGTGATAGTTTTACTCTGGTTTCTCAAGAACAAACTATTTTATTAAAATATTTAAAATATTTACTATTTTAATATTTAATATTATTAATTATTAATTATTTAATATTTAATATTATCACTGGAATTCTGTAGTTTACCTTGAGTAGTATGAACATTTTTATAATAGTACCTCCTCCAATACATGAGTTTTATGTATGTTTGTTTTCTTTTATAATTTGTGGGTCTTCTAATTTTGTAAGTATTTCACTGCCTGTATCAGTCACTTGTACAAGCCAATGTACAGACAAGTCCTGGAAACAAGTTTAGCTTCAGAATGGGCATATGTAGTATCTCAAGTCAGATGTATTGTTTCTGGTTTGTTTCGTGAAAACAGAGTAGCATTACTGTACTCATTGTTCTAAAGAGTTCTGAACAATATTTTAGTTTATATGGTAGGATCTAATGCGTGGTGGGGAGGGCAAGAATGATGACATTTAAATTTCAATGTAAGCCTTATGAAATGTGAGAGAAAATCTCTGCAAATGGTTGATTTTAAATGTTCAGATTTATTACACAGACTGAAATTTCTTTGTATTTGAGTTTCATATAAAATAATAGTATGTATATGATTTTGTTTATTATGTTGCAGTTGTTGTTGTTGTTGTTGTTGTTTTTTGCAGTGCTAGGGATCAAACACAGACTATATAAGTTTTAAACCCAGTGAATCTTGCCAATGACCTTAGTCTGAAGAGTTTTGATGACCAAATAACAAAATATGAAAATAATATTTAAGACAGATCATGAGACAAAACTGAGTAGCCAATGATATTTCAATTATATTGATAATAATATCTAATTAATTTTGAGACTCCTAATGCAATTTTACATCTTTACTGAATTCAGAGTGACCTGTTTTATAAATAGAACATGAATTGATATACTCAGTTGGGATGAAATCCGATTGGATCAGAATGGTAGCTAAACGCAATGACTAGATTATTTTTTAAGGCAAAAAATATATGCATGCAGAGGTACGAAACATCCTTTAGTAGTCAGAAAGCCATTCAACCTGATGATAGGAACTCTGTTAGGAGTGACACTAACAAATGTAAAGGAACAAGGATTACACCAGCTTCCAGAAATTAGAACACACACACACACACACACACACACACTTCATGTTCTCCTGGAGACTTTAAAAAAGTGTCTGCTGATAGTTTAACCTAAAACTTGTAGCCTTCAGAATGACCCTGTCCCCAAGCTACCTTAGACATTTGAAAAAGCACCGTATGGAGCTATAAGACTTTATGAGACTGTCCAGTGTCATTTATGGAGACATCAGGGACATCCATACCCTGTGATTTCAACATTAAACAAAGACAGGGTAAGAAAAAACTGGCCATCAAGTGGGAGAAGGAGTTAGGAGTGAATAAGAATAAAACTAGAGGCAGAAATATTCTCAAAATAATGAACTAATCATGAAAAAAGGACCATGTGAAATGCTAACAAGAATAAGATATGGATTGCAAATGAGCAATTGGATTTAGAAATGCCACTGAAAACACTAGCATTAGAGTTTTGTGGGGATGCCCAAATAACTCTCACTGGATTGTGGTTGAGGAAAAGAAGGATACAGGAATTGGAGGCAAGAAGCATGAGTAGAGCCTAGAGATTTCCAGTGTATACCCAAAAAGAATAGATAAATATAGCAGAAACTAAGGTAAGGGAAATTATGGATTTTTTTAAGATAAGAGAATACTAATGAGAACATGGCCATAGAGATGATAAAAACAAACACAGATTGTAAAGGAGGGACCAGTGTTGGTTCTTTAAGTAGTGTCTTTAACTCAGTATGAATGATGAGAAGAAATGTGTAACTTGGCATTAGATGCCAATGTAAGTAGTTGCCTGTAGTGACTAACAAAGGCAGAGCTGGGAAGATGGCTCAATGGAAAAAGGATTTGCTACACAAACTTGAGAATCTGAGTTTGAATCCTTAAATCCTATATAAATACCAGACACAATAGTGCATGTCTATAATCTCAGCACTCCTAATGTGAGACAGTATGTATATGAGGCAGAGACTAGACAATACCAGCTAGCCAACCATGAACAGTGTCACAACTGAGACCTTGTCTTGATAAAGGTTGAAAGCAAAGTGTGGATACATAGCATTCTCTTCTTACTACACACATGTGCACCCACTGTCACACACAAGGGTGCATACACACACACACACACACACACACACACACAAAGACTAAAGAAGACCTAATAGAAAGGATAGCAAATCATCCAAATTCTAAAGCTGACAGGTCATATTACATACTGCATAGGAACTACAACACATATTGTTTGATTGCTTCAGTGTTCTTAAAAGTCTGGGGATATTGCTTGGTCAATAAAATGCTTGCCATGTAAGCATGAGTGCCTGAGCATGGATCCCCATGTTCATGGAAAAAAAAAAAAAAAACAGGTATGGTGATCTACAACTAAAATCCCAGTTCTGAGAATGTTGAGACATGGGGACTTAGAGGGCTCCATGGCCAACCAGCTTAAGGAGTTACAGTCAATGAGCTCTCAACCACTGAGAGAACCTATTTCAAAAACTTAGGGGAAGATAAATCAAGGAAGACACTCAGTGTTGACCTTTAGCCTGTATAGGTGCACAAATGGTTATAAGCACTAGAATACACTCTCTCTCTCTCTCTCTCTCTCTCTCTCTCTCTCTCTCTCTCTCTCTCCATATATATATATATATATATATATATATATATATATATATATATATATATATATACTCACAATTTAAACACACACACACACACACACTTACACACACACCAAACATATGTATGTTAAGAGAGAGATGATAATAAGCCTATGATCTTGAAGAATCCAGGTAGTTTCCCAAGAGAAACAACATTATGTGTAAATCTGAAGGATGAGGGAAAAGGAGCCTAATGTGAAAAGTTCTCTCATTGAAGGACCTCTGCACGGGAAGGACTGGCTACTCGGGGCTGCTGCATTCTAAAAGAAGTCTATGACATTTAGAAGCAGATTGATTTAGTTTCTGTACCATTTGACTCTAAAAATTATTAAGTAACTACATTAAGAAGTTCTTCAATTCCTAACACTTTCATTCTTTTTTGTTGTTGTCTTATATCTGTAAAATGAAGGGGGGGAGCTTTCTAGATGACCATGGAAGGTAGTAAAACAACCATCATAAAAAATTTTAGTAAAGCAACTGATGCAATTCTGTCTAGTTTGATGAGGGCATTTTTTGGTACGTGAATATGATTGCTTTGAAGAAGCTTTCTCATCATTATACTTAATTCTAGTTTGTTTGTTTTTTAGTATAAGTTTTGCACTGTCATTTTCAATTGAAGACTTTTTATCACACTAATATATCCATTATGTGTTTCTGAATGAGTGTGTAGTGTGACATGCCATGTGTGTGGAATTCAGGAAACAACTTTTGAGAGAATGTTCTCTACACTTTGTGGGACCCAGGGATTAAATCCAGTTAGTCAAACAAACTCACTATCTCACCAGATCTGACTATGGTTTTTAAGTAATAATTTATGTATACATACATACATACATACATACATACATACATACATACATACATACATACATACACACAGAATGAGAGAAAGAGGAGGGTAATAATGACTTAGAATTGTCTCAAAATTATTTAAAAATAGAATAAAAAGAAGATAGATAGAATTTGAATGCTGCAACACTAAAAAGGCCCACTAAAATTTTATGAGGTACTTTTGGAGAGTGTAGTACATTCCATTACAAATGTTTACTTCAGGAACATATTTGCAAAAGAGGAGATAACCACTTTCCAAAAATTCATTTTATTTTTCATTTTTATATTGTAAACAGCAAATCTCTGTGCATATTCACACAGAGGAGATTTCCTCTGAATGCACAACACTGCTAATGTGCAATAGAAAGGAAAGGGAGACCACGTGGGAGATAAATGCAGAATGATGCATTGCTCTCAGTCCACTTCTGACCTGGCACTTAGCCTATTTTTTAGACAGATATATTGATAGTACATTCCCTGTGACAATCTGCTATCTCTGGGACTATAAACTATAAAATGTTTATCAATGAGTAAGTTTGAGGGAGGAGTGTGGGGATAGAGAACCCTAGGGAAGAGAGAGCCAGTGAATATTGACTTTCACAGAATGATGCAGAGGAAGGAAAAGGTGATTCAAGTATTAGGACAGTAGCTAAGAATATCAGTCTTGAATAAGTTCTGTTGTTTTCCTATAATTGCCAGCAATGGCAAAAATGAATGCATTGAGGAAGGTCAAATAAATGTGAATATGTGAAGGGATGGATTGGACTCCATCTTCTTGGCCCAATTTAAGTAAATGTATCTTTCTCATTAATGTCCCTCAGAGTATGACACTGTACTCTGTTCACTACATTTTCTGATCTCTTGTGTACTCAGGAGAGTTTCTGATGTGTGGGGGAGATTCCAACGTCACAGTGCAGCCTACTGCCCAGAGTGGAGAAAGCTTCATGTATTAAGCACTTGGGCCACTCTGTTCAACTCTCTCAAGCAGTTGTGTTGGAAAGCTCAAAGGAACACATGCTTGGGATAGGGAGGTCAAAGGAAGTCTGTCTTCCATGTCATGTTTTCATATAGAGGAGCTTTC
Source organism: Uromys caudimaculatus (assembly GCA_028551405.1). Classification (NCBI taxonomy): domain Eukaryota; kingdom Metazoa; phylum Chordata; class Mammalia; order Rodentia; family Muridae; genus Uromys; species Uromys caudimaculatus. The sequence goes on along the minus strand of CM052711.1, from coordinate 70,381,518 downwards.
AAATTAAAAAAGGATATTCACACTACGGTAGACAATCTGTTTATGCTGTAATGTTATGTCTTCCTAGATCCCTCAAGCCTCTTCCCCCTTTTCACAAACTAGGCAAGAAATGAAAGTACATCATATGCCTCTCCAGACTCTATAAGTCCCTTTTAATTTACTTCCATTATGCAGGCTTAGAGGTTGAAAGTCAGTAGACCTGTTTGCTGATCTTGTGGGTAATGAAGATTTACTTGAAAAATAATCTTCTGGTAAAATTTGAATTTCCTAAGGAGATATAAATGTGTAGATTGGTCACCTTGCTGGTCCACACTTAAACTAGAGACATTACATTACATCTCAGTGGATGAAAATATGAAGGTCTCCTCTCTCTCAAATTCAGAAGGAATTTAATATTTCAAGGGATCTTGTCAGGAGAGTAACCATGTCATCTTCATGCTTTCATATTCCAGTTACAAAATTTGTCTGTGGGTGTGCTTGCCAACATGGATCTCTTATCTGCAATCTCCTCCTCCTCCCCCCCTCTCCTCTAGCTCTTCCTTTCTTTCTTCCCCCTCTCTCCCCTTTCTCTTTCTTTCTAGTTGCCTTGTGAGGGGCAGGGTCTCACTGTTGAGTCCAACCCTGACCTTTCTGTCTCAGCCTGTAGAGTGCTGAGATTATAAATCTATACCATTGTGCTGATCTCAAACTAGAATTTTAATTTAGAACAGCACACCAACCTTCACAGAACAACAACACAGATACACACTCTCTTTAATCATTATCTATATTTAGAAGTTTGTATTTGAACTCTGATATATATGTATTAAGAAAAACTTAATTCCAAGTCATTAAGGGTCAGAAAACAGAAATAACCAATATATTAACAATTTGATAACATGTTTCTATGTTTATCTTGCTATTCTTATTTCTAATTCTCCCTTTTTTTTCTTTCAAGGAAGTTTACAGGTTCGATATCGACTAAACAAGGAAGACAGTCATGTGTTCACCATGAGCACAGAGAATCTGGCCAATAGACAAGTGCACCAGGTGAAGATTAGCAGAGATGGGCCAGAACTTTCCATTCAGGTACTTTACTTCTCACCTTTCCACACAGCCTACATACTTCTCTATCAAACAGATTTGAGCTCTATCAAGTCACATACTGGAGTACAGAGTTTCCCTAGACTCTAGCCCAGCCCTTTGCCATGTTCCTCCTTCCCACCTGAAAAAGTGATAGAAGTGAAAATTCCTGAATCCCCAGCCAGAGCTATTCCATAAGAAACTACTGGAGAGGAGAAAGTACTGGGGATTGTAGCTGTGCTCAAGTTTAATCAGCTTTTAACCAGAATGAGTGAGTAACAAGAATGATGCACATAAAGAGGAAAGTACAGAAGACTGTAGAAGGGCTCTAGGGGAAATGGGCATAGGATCCAGGTCCAGAAGAGGGCGTAGGTGATATAGAAGCCCTTGGGAAAGCACAGGCATGTCTCCTCTATACATTACTACTTACTTCCTAGTGCAAACTGTGTCTTTTAGAAAGAAAAGAACTGCCTGGGTAGAAAAGACAGAGAAGATTTCTGAAGGATTTATGTGTGCACAGGCAGAAATGTCTGAGAAAACAGTGTGATAGGCTTATGGAAAATATTAATGTCTCTACATAAAGAGACAACAGCAGAATAGGGAAGATCTTAATAAAGTCCAGCCAAAGTCTAAACTGCTTCTCCTTGATCATAAGTCAAAACACTATTCAGCTTAGCAATCACCATTTGGCTTAGGTAAATTTAATGCATTCCTCTTGTATACTCCAAATTTGTCACATCAAATCCCTTCTCTTTCATTGCTACCAACAAATGCAATATTCTCTTTTTCAAAAGATGACTTTGTTGTCTTTCTCTGTGAACCACATATCCTTTAAAAGAGGCATCACACATTCTCATTAGGCCATTTCCTCCTATCTTGATCTGTGAGCTTGTGCATGCTCTTTGGCTCTTCCTTCCTTCCTTCCTTCCTTCCTTCCTTCCTTCCTTCCTTCCTTCCTTCCTTCCTTCCTTCCTTCCTTCCTTTCTTTCTTTTAATAAAAAAATTGGCTATTTTATTTATTTACATTTCAAATGTTATCTCTTTTCCAGGTTTCCCTTCCAGAAACCCCCTATCCCATCCTCCTCTCCCCTTGCTTCTATGAGGGTGCTCTCCCACACCCACTCTTGCCTCCCGGCCATGGCATTCCCCTACACTGGGGCATCGAGCCTTCACAGGACCAAGGGCCTCTCTTCCCACTGATGCCAGACAAGACCATCCTTTGCTACATATAGAGCTGGAGCCATGGGTTGCTCCATGTGAACTCTTTGGTTGGTGGTTTAGACCCTGGTACCTCTGGAGGGGTATTGGTTGGTTGATATTGTTGTTCTTCCTATGGGGTTGCAAACCTCTCCAGCTCCTTCAGTCCTTTCTCTAGCTCCTTCATTGGGGACCCCATGCTCAGTCCAATGGTTGTGCATGCTCTTCCTGGCTTTCCAATGCCTGAACTCAATACTGCAGCCTTCTAAGGCCCACCCTACTACCTTTGAGTCAGATGTCTCATGGCCGTCTCACAAGCATAGCTCTAAAATCCTTCTTTTTTCTAGTCATTTTAACACCTTTCCAGATTCACCAAATAATTGTCTGAAGTACAAACCAAATAATTATTGAATACACCAATACCAAGCAAGCAAACAATCCAATCAAGATCTTTCTGGCTCAAAGGAAGAAATACATTTCTCATCAGTTATTCAGATTGCTAGACTTAATATTGTCAGTTTTCTTAGAAGAGTCAATGTATACCAGTTTCCAAAGTGAATCTTCCATGTGAGTTACATTATTCATTGCTATGACAAAACGTCTTAAGGAAGAGCTTAAACAAATTCTGGCTTGAAATTTCAGAGTATAGTCCACCATTGCCACAGGAGTATGAGGCAGCTGGTGACATTCTATTCCCAGTAACGATGCAGAGAGAGATGAATGCTGGTGCTCAGCTCACTTTCTACTTTTTATTTATTCCAGAACCCCAGCTTTTGGGGTAAGGCTGTACTTATTTCTTCACCAAATTCAATTCAATCTAGAAACATCCCTCACAGACATGATTAAAAGTTTGTTTCTATTGTGATTCTAAATTTCATGTAATTGATAATCAAGATTAATTATTACACTTTCCTTTCCCATCATGTTACACAAAAAATGTACTACTCAAGGCATGAATGATGTTACTTTTATAGAACCCAATGTTGGAGTGTTGTCTGAAATATTTCTGGGGAGACATGAACAAATGTTTACTCACTCCACCCACTGTCACCTGGATCTTCCCATATTAATTAATTTAAGACAACTTCTTACAGTCATGTCCAATGGTAGATGCAATGTAGGCAAGTAATTCTCATTGAGACTCGCTTCTAGTGGAGTCTAGTTTGTGTCAAGTTCATTCTCAAACCAAGACAAGTGGTATGATTTCAGTGTTTATGTTTGGGAGTATCCTACCTGGAGCCTCACTTTTTGAACTCCCTGTAATCATTGTATAGAGAGATACATTTTTAAGTGAGTGGCATAAGGCAAAAATCAACCAGAAAGATTCTCTGTCCCTTGAAACATGTCACATGGAGAGCAATGGAGAGAATTTCAGGGGAGCATTAGGGAGCATTTTGATGTGGCCTGTGGGAGAACATAAGTGATAGGTTATTTCTTTGACACCAGTGAAATGAGCCAATTCAAGCCAAATTAGATTATATTAAAGGAAGGCTTACTGGGAAGTGAGTTCACTGGTCCCAAGGATTGTAGCCAGGGCAGTCACCATGGACGGTGAAGAGAAAGACAGAAATGGCAAGGGTGTACCCTCTCACAGAGAGAAAAGAAGGAGAAGAAGAGAGAGGAGACCAAATGTCTAGATTAGATAGGGAAGAGCCTCTGGGAGAAGAGCAGACAGCATAGCTTCTGGGCTGGAAAGTTTAGGGTTTTGGGCAGGGTATGCCAGGTGGAGACTGAGGGATACTGGAAGAACCTGGAGGCCAGCTCTGCTTTGACATGTAAAATAAGCACTTTAGTCCCTTGCCCCAGCCCTATATCAAACCATAAGTATGGCTATTAGTTTTTCCAATTGGATGGAAGTTCATAAATAATTATTGGACATGTAACAAAAATGATTCCCATGACATCAGAAATTTATCTCTTACCTATTATATCAGTCCTGAAATGAGTATGAGAAACACATTTGAGCATGTGTGGGTTAGGGTGTAGGTTAGTGAAGCTGCTTAATTGGTGAATGATAGCAATTGTAATTATAACTTCCTCTTTGTGTAATGTATGTCTACTATATGGAGGCCAGAGGACAACCTCGGGTCTCAGCACTGAGGAGATGTTGTCTGTTTTTTGTTTGGTTGGTCTTTTGTTTTTGTTTTTGTTTTGTTTTGTGTTTTGACACAAGGATTCTCATAGATCTATATATCACAAAGAGGAGCCTAGGTTGGCTCTCTAGTGAGCTCAAGAAAACTCCTTATCTCTTCCTCCCAAGTGCTGAAATTACAAACACATGCTATCATACTTGACATTTTACATGGGGTCTATAACAAAACTAAATTCATTGTATTCCTGTGGCAACCACTTCACCCATTGATCTGCCCCCCTAGTTCCTTGTTTGTTTATAATTTTAATGAAGCTCTGATGAGAAAACAAGAAATGTTCTGTTGAACATTTTACAAATAACATTTTGAATACCTTTATATTTTCTATCCTCTTTACAAATAAAGGCAAGTAGAACAGAAAGAGAGCAGTAAGATGTATGTGTTTCATTTCTCTGTCAATATAACTTTCACCAGTCAATTCACAGTCAATAATAAGTAGACACTTGCTATTTGCAAAATGCTGAAGAAAGCAGAAAACACTACAGCAGAGACCTTATGTTTTTATCTAGTCAGGTTGTCGACTCAGGAAGATAGCATGTTTGTCTTTCTGACTATTCTACCCCCGTTTATCCACAAAACATTGTTTAATGTAAGCAAACAGACAAACACAACAACAGCAAAAAGCAGGTCTTTCATGTATCCTTAGCCCTTGGTCAGCCTATATGGACTATTTCAGGAAAGCTGCACACTTGTCAGAAAGAAAGGACAGGTGATTATAACTAAATCAAGTAAGATCCCCAGCACTCCTGCATTCCCCCCTCTAAAACTTGGCTTTTAAAATTGCCTTTTCAAGGATAGACAAGCCTGGCTACTTGGAGACACAGACATGGATCTCAAGTCCCGAAATAACATGGCCACACACAATTGTTTATATACTTATGTGTGCCTTGGTTGAGTTTTTCACAGTTTTGCCTTCTCTTTCTCTGTCACTAGGTTTATTTATTTCATAGTATTGTAAGGACAATGACATTTAGAAGTATGCATTTGTGTCCTGTTTCATACAGTGTTTAGCAGATAGAAAATATTATGGTCTAATTTAAAAACAATGAAATAGCATTAAATCAACACAATATGGGTAATAGTTTGTACTAAAGTTATAGGATAATCTACAAGGAAGGAGATTCCTAAAGAGAGGCAGAGACAAGCAGTTTCCTGGGAGCCTGCTGACCAGGTAGCCTAGCCTATTTGTTGAAGTTCTAGGCCAAAGAAGGAGCCTGTTTCAGACAAAACCTGGAAAGCACCTGAGGAATGACACCTGGGTTTGTCTTCTGACTTTTAAATAATATACACGTATGCACACTCTTCCTCAAATGATAGAGACTGAAAGAATCTACTGGATCTGACTAGACTGAGAAAAATGCAGATAGATTGGTGGAGCAGCCCGGGAAGAAGAAAGTGAAGGATAACAACCAGAATCAGCAGTACATGAAGCCAGGGGTGATTACCAAAGGAACACCCTAGAAAATAAGGCCTAGAGAATCCAGCAGTGACTTCTGTTCAGCCTTCCAGTGTGAGGTGATCAGTCAGCTGTCCCTGTCAATGGCAACAGTGTGTATAGTCCCTCCTCCAGTATCTTTTAAACTACATTGCATGTGTAGGAAATCCTATAGCCCACCCCTGAAAGCAGGTCAGGGATACGGAGGAAAATAAATGGTGGTGGCAAGAGGGAGGAAGCAGTGTGAGTGGGCAGCTCAGCTGGGTCCCATTTAATGTGGCAGCTCAGGTACCCAAGGACTTCTCTGCTTACTTGTTTTCAGAGAAGAATCCTGTGAAAAATTCCCAGTGGGGAGATAAAAACAAGACAGTAGCCATGTAGGTTTCTAAGGAAATGGAAGCCCTTGAAAGACCCTATTTTACAAGGAGAAAAGAAAAGGTTCTTTATGTGCATTGTTGGATGACTGCTGGGTCATTTTGCATCTCTCTTGAGAGAGATAATTCGAGAAAAGCCTGCCCTGTATGAACTGTAAGTGGTTTACCGATGGGATTGCTTTATGCCTTCTCAAATTCTAGGCTATAGCTTTCTTTTGTATTCCTACAGATGGACCAGCAATTCTTCAGCTATAACTTCTCCCCAGAAGTTGAGTTCCGGACACTGAGGTCACTTGTCCTAGGCAAAGTCACAGGTCTGTTTTTTTTATTCTGTACTTTTCACTGGATGTTGTTAAAGGCAATGAACTTGTCATCTCTGTTTGTGTGTTCAGTGATTCACATCTGAAGACTTCGCTCCCATCTGTAGTCCTGATAGAGGCTTTCAAACAGGATATATTAAGACATACATGGTGCAAAAAATGCCATTCACATCTGCTTTATTAATTGGTTAGTTCTCAATTAGTGGTTAGTTATTTGTGGTAAGTATTTTGTTGGTAAATTGTTAGTAATCCAGAGAGAAAGGCAATCAAGTAATAAAGCAAAATAACATTCTAATTTAAGTTTTATAATAATTATTATGTTTTAGATAATCAGCTTTTTACTTACATCGTGTTATTTTTAACCTAAGAGAATGAAGTGGGAAGCTGAGCTTCAGAACTGAAAGCTCCATTAGAAGAGTGAATCTTTTTGTTTTCATGCAGGCTTTGTGAATTTTCACTCCTGTTTGAGAATATGTATTACTTGTACAACACTGAACTTTTGATACATATTTTGGTTACAGCTAATATAGTCAATAGGCCTTTGCATTGGACATGATTTATATTATTTTTCTCATCCTTTCCTTTTAATACACACACACACACACACACACACACAGATATATATATATATATATATACACATATATATATATACATATATATATGTATATATATATGTGTATATATATGTATATATATACATATATATATGTGTATATATATATATACATATATATATATAAAAGCCTCCTTAAGATCTTCTGTAGAACACAGTGGAGTTTTATTTTACTTATTGCTCATGTGTACATGTCTATAAAGTTCGGTGTGTGTATACATTCACATGTATGACCTTGGACAAGCAGACAGCATGGTATGCTTTTGGAGATCAACAACTTTGGGTATTGGTTTTCTACCTTGGTTGAGATAGGATCTCTTGTTCATGTGTACACCATGCTCTAAAGATACCTGTATTACTACCTCTGGCCTTATATGGGGATGCGAAATCAGATCTTCAAGCAGCCATCTCCCTGACTCAAGTTTTTTATTATCTATAATATCTGGGGAGCTGTGTTTTAGAAGTTAGCAAGTTGTAGGTCTTTTGTAGATTTTGAAATTATTTGTACATTTGGAATTCTGACTGCCCTGTTATTTCCTACGATTTTGTTTTTGTTTTTGTTTTGATTTTTTGGGTTTTTTTTTTTTTTTTTTTTTTTTTTTT
>CM052711.1:70352955-70373261 GCA_028551405.1 Uromys caudimaculatus | reverse complement strand
AGGGACTTGAAGTTCTTGTCATACAGATCTTTCACTTGCTTGGTTAGAGTCACACCAAGATACTTTATATTGTTTGTGACAATTGTGAAAGGTGTCATTTCCCTAATTTCTCTCTCAGCCTGTTTATCCTTTGCTTATCTCCCTGTAAAAAGATTAAGTCCAAGAGGATCAAGGAGCTTTACATAAAACCAGATACACTGATTTTAATAGAAGAGAAAGTGGGAAAAATCCTCAAATACATGGGCATAAGGGAAAATTTCCTGAACAGAACACATATGGCTTATTCTCTAAGGTCAAGAATTAGCCAATGTTACCTCATAAAATTGCAAAGCAATGGACAGTGTCAATAGGACAAAATGGCAACCAATAGATTGGGAAAAGATCTTTACCAATCCTACCCCCATTAGAGGGCTAGTAACCAATATATAAAAAGAGCACAAGAAGTTAGATTCCAGTGAATCAAATAACCCTATTAAAAATTGGGCTACAGAGCTAAACAAAGAATTTTCAAATGAGGAAATTCAATGGTCAAGAAGCACCTTAAGAAAAGTGTGTGTGTGCTTTGGTCCTTTTTAGAAGGGAGAACAAAATACTCATGGGAGCAAATATGGAGATGAAGTGTGAAGCAGAGTGAAAATAAAAGGCCATGCAGAGACTGTCCCATCTGGGGATCCATCCCATATATAGTCACTAAAAGCAGATGCTATTGTGGATTCCAAGAAGTGCATGCTGACAGGAGCCTGATATAGCTGTCTCCTGAGAGGCTCTGCCAGAGCCTGACACATGCAGAGGAAAATGCTTATATCCAGTCATTGGACCGATCACCGGATCCCCAGTGAAGTAGTTAGAGAAAGGACTGAAGAAGCTAAAGCAGTTTGCAAACCCATAGGAAGAATAGCAATAACACACATCCAGAGCTTCCACGGTCTAAAACACCAACCAAGGAGTACACATGGAGGGACCCATGGCTCCAGCTGCATATGTTGCAGAGGATGGCCTTGTCAGGCATCAATGGGAGAAGAGGCCCTAGTTCTTGTGAAAGCTTGATGCCCCTGTGTAGAGGAATGCAAGGGCAGGGAGGCAGGTGTGGGTGGGTGAGTGGGGGTATACCCTCATGGAAGCACGGGGAGTGGGGATGGGATAAAGGGTTTCTGGGGGTGGTCAAATCAGGGAAGGGGATTACTTTTGAAATGCAAGTAAAGAAAATATCCAATGGGGAAAAAAAAAAGAAATGTTCAACATCCTTAATCACCACAGAAATGCAATTCAAAACAACCCTGAGATTCCAACTTACACCAGTCAGAATGGCTAAGATCAAAAACTCAGGTGATTGGTGAGAATGTGGAGAAATAGGAGCACTCTTCTATTGCTGGAGGGATCACAAGCTGGTACAACCACTCTGGAAATCAGTCTGGCAGTTTCTCAGAAAATTGGACATAGTACTACCTGAGGACCCAGCTATACCGCTGCTGGGCATATACCCAGAAGATGCTCCAACATGTAATAAGGACACATGCTCCACTATGTTCTTAACAGCCATATTTATAATAGTCATCTGGAAGCAACCTAGATGCCCTTCAACATAGGAATGGATACAGAAAATGTGGTACATTTACACAATGGAATACTATTCAGCTATTAAAAATAATGACTTCATGAAATTAATTAATGCTTTCATGAAATTCACAGGCAAATAGATGGAACTTGAAAATATTATCCTGAGTGAGGTAACTCAGTCACAAAGGAACACATGGTAGGCACTCACTGATAAGTGGATACTAGCCATCCCATCACCAGTCACCAAACCTGGATGCTATTGTGAATGCTGGGAAGTACATGCTGGCAGGAGCCTGATATAGCTGTCTCCTGAGAGGCTCTGCCAGAGCCTGACAAATACAGGGGTGGATGCTTGTATCCAACCACTGGACTGATCGTTGGGCCTCAGATGGAGGAGTTGGAGAAGGGACTGCAGGAACTGAAGGAGTTTGCAGCTGCATGGAGAGAGCAACCATGCCAACAGGCCCTACCCCCCAGAGCTCACCCCAGGACTGGACCACCAACCAAAGAGTACACATGGAGGGATCAATGGCTCTGGCTGCATATGTGGCAGAGAATGGCCTTGTTGGCATCAGTAGGAGGAGAAGACCTTGGGCCTGAGGTTGTTCAATGCCCCAGTATAGGGAATATCATGTCGGGAAGAAGGGAGTGGGTGGGTAGGTGGAAAGCACCCTCATAGAGACAGGGGGAGGGGGACAGTATAGGGGTTTTCTGAACGGGAGTCCTGGGAAGGGAAAAACATTTGAAAGGTAAATAAAGTAAATATCCAATAAAAAAAAAGAACATAAAAAAGTTCAGGGAAATGCAAATCAAAATAAGTCTGAGATTCCATCTCACACCAGTCAGAATGGCTAAGATCAAAAACTCAGGCGACAGCAGATGCTGGCGAGGATGTGGAGAAAGAGGAACACTCCTCCATTGCTGGTGGGATTGCAAGCTGGTACAACCACTCTGGAAATCAGTTTGGCGGACCCTCAGAGAAATGGACATAATACTACCTGAGGACCCAGCTATACCTCTCCTGGGCATATACCCAGAAGATGCTCCAACATGTAATAAAGACACATGCTCCACTATGTTCATAGCAGCCATATTTATAATAGCCAAAAGCTGGAAACAACCCAAATGTCCCTCATCAGAGGAATCGATACAGAAAATATGGTACATCTACACAATGGAGTAATACTCAGCTATTAAAAACAATGACTTCATGAAATTTGCAGGCAAATGGATGGAACTTGAAAATCATCCTGAGCGAGGTAACTCAGTCACAAAAAAATGAACATGATATGTACTCACTGATAAGCGGATATTAGCCCAAAAGTTCAGAATGCCCAAGTTTCACTTACCAGTAATCGCTGGACTGAGAGTGAGGTCCCAGATGGAGGAGTTGGAGAAAGGTTTGAAGGAGCTGAGGGAATTTGCAGCCCCATAGAGGGAGCAAGAGCGTCAAAGGGCCTGACACCCCCTCCAGTCGTCCTGGAGTTTGGACCACCAACCAAAGAATACACATCTATTGACCCATGGTTCGGACTACATATATGGCAGAGGATGAACCTCCATGGCCATCAGGGAGAAAGGAGAGGCCCTTGGGCCTGAGGGTGTTAGAGGCCCCAGTAAAGGGGAATGTCAAGGTGGGAATATGGGGATGAGTGGGCGGGTGTGTAGGAGATGGAATTCCCTCATAGAGGTGGGGATTGGGAGGGGATAGGGGGTTTCCAAAGAGGAGACCCAGAAAAGGGGAAACATTGGAAATGTAAATAAAGTAACAAATATAATAAATAAATAAATAAATAAATAAATAAATAAATAAATAAATAAATAAATGAACTTCAGGTATCTATAGAAGCTTAAAAAAATAAAAAATATATAATAACACAGTACATTTTAAAAAAAAGATTAAAAAAAAAGTTCAAGTCAGATATCTTTAAACAAAAATTATGCATCGTGTCTATGGCTCAAATAATGTGGATAAGACATGGAGACCAAGCACAAATAAGCAATTTTATTAAAATGGGGATTTACAGAAAACGATTTATTTGTTCCTAATTATGTTCAAACTTGTTGATATGTACATATTAGTGTATAGACATCACCCATGACTCATAAGTTGTAGGCCATCTCACAAAGATGCTAGCAACCAAACTTCAGTATTCTGCAAGAGCAGTATATACTCATAATGACTGAAACATTTCCTTGGTGACATACATTCTCTGTAATTTAAAAGTGATTTCTTTCAGGGAAATGTCATCAGGTTTAGGTAGGGTTGAGGATATTAGTGTTGTTCAAAATTTTTAGTGTTTTTTTAGCCTTTTCTCCCTAGATTTTTCCTTCACTGTACCCAAATAATAACTCTAATATAAATGGAATATTTTTAGAATACTAAAATTATAATTTCTAAACTACATATTTCATTATCATAATTATCTGATAATATATTGCTTTGAGGTAGATGCAACCTCATTTCTTAGTGTGACTCATAATTTTTTCTCACCAGAACACAGGGAAATAAACACTATATCATTATTTGGACTATGAAAATGGGGTTGGATATTGAGAGATGACTGTGAATAATATACTTGCAATGCAAACATGAAGAAAGTAAAAAGCAGGGCATAGCAGAAGACATCTTTAAACCCAGTGTTTTCCTAGAGCCAAGGACAGATGGATCCTAAGGTATTGGCTGAAGATTCAGTGAGAGACCTTGTAAAAAACATTATAATTTGCTTGGTGGTTAATAGCACTTGCTGGCCTTTAGGAGACTTGAGTTTGGTTCCTCGACCCTTGCAGCTTACAACTGTGTATAACTATGGTTCCGTGGAATCTGATACGTCTTCTGATCTCCATAGCCAACAGTTTTCAGACACGCAGACAGAGACAAACAGTAAATTAGAAATAAAATTAATATTTAAAAAGTATGGTAGTGAACGATTTAAAAAAGGCTCTTGGTGTGGACCTCTATACTTCTCATATTTTTTCACAGGGAATGCATCTATACATATATACATCTGCACACATGTGCAGCAACCACACACAGACATGCACACATAGACACAGACACAGACACAGACACACACACACACAGACACACACACACAAACACACACACACACACACACGGGGGGGGAGAGAGAAACAGAGAAGGTTAGGGAGGGAAGGGTGGGGGAGAAGGAAATGGAAGAGAAAAGAGGAACTGGGTCACCTAGGTTAGGGACTTACCCAATGTCACCACAGTAGCAGTAGTAGGTGGTAAAGCTAACATTTAAATGCAGAGACTTCAGTTTTCTAGTCAATCCTGCTTAATTTCAATTGTTAGGGAATAACACCCATGTCAATAATAGGTATATTACAGTGGTCCACACACATTTTTTTGGCGGAGAGCTCCTCCATCAATGGCTCACTCTTCAGAACTGGCGAGGTGAATGCTCCAGATAAAATAGTGCTTTAATTATGGAGCAAATTTCCCGTATGTCATGTTTTGGGGTCAGCCCTGGATTTCTATGATCATTCCCTATTGGCTAATGTGACAAAAATAAATGACCTCTTCTGTGAACTTAGGTGATCATGCACGTGTTTGTTTGACTTGTACTAGAAGCTCAGCAAAAGTATCACAGCAGTAATACTGATCTTGATCTTGATAATGTGAGAAGGGTCTGCATCCATCGTGTCCCAAGAGAGAGTGGTATTAGACTCTTAGTTATAATTCAGAGCTACATGTTTCATAGGGGAGAATATGACTTCTGCCTTTTACATAATTAAACATGAGCTTCACTCTCTCTGTTTGGTCTGTATCAGAATTAAAGTAACAATGTCTTACTTCTTACTGATCATTAATTACTAGTGGAAGTGCAGAATAGGCAATAATTAGTTTCTGATCATTAAAGCATCATAAAACAGTTGAACCTGTGAACTAGAGATTGTCATAAGATATATAACTCTGGTCTTCCCACTTACATGTATACATAACACACATGCAAATCTACACACACACACACACACACACACACACACACACACACACACACACTTTAAAAAGATATTAATAGTGTTCACCTAGCATCCAGGAAATACTGGCTTTGACTGTCAGAAATGTATAAGTGGTGTATGGAGGTATAAACCTGCAATCACAACATGTAAGAAAAGGGAGCAAGTATATCAGAAATTCAAGGTCATCCTCAATTACAGAGAGACTTCATGGTCTATCTGGTCTTTCTTGCCTTTGTCTCAAACAAAGAAAAAGTTAAACCTAGATTTGTTGTTATTTCAGCTTCTACATTCTGTAGAAAGCTGTTGCAGAAAGATTCTAAAAGTGGGTATTTGGCAGGCTAGCACTAAAATCATGGAACCTATTCTAATATTTGAAGATTCCAGGTACAATTTCTTGCCTTCTCAGCATGCAAAACTTACAAAGGTGCAAACAGAGGACCTGAGGCTTATTTGTGGATTTACTTTGCTACTAAAGTTACACTATTGGCATCACATACTGCTTTTTATTATTGTCAAAAGGTTTGTGGATATGTGTATGCATGTGGACACAAATGTATGAATGTGTATGAATGTGTATGCATTGCATGTTTGAATGGGTTTGTGTGTGTGTGTGTGTGTGTGTGTGTGTGTGCATGTGTGCACGTGTGTGCATGAGCACATGCAAATGTATGTATGCATGTGTGAGATAGGAACCTGAAAGCCATTATATACTATATTAACTCACCCTAGTGCAGTGCCATGCTATGCAGCTAGGACCTTAGATCTCTAGGACTACCTTTACATATCTTTATTCCTACAGTGATATAAGACAGTCAGGAGAAAATCAAATGGGTTTGGAATTAAATAGCTCTGGGTTAAAACTTTGAAGGCCACTTGGCTAGATTAGTCACCAATAAAGTGACCTGTGTAGTGAGGAATATTGATTACAAATTGACAGTATATAGAATTGCCTAAAGAGACAAACTTTAGTGTTTGACTTTGGGAGGCGTTATAGATTGAGTTAAATTACAGTGGGGAGACTCACCCTGATTTTGATCAGCATAGTTCAATGGTTGGGACCTTGGATTGAATAAAATGAAGAAAGAGAGCTGAGCTCTCTGCTTCCTCAGGGTGGGTGCAATGATTCCAGCTGCTTCACACTCTTTCATTCATAGCTTCCCCTCCTTGATAGTTGTATCTTCAAGATATAAGCTCAAGTTAAGCCTATCTTCCTTAAACTGGTTGGTCACATTAAGAAAGAAAGTAATGAATAAACTTTAATGTGCCTCAGTTACATGATGTGTGAAGCAGGGATAGTAATAGTCACTTCCTGGATTCATGTGATGGTAGGTTATCAGACATATAAAGTATGGATCTATGAAGCATTTCATGACAGAAGTTGTTCCTAAGCTCTCACAATGTTGCTGTCTTTTAGTTTTGCTTGCTGGCATTTTCTTCCTGACCAGTGGCACTGCTATTGACTTGTTTTCCCTTTGCCTTGGGAGACTGATCTAGTATTGGAAATGTCAGTGCTGACAAGGTAATGAACTGAAGAGAATCACTGTAAGAGTATTAAACTCTCTGCACAAATCTGAGGTCGGGGTCTCATAAAAATGTGCTAATTTAGGACACATATCACAACACATTATAAAGCTGCTATGTTGCCATCCCCCTTGAAGCTCTCCAGTCATCTTCTTCTGATCTATACTGGAGCAAGCTGGTTACAGGAAGAAATAAACAGATCAGCTTACCATGGAGTGAGGCTGAGTTGGAACATGAGGAGTGGTTATGTTAGTTAATTATCTCATTGCTGTAACAAAATGCCTGACCTACCAGTCTTCAAGAAGGTAGGGCTTATTTTGGCTCATAGTTTAGTAGTATAGACTGTCATGGGAGAGAATTCATTGTAGAAGGACTGGGACACAAATTGTCACAGTGTATTTTCGGTCAGGCAGAGAATGATGGATGCTGGTACTCAGCTCTCTTTCTCTATTCTTATTTAATCCAAGTCTCTGGACCAGAGAATGGTGCTGCCTATAGAAGAGATGAATCTTCCCACCTCCATTAACTCAATTTGAAAACTCCCTCACAGATATACCCAGAAGTTTGTCTTTTGGTACTCATATCCTGTCAATTGACTTTGAGTAAAATACATGACAATGGTAATCATCATATTAGTCCACAGCTGTTGAGAACTGCCCACACTCCCCAGCCCCTACACAAAGCCTTGAATTTTCTCAGTATTCCTGTATTGCATTTTTCATTTGTTTCTCCCCTTAGAGACTGTGGTCTTTCTGTTATTCTTCTTATCCACACTCTTCTTGTTACCACCACATGATACACAGTCCCTTATGTTCTACATTGATTCCATGCATATTTTACACAAAAATCCTTTTCATTGGTGTACTGCAGACATAGTATAGAAGGCAGAGGCCTGAATTCATTTCATTGATTTTTAAAATCCATACATTTCTTTTCAGCTCTTGCAATAAAATACCACAACAAAAAGTAACTTGGAAAGACCTTATAGAGCTACCATCTATCATGTTAGCAGGCAAGGAATACATGGCGTTGGGAGCAGGAAGCTGATCAATCACATTGACTTTGCACCCAGGAAGCAAAAGGAGAACAGGAAGTAGAGTGATGCCATGATATCCAAACCTCGCTTCTAGTGAAGTATTTTTGCCTGAAACCTCTACCTTTTACCATTCCATTACCTTCACAAATAGCAGCACTATCTGGTAATGGAATGATCATGTACTTAGGCCTATGAGTGTTGTGGATGGCCCTGGTGTTTTTGTCTTTTGATGTTAATATTTCTTTACCAGGAGGGGTTGTCTGTAAGGAGGAATGAGTCACATTACTCAGGTGACTTCTTGTGAACCTTCCTCTAATGAATAAAGAATTCAATCACTGGGAAAGTAGGCACGACTTCCAGGTTGATGGGAGGAAGAAAAGAGGCAGGAGAGAGAGACTGGCTTTTGGACAGACACAGCGGGAAGATAAGATGTAGTTACTACTCTGAGTCAGTCTCTATGCGATGAGAACAAGCCAGGCATGCTTACCAGTGTCTGGCTAGCCAGCCCACCAGGGCTTGCCAGCGTAGAATAAATTACAATTTTCTAATATCACCACCTTGGGGACAAATGCCTCAAGTCATGAACATTCTTGGCAACCACCTCCAATGACAGTAGGATGAGTATGCATATCTGAAAATACATGGCTGTGTCGATGTACAAATATGAACGTGCATATGTACTTCTGAATCTGTGTTCATATACATGAATATCTGTGGTAACATATAACTGTGTGTTCCTGTCTGTGTGTAGACCCATACCTATATGTCAGGACATACATATAAACTTCTATATGAACATGTTTCAGTATCTGCTTATGCATATTTATATGTGTTTATATATGGATACTCAGATATTCATTAGTTTTCTAGCTTTTAATTTCTCTCTGTGCCTTTTCAATCATTTTCCCTTTTTTCTTTTCTACTTTTGATTTTTCTCTTTTCTTTTCATTTCCTTTCATTGTTCTTTCTTTCTTTGTTCTTCCTCCTTCCCTCTCCCCCCTCCTCTCTCTCTTTTGTTTGAGATAGCATTTCTCCCTAATGCTAGAATTTCAAGCATTTGCCACCATGTCTGGCTTTTTATATTGGCTCTGGTGATCAAACACAGGTTTTCATGCTTGCAAAGAAATCACTGTACCAACTAAGCTTTCTTGCCTGGTTCCTTGATGTTTCTTATGGCTTTTTCACAGTCAGCACCTTTTCAGTCTCCTTACATGTTGCATTTCTGCTGACTGTGGCTTTTTTCCAGTGTTTCAAAACAGATGGTCAGAGTGCAGAGTCATGGTAGCAGAGAACTATCATGAAGAAAGGATCTGAAACTTTTAGTTAAAAAACAAAACAAAACAAAAAAACAAACAGAAAAAACAAAACAAAACAGTGCTATCATTAGGCCAATCTTGGGGCAAGCAAATTTCCTAAGGAAAATTCTGCTCTTAACTGGAAGGAAAGAAGTGCTAAAAGTCATGCCAGGGAAGAGAGAAGCATTCCAATACACCTGCTGTTGAAAAGTCTGTTAATTCAAACTTTTCTATGGGCATCACTGTTCATGTTTATGTTTCCTTTACCTGCATAGCACACACCCACTGTGTTTTTTTTTTTAACCAAGGATTATGAATACTCCAGAGCAAGGAGGGATAGCTCAATGGGTCAAGCACTTGCCACACAATCCTTAAGACTAGAATTGGGACTCATGAAACTCAGGTAGATATAGACAGGGTAGCATGCATGTGTAATCCCTATGTTACCATGGCAAGATAGAGTCACAAGATACACAGAAACTATCAGGACAACTATCTTGGGATAAATAATGGGGAGCAAGGGACCTTGTTTCAGAAGAGGTAGTAGTTGATGACTAACACCTAAGGTTATGCTTGATCTCCATATGTGTACCATGGAATGAATGTACATTTCTTCATTCAAACATCATACACACACACACACACACACACACACACACACACACACACACACACAGAGAGAGAGAGAGAGAGAGAGAGAGAATCCTTGGACCCTTGCCTGAGGCCTGTGTGGTGTTGCCTAGGAAAGAGTGAAGGATTTTAGATAACAAACCTTCTACAGAATCAAACTGGGATCAAACAGTGAGCATAATCATTTATGATAATATGCTAAAATTTCTTGTTCAGAATTGGAGCCTGTGATTCTAGACGCTAGATAAGATGTCCAAAATTTAAGGGTTGGACCAATGCAAAGCCCAAACTAAGCAAACAGTGATAGACATGGTTTGCTGACCAAAGGTTTCAAATGTCTTTCTCCTAAGGAAAGCCACCCTGCTTTTAAGGCCTTACCCTGACTGGCACTAGGTACACTCATACACTCATTTTATCTGGGGTGGAATTCATTCTTGCATAAAGTCAAATGACTACGGATTTCATTCACATATAGTACCTGTGATTAATGTTGCATTGAATAACTGGGACTGGTACCTTCTCAATATGACACATGGCATATTTATATTCCACTAATCCAAATTCTCTTCATTTCTATTCTTTCTACTAAAGTAAAATCCATATAACAAAATTTTTTATTGTAATGACAACTATACTGATTTGTCTATTAAATGTTCCATGAATATGTTAAATTACTACATTGTATTTAATTGCAAAAGTGAGCTTTAGTTATCAACCTGAGTCTGACGGGCAGTGGTGGCGCACGCCTTTAATCCCAGCACTTGGGAGGCAGAGGCAGGTGGATTTCTGAGTTCGAGGCCAGCCTGGTCTACAGAATGAGTTCCAGGACAGCCAGGGCTACACAGAGAAACCCTGTCTCGAAAAACCAAAAATAAAAAAAAATCAAATAGTTATCAACCTGAGTCAACTTAGAGAGTTTCAGGCAGAAGGTCTGTGGAAGACTGTGTTAACTGATGCAGGAAGACCCAGTCCACTGTTTGAATAAGTTTTCCATAAGCAGGGGCCTTGAAATTTGTAAAAGTGAAGAAGTCAAGCTAGACTCAAGCAAGCAAACAAGTATGTATGTGTTCCTTTCTTGTTCTCACCTGTGGGTATGATAAGACTAGCTGAAGATCTTACCATTAATTCCACATAATAATAGACTTTAATCTGGAATTGTAAGCTAAAATAACTTCTCTTCTTCCCTGAGGTGCTTATTTTTAGAATATTTTACCACAGTAACAGAAATGAAAACCCATATTTTGTAGTGTTGTAAATAATCATGGTGTTCCAAATAGCAAGCTAACAATATTAATATAACTAAAATAATTGTAAAATATTTAAAAGCTTATAACTTATTAGTAGTTTGTCTACCAACAATGATTTCTTTTAACTCCAAAATATTTTTACCAGTCAAGTATTTCTGATTACCACTGCCCACTGTTCTGTCTGCTCAGCTCCTGTCAACAGCTTATTTTCAAGTTGTCTTTATTAAGTTAACTGTACCAGCAATTCACACAAATAGAGTAACCTAGAATCATTTCATCGACAAACCTCTAGAATGTCTGTGAGAGATTTTCTACATAGGATTAACTGAAGGAGTAAGACTCTAAGTTTGGGGTCATTATTCAATGTTTGGGGTTCCTTGACTATATACAAAAGAAAAAGCCATGGAGCCTCATACTTTGTCTTTCCTTATTTTCTGACTGAGGAGGCAATATGACCACATACCTCATGCTTCTGTCTCTATAACTTTAATGTACTAAGCCCCACTGTGCTCTCAAACTGAACCAGAAAAATTCTTTCCTTCCTTAAGTCCTTTTCGTGGATATTTTACTGCAATAACAAAAAATAAGCAATGTACCTCAAAGGTCAATCAGAAGAACTGTCATTGTGAAAAGTATGAGCCTGTCCAGTATAAAACTCAAGTTTTAAACTGGGTTATATCAATCACATTGTGCACAACCACAGTAAAGCAGCAGAAGAAATGCCCCTCTCCTCACTAGTGTGCTATGTAACATTGAGTACCTGCAGAAAGCTCTTTCATGGGAACATATTCTCTTTCAAATTTCTGGGATGCCCCAGTGGTCTTTCAAGTTTATTGTAGGTTGGAACATTCTGTGAGATTATGGTATATGAAAACTATGAATGTAGACCTGTTTAATCTAATGACAAAGCAAGTCCTGAGTCTTTTATATTTTATTAAAAATGTATAAAAAGGGAAATTAAGATTCCAGACCCTTCCATAAGGAGCTGTTTACTCATGAAATATCGCACAAAAGAACACCTAAGAAGCAAGGCCTAGAATATCCTAGTTCTGAAGGCAGGAAGTGAAATGGAAAGTGTCTGAACTCTGTCTTGAAATGTTTGTGAAGGAATCTTGGCTCAAATGTAGACTGAGACACTGAGAGAGTTCTCTCCTTTTCATGGAACTTCATCATGTAAGCCAGTTTAGATGGCTGATTAGTTTCCAAGTTGTGATATGTCTACTTCTCCCCAGTGCTGTAATTACAAGTGTGTACTACTACACACAGCTTTATATTTTGGTTCTAGGGACAGATCTTAGGTACCCACATATGCAAAGCAAGTGGACCACAAGCTGAGGCATATCTCTAGCCAAGTGTTGTTTTGATAATTAAACAAGTAAACAATTAAACAATTAAAGGTCTATGTAGTAGTTGAATGCTTGGTCATAGGGAATGCCACAATTAGGAGGTGTGGCCTGACTGAAGAAAAAGAGGGTCTTGTTGGAAGAAGTTTGTTACTGTGTAGGTATGCTTTGAGGTCTCCTGTGCTAAATCTCTGCCCAGTGTGGAAGAGAGCCTTCTCCTGGCTGCATGACAAAGAGAGTCACCTTTTGCTGCCTTGGAGATCCCTCCAACACCATGTCTGCCTAGAGGCTGCCATGATTTACATCATGTAGATAATGGTTGAAACCTCTGAAACTGTAATCTAGACTAATTAAATATTTTCCTGTATAAGAGTCGCTTTTGTCATAGTGTCTGTTCACAGCAATGGAAACCTTAAGTAACACAGAAGTTAGTACCAGAGTTGGGTATTGCTGTGTTGGACCTGACCATGTTTTTGTTTGAAGGAATGTGAATTTTGTACTTTTGAATTTGGAAAGCAGTAGAGTGAGGGCTTAGTGAGCCATCCTAGAAGGAATATGGAAGCCATTGGTGCTAAGGTTGATTTCAACTGTCAGGGCTTGGCTCAAGAAGTTTCAGAGGAGAAGAACTGCCTAGAGATCTTGTGATATTTTGGTGAAGAATGTGGATGCTTTTTGCACTTTTTTGAAGAGTTTGCCTGAGGCTAAAGTGAAAAGATTCATATTAATTGCATTGATAAAAGAAGTATCAAAAAATCCCAGCTTAGACTTTGTCCTATGGCTTATTCTCATGAAGTGTGTTTTCATCAAGCAAAGCAAGCTTATAAAGGAAAAATACAAAATATATGGCTTAAGTATTAAAGGGACACCAGGAAGTGAAATGAAGCTAAATTTTATGTTAAAGGATATTAAATGGAATTAATGGAGTGGTGACCTTGGGGCAAAATCCCACCCAGCTAAGCTTATTGTTTATGTGTTTTCAGTTGTACAAGGGATAGTTATTTCATGTTATGCATTATCACATGGCTAATGTTTTCATTTGGACATAAGAATAAATGATTATGTGTCAAATTGTCAGTGATGGATTATGATGACTAAGATCAAGTTCAGTTCAAGATCAGTTTATAAAGCAAGTACTAGGACAGCCCACCCTAGGCAATGAATGATGTAATAGAACAAAGGGGCTATGCTGCATCACCAGGAAGTAGTAGAACTCAAAAGCTTCAGCCACATGGCTCTACCTTTAGGAGGAGTTACTGGGACAACATATGCTGGTTAACTGGAGCTAAGAAATTAGCTGTGATTAAGAAGAGACCAGCATAACTGAGGTGAAATCTTCTGCGATGTGTTTTCTCAAAGCACAAAGAAGCTATGTTCCAGAGATAACCAAAATTGTATCTCATGCTGCAGATGGACTTGTTAATATATAAGAATCACTCAGGTGGTACTGATTTATTTTTATTAATCATTCCCTTCATTTACATCTGAAATGATGTCCCACTTCCTGGTTACCTCTCCACAAGCAGCACATCCCACAACCTTCCTCTCTTCCTGACCCTTTACCTCTATGAGGATGCTCCCCCACCCACCCACACACCCTCTCCCACTCCACCCCTTCAGCATCCTTCTATGCTGGGGCATCAAACCTCCATAGGACAAACAACCTCCCTTCCCACTGATATCAGACAAGGACATTCTCTGCTACCTATGTCTCTGGAGCCATGGATCCCTCCCTGTACACTCTTGGTTGGTGGTCTAGTTCCTGAGCTCACTGGGTGGTCTGGTCAGCTTATGTTGTTCTTCCTATGGGGTTGCAATCCCCCTCAGCTTCTCCAGTCCTTCTGCTAGCTCCCCGACAAAGGTTCCTGAGATCAGTCTGGTGGTCGGATCCAAGCGTCCTCATCTCTATTGGTCAATTTCTGGCTGAACCTTCCAAGATTTCTGTCAGCAAGTGTCTCTTGGCAACAGCAATAGTGTTGGATTTGGTGTCTGCAGACAGGATGGTTCCCCAGGTGGGAACCATTAGTCTCTGTTCCATTTTTTTTATCCCTATTACTTCCTTTGGACAGGAAAATTTCTGGGTTAACAACTTTGAGATGCCTGTGTGGCCCCATTACATGACTAGGGGCCATGCCTATCAACTAGAGGTGGTCTCTACAAGTTCTATCTCCCCTTCTCTGCTAAAATCATCCCAGTTGTGTTCTGGGAGCCTCTTGTTTCCTGGCATCTGGGACCCACCACTAGGTATCTCTAGCTCCTCATCCCCTGTTACATATTTTTATTTGATTTCGTGACCCTCTGTAACTTTGCTAGTGTATAAACTCTCGAATTTCTTTATGGAGGCACTCAGCGCTATGAGTTTTTCTCTTATCACTGCATTCATTGTATCCTATAAGTCTGGATATATAATGCCATTATTTTCATTAAATTATAAAAAGTCTTTAACTTCTTTCTTTATTTCTTACATGACCAAGTTAACATTGAGTTGATACTTGTTCAGCTTCCAAGTATATGTTGGCTTTCTGTTGTTTTTGTTGTTATTGAAGACCAGTCTTAGTCCATGGTGGTCCAGTAGAATACACGGGATTAAATTAATGTTCTTGTATCTGTTGAGGTTTGTTTTGTGTCTAATTATATGTTTGTTTTTTGAGAAGGTTCCATGAGGTGCTGAGAAGAAGGTATATTATTTTGTTTTAGGATGAAATGTTCTATAGATATTTGTTAAATCCATTTGGTTCATAACTTCTGTTAGTTTCATTGTGGTTTTGTTTAGTTTGTGTTTCCATAATCTGTCCAGTGTTAAGAGGGGGGTGTTGAAATATCCTACTATTATTGTGTGAGGTTCAATGTGTGCTTTGAGCTTTAGTAATGTTTCTTTTACAAATGTGGTTGCCCTTTCATTTGGGGTGTAGTTGTTCAGAATTGAGAGTTCACCTTGGTAGATGTTTCCTTTGGTGAGTATGCAGTGTCTTTCCCCATTTTTTTTTTTTTTTGATAACTTTTGGTTGAAAGTCTATTTTGTTGGATATTAGAATGGCTACTCCAGCTTGTTTCTGGGGACCATTTGTTTGAAAACAATTTTTTTTCAGCCTTTTACTTTGAGGTAGTGTCTGTCTTTGTCAATGATGTGTATTTCCTGTATGGAGCAAATTGCTGAGTACTGTTTACATATCCAGTGTGCTAGCCTATATCTTTGTATTGGGGAATTGAGTCCATTGATGTTGAGAGACATTAGGGACCAATGATTGTTGCTTCCTGTTATCTTTGGAGTTAGAAGTGGAATTATGTTTTTGTGGTTCTCTTCTATTGGGTTTGTTTTGAGAAGATTAATTTCTTACTTTTCCTTGGCTGTAGTTTCCCTCTTTGTGTTGGACATTTACTTCTATTAATCTTTGTATGGCTGGATTAGTGGAAAGATAATGTTCAAATTTGGTTTTGTCTTCAAATACCTTGGTTTCTCCATCTATGGTAATTGAGAGTTTTGCTGCATATCCTAGCCTAGGCTGGTATTTGTGTTCTCTTAGGGTCTATATGACATCTGCCCAGGACATTCTAGCTTCATAGTCTCTGGTGAGAAGCCTGGTGTAATTTTGATAGGTCTGCCTTTATATGTTACTTGACCATTTCCCTTATTGCTTTTAACATTCTTTGTTTTGTGTATTTGGTGTTTTAATTATTATGTGATGGGAAGAATTTCTTTTCTGGTCCCATCTGTTTGGTGCTCTGTACATTTCTTATATGTTTGTAGGTGTCACTTTTTTAGGTTATGGAAGTTTTCTTCTCTAATTTTGTTGAAGATGTTTTCTGGCCCTTTGAGTTTGGAATCTTCACTCTCTTCTATACCTATTATTCTCAGGTTCGGTCTTTCCATTGTTTCCTAGATTTCTTGAATGTTTTGAGTTAGGAGCTCTTTGCCTTTTGTATTTTCCTTAACTGTTGTATCTATGTCTTCTATGGTATCTTCTACATCTGAGATTCTTTTTTCTATGTCTTGTATTCTGTTGGTGATTCTTGCACCTGGATTCTTGATTTCTTTCCTAGGTTTTCCATCTCCAGGTTTGTCTCCCTTTGCTTTTTCTTCAATGTTTCTAT
The DNA here is from genome assembly GCA_028551405.1 of Uromys caudimaculatus. Taxonomy (NCBI): domain Eukaryota; kingdom Metazoa; phylum Chordata; class Mammalia; order Rodentia; family Muridae; genus Uromys; species Uromys caudimaculatus. Next base: position 70,356,556 of record CM052711.1, on the reverse strand, counting down.
TTCCATTTTTACGTCCTGGATGGTTTTGTTCAATTCCTTCACCTGTTTGATTGTGTCTTCCTGTAAATCTTTCAGAGATTTTTGTGTTTTCTCTTTAAGGGCTTCTACTTGTTTACATTTGTCCTTTTATATTTCTTTAAGAGAGTTGCAATGAGAATTTATTTCAAAATCTTTCTTTATAGGTGTGTTGGAGCATCCCCAGCTTTCTGTTGTGGGAGAACTGGGTTCTGTTTTTGCCAAATAGTATTGGTTTCTGTTGCTTATATACTTGTGCTTGCCTCTCGCCATCTGATTTTCTCTGGTATTAACTGGCCTCACTGTTTCTGACTTGATCCTGTCCCTCCAGTGATCCTGTGATCCTCTCTTCCTGTGATCTTGGATATGTCAGAACATGTGGGGAGTTGAGCTGCTACTTGATTGTTGACTGAGGTTGTTGGGATCAGAGCAGAGACTCTGCTCCAGGTACAGGTGCAGATCAGGAGTGTGGGTCTCTGGCTGGGTAGAGTATTTATGTCCCAGCTAGGTCTGGGGGTCTTGGTTCTGTCATGTTTAGGGGTGGGAGGTCTTACTTGTGATCCAGGATATGTCAGAGTAATTGGGAAGTTGAGCTGCAACTGGGATCTGGGCTGAGTTTGTTGGAATTCAGAGCAGAGACTCTGCTCCCAACACATGTCCAAACCGGGAGGAGCGCTGGCCTCTAGCTAGGCCAGTGGTAATGATTTTGAAGGCATGAATAGTTCATGGAGAGCAGTTCAGCTGCCAGAAAAGGCTATTGGTGAAGGTGTAGTCTCAGTTGCAGTTGATGGTCAAGGACTGGAAGAGTCATACAAAGGAGTGCCTATGAGAGAGGCTATTGGTGAAATCTAGTTGCAATGGAAGACTATAGTATGTTGGAGATGTCAGACCCATGGGATGACCCTTTAGAACAGTAGCAGCAGTGGATACAAGTCAAAGAGAACCTAGAATGCTACAGAGAATAGAGCTAAAGAAGTGAGTCAAGTCCTTTGGAGGAACCCAAAAGATCATGTATGGATCTGGGACCCTCAAACAAGAAGCTGTGAAGTTGAAGTTTTCCTAGAGATCCCAAGATGTTAGAGATGCCAGAGCCATGGAATACTAGCCCAAAGAAAACTGTTAACATGGAATGGTACCAGCATAAGAGAAACAATTGTGTTGTAGTCACAAATCTGAAAGGAATTGGACATCAGATATGGAGATCCATAGTGTGAAGTTGGCCCAGTTAGGCCAGGTTTTTAGTCTCATTGAATTCAGTATTTCCTTGCTATGACATTTTGAAATGGTAATACTAAGATAGTTATTTGTTATTTTCTTGGTAGGAGCCCATCTGCACTGTGGTGGTTTGAATATGCTAAGCCTAGGGAGTGGCACTATTAGGAGGTGTAGCCTTGTTGGAATAGGTGTGGCCTTGTTAGAGGAAGTGTGCCATTGTGGGGATGTGCTTTAGGAACCTCCTTATAGCTGTCTGGAAGACAGTCTTCTTCTGTTTGCCCTTGTAATAAGGTATAGAACTCTCAGTTCCTCCAGTATCATGTCTGCCTGGACCTGCCATGCTTCGAACCATGATGATAATGGATGGAACCATTGAACCTATAATCCAGCCCCAATAAAATGCTCTCCTTGGTCATGTTATATCTTCACAGCAATGGAAACCATAAGCCAGAAGTTGGTACCAGGGATTGGGGTATTGCTGTAGTTATCCTGACCATGTTTTTATTTAGAGTAATATGGATATTTGGACTTTGGATTCAGAAAGCCATAAAATGTTTTAAGTGTGACTTAATGGGTTATCCTAGTAGGAATATGGAAGACATTGGTGCTGAGGGTGTAATAGACTGTGAAGATAGTTCTTATATTGTTTCTGTGAAGAAAGTTGCTTTATGACCTTGTCTGAAGAGTCTGCCTGAGGCTAAGGTAGAGAGATTCATAATAATTCTATTGGCAAAAGAAGTCTCAAAAAAGTCCAACATGGATTTGATCTTCGGGTTTACTCTCATCAAGAGTATTTTGATTAAGCATAGCAAGCTTAGAAAGGAAAAATACAAAATGTATGTTTCACATATAAAAGGGGCACCAGCATATTGGAGATGCCTGTACTATGGAATTGCCACCAAGAACAGCAACAGCAATGGAATAGAGTCAAGGAGATCCTAGAGTACTATAAAGGGCAAAACTAGTTAGGTGACCCAGGCCTTTGAAAAGAGCTCAGAAGATCATGTTTGGATTCTAGACATCGGAACAAGAACCTGTCAATTTGAAGTTGCCTTGGATACCCTAAGATGATTGTCAGAGCTGTGGCATAACTGCCAAGGAAAGATGCTAACATGGAGTGGAAAAAGCCCAAGAGAAAAGCCATTGTAGTCAACAAAGATGAAGAGAATTGTAGATCTGAAGAGTGCTTTTACATGGAGGTGCAGAATTTGCCCAGCTGGCTTCCTAACCTGCTCTTGTCAAATATTTCCTGACTGTGACATTTGGAATGGCAATGTATATCCTGTGCTGTTGGAAATATATGAACTTCTTTTTGATTTTGATTTTATAAGGGATTATATGAATTGCATGAATCTCAGAGAAGACTATAACCATTAGACTTTTAACATTGTTAAGACTGTTATAGACTTTGGGGACTTTTGAAGTGGAAATAAATGTACTTTGCATTATGATTTGGCTATTCATGGCCCTCATGTTCATGTGTTTAAACAAGTCTTTGGGGCCAGGGAGTGGAATGCGGTGCTTTGAATATGCTTGACCTAGAGAGTGGCGTTATTTCGAGGTATGGCCTTCTTGGAGTAGTTGTAGCCCTGATAGAGGAAGTGTGTCACTCTGGGGGTGGGACACACCCATCTCCTCATAGCTGCCTAGAAGAGAGTTTTCTTTCTGCCTTTGGAACAAGATGTAAAACTCAGCTTTTCCAGAGCCATGTCTGTCTGCACGCTGCCATGCTTCCCAACATGATGATAATGGACTAAGCCGCTGAAACTGTGTGCCAGCCCCAGGGAAATGTTGCCCTCTATAAAAGTGGCCTTTGTCATGGTGTCTCTTCACAAAAATGTAAATCCTAACAAAGCTAGTCTAACTTGAATATATCTTAGTTTCTCTGACATTTCTTTAAGAAGCACACACCCTTTCTCCTTTGATTTTCGCCTTTTAAATAAACTACTTGTACTGTAATACTGTCTTTGGGAAATTTAAATTACAGTGTTAAAGATGTGGATCGGAGCACAGAGGGTATCTGCTGGAATTTGCAAGTCTATGTGTCTTGGAACAAAATTTGGAACAAGGGCACATGAATAGTGAGTAACAGAACACCAATGAAAGGAAGAGTAAAACAGATTGCTGAAAAGGTCAGAAATTTGTGGTGCTTGGCATAAAAGTCCAAGATTCTGATCTTTGAGGGGTCATTTATATTTTCCCCACCTTCCATATTTCTAGATCCTAGTCTTAGTTCTTGCATGCTTTCTCTCATACAAGCATCTTTCTTGGAAGGTATTTTTAGTTTTTATACCAATTGGATTCTGATATTAATCTTGTGTGTGTGTGTGTGTGTGTGTGTGTGTGTGTGTGTGTGTGTGTGTGTGTGTGT
>CM052711.1:70322434-70352455 GCA_028551405.1 Uromys caudimaculatus | reverse complement strand
CCTTGGCCTGAGTTCCAGGACAGCCAGGGCTACACAGAGAAACCCTGTCTCGAAAAACAAAAACAAAAACAAAAAAAAAAAAAAAAGAGTTGCCTTGGCCATGGTGTCTGTTCACAGCAGTAAAATCCTAACTAAGACACCCCATCTACTTTAGCGTGTGTATTCCTGTTCTTATTAAGCTCATGTTTAGGCAATCATGCTCTGGGTCTTTATGATAGATGTTTGGTACCTAGGTTAACTCCCTTGATTTTATTTCCTGTTTGCCTTCTTATATTATATCACATCTGTCTACCAATTACCATCTATCTAGTCTATCATCTATTATCTATTTACATATCATTTTTTCTATTGAAACAATTATCTATACATCTAATTGTATTAAACATTTTAACTAGATAAGAATTATGTAACACCTACTATGTTCTACGTCTTGTGCAATACTAACTATTTGAACACCCAAAACAGTTTATTTAGCAATTTCTATGACCAAAGGTTTGTATTTTTAAGGAAATAAGCTCCTCATTCCTTGAATACAATTTTGCTATAATTCCTATGAAGTTATATACATAAAAGATGAACCAATTAACACATACATACATGTAAATGCACATATATATGTTTGTGTGTGTGTGTATATATGTGTAGGTATTGGGGGCAAGGAGGGTAGTTTAGAATTACATGAAAGATTCACAAGTTGAGTGTTGAAAATTGGGCACTCAGCAGTCAGCTGGACAGATCAGAGTCTTCCATGACTATCTCACTTGGAAGATTGTCATGATCAGATTGACTTTTGTCCAAGATTATGAGACATTTTCCTGATTGATAATTGATTCAGGAGGGCCCAGGCCACTATGCGTAACATGATCCCTAGACAAGTGTGTCTGGGCTCTATAAGAAAGTTAGCTGAGAATGAGCTGGAAAGCAAGAGAAAATGTGTGCTAGTTAAGCATCCTTCCTTCATGGTTCCTGATTTAAGTTCCTACCCTGATTTCCCTCCATGATATATTATGACTTTGAAGTGCAAGCCAATTAAATATTTCTTTCCAATGTTGCTTTTGGTCATCATGTTTATCCCAACAACAGAAAACATAAGAACATATATATTAGTTTAATTACATTCATTCCAAGAAAACTTTCTTAAGCCAGTTGTGTGAATTCCTGTGAGAGAAAAATGAACTTCTCTTTACCTCAAATATGAGTAAGGATACAGAGAAACAGTTAATCACTGAGAATCCTACCACATCCAGAATGATAACTCATGAAACTTGCTCCACTGTTTAGGGGGATTTCCCCTAGTTAATTTGTTGGCTAATAAAGACAACAAGAAGCTAATCGTTGGATAAAAAGGAAGAGGTGGGCCTTCCAGGTCCAAGAAAGGAAGAGTGGATGCAGGAGGAAGAAATGGCTGTTTTTACAATGAGGCAGTTGGGAGAGGAAGTAGGATGTAGACCCAGTGGCGACCGACCTCTGCCACCAGAAGATTTGCAACATAGAATAGTTGATGAGTTTAGGATGATAGATTTCGCACCCAACAGTTGTGCCATCTGTCGATTTTAAACTAAGATTGTCTGGTGCTTTTCATTCATGGCGACTCTGGTGGTCAGGAGGGAAAGAACATAGCTCGGTCAGAATTCGACCAAGCTATGGAACAGGAAGATTGGGCAAAGGACAGAGCTCCAGTGGAGAGGTAACCACAGTGAGAGTGGTGGCAAGAGTATGCCTACAGCTGGCTTCGGAATGGTGGACTGGCAAGAGAGCAATCTCGGAGCTCTGGACAGGCAGAGCCGGCATTTGTGGGAGAGGCATTGACTAGAAGAAAGACAGGGTTACGGTCTTGTGCTATGCACCAGACTAGGAACAGACATAGACCACAGATGCCAACACATAGCTGTATTTAGTGTGGGTTCTTTTAAAAATACACACAACATCACTGAAGCTCTATGTACAATGTTTAGGAGCTTGACTGGTTGGAAAGTCTACTTGTCCTGGCAATTGCTATCTTGTGAATCTTGAAAGTTTCAAGAATTTCCAGGAAATTTGAAGTATTTTGCTTCCTGAGCTTTATTTATGTCCTTAGACTCAAAGAGCATAATATAGGAAAGAAATATTTCAAATAAGAAGGAGGTGTACTTCACTAGTGCTTCTGAAACTATGAGCCATGTGCCATCTATACTATAATTGGCTAATAATATATTTTAAAATCTAATTTTTTCTTATTTTTAGTTTTCATGAATGCTTTGATTTATACATCATGATCTTTACTACTCATTCATTTTCTTATAACCAAGGGAGAACTTGGTTTTTGTATATTACATTTTTCTCTATCCTAGAGGATTTTTGTATATTTGTATATAATGAAATATGATCATAGCTCTACACTTAAGTTCTTAAATTCAACTCATACCCCCATAACACATACCCTCTCATCTTTATATGAGAGAGAGAGAGAGAGAGAGAGAGAGAGAGAGAGAGAGAGAGAGAGAGAGAGATCCTCTTTTGAGGATGTTCACTGGTGGGGTTCTTTGTTCCAATGGATGGCATAGGCACCCAAAACTTTTCACATTGACCCACTGTCCTTTTACACCCAGGCCCTCACTTCTTGTGAAATATCTCTTCTGAAACCATGACGTATTAGAGAATTGGGAAACACATGCAGAGACTAGCACTTGTCCAAGCCTCCTTTTCTTTTTACTTTCTTTCTTTTTTTAATAAATACATTTATTTATTTTTATCACAAATGTGAATACATTAACAGGCAAAACAATTTTAATATACTAGTACATTTATACTGTATATATCATTAAATTTATATCTATCAATTTAAACTTTCTCTTCATTCTGAAAAATGTCATACATGTATACAATGAAATATAATCATATATATTCCCTTATACCTCTTAAAATTACCTAATGTACTTCTCTCCAAATTTCATGTCTTTTTATATTTAATAATCACACTAACCTAGTTTTTTTGTTATTTTTTTTATTTTTATTTTTTGATTATTTACATTTCCATTGTTTCTCCCTTTCTAGGTCTCCTCTTTGGAAACCCCCTATCCCCTCCCCCTCCCCCACCTCTATGAAGGTATTCCACCTCCCACTCACCCGCCCACCCACTCCTGTATTCCCACCTTGACATTCCCCTTTACTGGGGCCTCTAACACCCTCAGGCCCAAGGACCTCTCTTCCCAAGCCTCCTTTTCAGCCCTTTCTATAGCCTAGGTCTCTCAAAGAACCTGCAACAAGCTGTCAGCATGCAAGTCCCAGGAATTCTCCTATCTTCACCTGCACTTCACACCCATCCCAGAGATGGACTTACAGGTGTCTAGGACCTTGTCTAATTTGTATGTGAATACTGGAGATTTGAATTCAGATAGAACTGAGTTATCTCCCTCACCCTAACATTTTATCTGGTTAACTATTCTGTTTCTTTTAGCTCTAGTGAACCTGAGAGGTAAAACCACTTTGTTCATATTCTTTGTTCATATCTTCATTTACAACAGTTCCCCTATTTACATTTTATCCTGGTACAACAGTTTACTTTTATAAGCCAGGGTCATATGGCCCTGCCTCGCTTGCTTTGTAACACTTAAGGGAATCAAATATTATAAGTAACATTGACATATAATACATGTCATGATACGTTTTAGAACTGAGACTGCTTTGAGCAAGTTTCTGACCTCTTCTTGTGTCTTTATAATAATAAAAATATGCACTAAATCTGCTTGAATAGTTATGCATCATGAATGTTCCTCTCTCCATGTCAAAACGTGTAACCATGCTGACCATCATGCATTCAGGCTAAGACTGGATTCATGCTTGTTTCTTTGGCTTTGCAAATCCTATGGAATGATTGAAAATTTATGTGGAAAATCATGTTTCAAGACATCTGAAAAAGGGGCTGGTGAGAAGGCTCAGCGCTTAGAACTTATAGCTCTTCCAGTTTGACTAGTTCCAGGTTCTCAACTGAACTCCCAGTTCAGTCTCTAACACCAATGTTTGATACTCACAACTTTTGTAAGGGACCTGATGTCTTCTTTTCGCCTCCAAGAACGCATTCACAAACATGGTGGTATTGATTCAGAACACACACACACACACACACACACAAACAGAACAAATAAAAATAATGATAGAATCTTTAGAATGACTGAAGAAGTTAATCTTTAGTGAATTATCAACTGAATCTTTCAAAGTTTGTGTAATATTTAATGACAAATAATTATGGTGTGAAAATTTCCAGTATTTACACCAACTCTTGTATTTTATTTCTTTAAAATATTGAAGGGACATTGACATTAGGCACAGGAGTTTGTAACTGACCAACAATAGTAGCAATAAAGATAATAGGATGTCTTATAATACACCAATAATAACATGTACTTACTATGGGTACATGGTAATTAAAACTTACATTTTTGGATTAGGAGTAACTTCCCGAATTCTATTATATATTGTAGTGATGACAATTAATTAAAATATGTTGTGATCAACATGACTTGGCCAGTGATTGTCATCTCAACTCCTGGGAGGCTGTGGCAAGGTAATTTTGTTTCAAGCTAGTCTGAAGTGTCTACTGAGATCCTGCCTCAAATAAACAAACACGTGAATAAACAGACCCACACATAGAATATACTATTCATTTGAAAGGATTAAAAGAATATATTTTAGGTGTTCTTACCATCAGATAAAGAGGAGACCTTGAGAGATATGAATATAATCATACATACTGGGTATGGGCATTCAAACAGGCATGTGGAGGTCAGAGAAGACTATTAGTTGCTATTCTTTATATTTCTCCACCTCCCCTTGAGACAGTCACTGAGCCAAAGACTTGACATTTATGCTGCACTAGCTGGCCCTGGATCTCTCAGGATCTGCTCACATAAACTTGCACATTCTGCTGTTACAGGCACCAGCTTTCAAATCCAGTTTTGTGAGCTTTGGTAATTAAAACTCAAGTCTTCAAGTATGTTATAGCCACCCTTATTTACAAATTCACTTCCCTAACCATAACAAAGATGTTAAATAGTTTGGTTTGGCCACTCCATAACATGTGACTATATCATGTTGGGCAACATAAATGAATATAACACATGTAAGCAAATATAATATTCAACAAAAATGTATTTATGGGCACCCTGGCAAGATTTAGAGATTGTGTTTTTATTTCCCCAGTCTTTTTATGGCAAGTACAATGGCCTTGGTTAACAGTGGGCAAAATAAAAGCTTGGAAATAAGGAAGGAGGTCATGGGTACAGCAGCAAAATACATCTGCTCAGGTCCTCCTAGCGCCCTCCCTGTGCTGCATCAGTTGCTTCCTTATTAGCATTTCAGTGGAAGAGGGGGGAACCTGAAGGGAATGAGAAGCTGTTATTTGTTAGTGTTTAAAGTGTGTCCAGAGAGATGAATTTAGTCTGTTCCGAATAACACAGTTAGAAATGCAATTTTTTCTGTGTAGATTTTGGTGGTTCCCAAAGTAGTACATGCGTTATGAAAAGAAACTTTATGGTTCTTTCTTTTTTTTTTTTTTTTTTTTTTTGGCTTTTCGAGACAGGGTTTCTCTGTATAGCCCTGGCTGTCCTGGAACTCACTCTGTAGACCAGGCTGGCCTCGAACTCAGAAATCCGCCTGTCTCTGCCTCCCGAGTGCTGGGATTAAAGGCGTGTGCCACCACTGCCTGGCCTATGGTTCTTTCTTGAACAGAAGTCATGTATATGAGGAAATTTTGGAATCAGAGCATGAAAATGATATATTTTGGTGGCAAATGTTAGATCTCCATGCTGCATGCTTATGAGAAAACATTTGTTAAATTTGCCTTGCCTATCATTTTCTCGTTTTGCTTCTCTAATTCAGGACATGTAATAGTTCCATCCCCTAGCTACTTCTGAGTCTAGTTCAATGGTAACCTAAGCACTGGAATAAATATATTACAAAATAAATCGTACTTTTAATACAGAGTTCAGTGAATTGTGAAATATTTTAACAAATATTTGAGTTTTGTTGGTTTTGTGATATTCTTTACATATTTTATATAAAATTATTTCACAAAGTGCATGTAGATCTGATACCATCATCTGGCTTCTGTAGTTACTGCACCTATCCACTCATGTAAGCACACATATACACAGAATTTAAAATGAAAATTAAATCCTTTAAAAGTAAACAACACTAATGTGTTGTGTAGTGTCTACATAATGAATGATTAATGTTGAAAATTTGTATACTTTCAATTATTTGGAAGAAGTATTTATTTGTTACTAGTTGCAAGTTTAGAGTAAAACAAGAGATAAAAATCTTTTAAAAACTGTCCTTTTGGTTTTAGTTTTGTTTGTTTTTGTTTTACCATTTTATTTTTGTAATTCTCAGAAGAATAGTTATATGGACCCTCAAACAAAGTATGGTTTTATTAATTATTTATAAATTTATTTTCCTTTAACGTACTATTATTGGAGTGTGTGTGCTTGTGTGCACATTTGGTTCTCTTTTTCCATTGTGGGATTTACAGATGGAATTCAGGTCATGATACAGGATAAGCATTTTTAACTCACTGATCCTTATCATAAACCTCTAAATCTACATAACAATTCTTCCCTTTTTTCCTTTTCTGAAAGCTCTCATTGTCTGTAGTCTTAATATATGTCTAGAATAAATACTTGCTCAGAGATAAGATTATTTCACATATCCTTCCTTTAAAGAAAGAATGTCACATTCTACCATACTATCCATCTTTTTGTATGTGCCTATTTTTATATGAAGAGCTTTGGTTTATGACCTTTATAGTGGTTCCCTCCTTGGATTAGTGAAGGCTTCCTTCCAGTGAGCACTGCGAATAAGAAGCACTCTTGACTTGGACCCTAAAGGCATAGTTCAATCACTCATCACTTTCCACTGTTTTGAAATCTGTCAAAACTAAAATGTCACTGCAGTTTACACATCCCTTCTCTTGACTTTTGCTTCTTTTGTGTTTTTGAGATATAATTCTGCCGTGCACTCACTACCAATCAGTGTATAACTCCATCCTGCACTCCCTACCAGTCAATGGCTCCATACATGACTTAGCAATCATTTTAATGGCTGAGCCATCTCTTCAATCCATATTCTTTTAAATTATTTTAATGAAACTATTATAACCACAAAGGTCTTTAAGAGTAGAATAAGGATGCAAAGAAGGAAATCATATATTGAAGTGAGCATGAAAAAAGCACAGGGGAATGCAGCAGGATTGCTTAGCATGAAGACAGACAAAGGAGGCAAGGACATGGACTGAAAGCTACAGGAACTGGACATGAAAACGCAAACATAATTTCCCCCAAAGGATCCATGACCTGGTCATACCAACTTTTTGATTTCAAGCCTATGAGTGCTACCAAACTTCCAGCTTAGAGAAATGAAAGATAATGAATTCATGATTTAAGTTATTTAAACCTACAGCAATGTGTTATGTTGGTCACATGAAATTATATCCATTGTTATTGGTCTTGCATGTAAGAAAAGGCAAGTGACAAACTATTTTTTAATGTGGATGTTGGGGGGGGGAGGAGTAAGAGAGTAAGATGAGGACAAAAATTAATCAGGCTGAAGAGGTGGCTCCATGGTTGAGTATTTGCTGCTCTTCCAGAGAACATTAGCTTGGTTCCCAGGGCCCATAAAGGTGATTCTTGCATCAGGAAATCTGACAACTTCTTTTGTCCTCTACAGACACCCACCCACAAACACATGGTATGTTCAGATGCAGAAATACACACACAAACACACACATACACACACACTCACACACACAAAATTGGGGGAAAGGAATAAGAGTAATTTTTGAAGAACTGTAGAAGAAATAGGAAGACAAGAACTACTAAGGCTATTACCATCTCATACTCTACCATATTCTCTTTTTCCTTAATATTATTTCCTTTTCCTTAATATATAATAATATATGCTTAAATTTCAAGAAAAACACTATGCTACCATTATGAATCAAAATGAAATTATGATGTATGCTGGTAGATAAGAAAATTCCTGTACCTTTTCTAAAAACTAGAATGCTTTTTATAATAAAATAATCAGTTGCACCATTTAGTTATGTTTAAAGTATTATATGTTAAGAAAAATATCATTCATTATGCATTGTAGTTTTTGTACTTGCACCACAGCAGTTTGTTCAAATGACCCCTTTTAAGAAAAGGAATGAGTTGTCTTGAAGAAAATGAAACATTTGATCTTGCTGTGAAGCCTAAATCATTGCATTTCCACCTCTTTTTTTATTCTAGTTCTTTTGTCATTATTTTATTTATTTACTTTACATCATAATGTCAGCATCAGCAACTCCTCTCCTTCCAGTCTCCTCCTCACAGATATCCTACCTTGATTACCCTCTCCCTATCTCATTTAAGAACGGAAGATATCCCCTGGGAGAGACCCCAAACCCTCCTAAACCCTAACCTTTCAACCCCGATGCCAGCCCTATCCTCATTTCCCCACAACAAGTCAATGCAAGACTAGACACATCCTCTACCGCTGAGGCCAGACCAGGCAGCACAGTTTGAGGAACAGTAGCTACAGGCAGGCAACAGAGTCAGGAACATACCCACCCCCTTTGTTGGGGGAATCTCACAAAGACCAAGCTGCACCAGTGTGCAGGGCTTGGTCCAGTCCAATGTCTCTCTTTACATGGTGGTTCAGTCTCTGGGAGATGCCAATGGTTCAGTTTAGTTGAGTATGTTGGCCCTCATGTGGAATGCCTGTTCTCTCTGGGTCCCTCAATCCTTTCCCTGACTGTTCCATAAGATTCCCTGGAGTTCTATCTAATGTTTGACCTGAGTCTATGCATCTGTTTCAATTGGCTGCTGAGTAAGGCCTCTCGGAGGAGAGTTATGTTGTGCACTGTCTGCAAGCATAACAGCCTATAATGATACTCAAGAATAGTGATAGTGTCAGGTACAGGTTCTTGCCCATGGGATGGGTCTCAATTTGGGGCAGTCATTGGTCATTCTCTCTTTCTCAGGTGTCTTTTTCCCTCCATATCTTGTAGGCAGGATACATTTTGCATTGAGTATTTTGAGAGTGGATTGCTGTCCTCATGCCTCCACTGGGAGTCCTGTCTGGCTACAGGGAGTGGCCACTTCAGTATCCATGTACCACATTGCTAGTGTCTCAGAAAGAGTCGCCCTCATAGACATAATAGTACCTCCCTTGTTCCAAGATCTCTGGCATGTCCTAGAGATGACCCCTGATAGCCAGTTTCCATTTACTCTCCTCTGCTTTCCCAACCCCTGATCCGCAACTCCCACTCCCCTTCCCTCCCCTGCCCATTTCCTCTCCACTCTAGCTCACCTCCCTCCATCCACCTCCTATATCTATTATGTTTCCCCTTCTGAGAAAGACTCAACGATTCCCTGCAGGCCCTCCTTGTTATTTGGCTTTTTTGGGTCAGTGGGTTGTAAAGTGGTTATCCTGGACTTCATGGATAATCCATTTATAAGTGAATACACCCATGCTTACTTTTTGGGGGTCTGGTTTACCCCATTTAGGATAATATTTTCATATCTTTTCTGGGTTTTTTTGTGTTTTTATTGGGATTTATTATAGGCAGGAAGTATCCCCTCAAGGTATGCCCCTGCCACTCAAGATGATAATTTCTAGTTCCATCCATTTACCTGCCAATTTCACTATGTCCTTTTTTAAAAAATAGCTGAGTAGTATTCCATTGTGTAAATGAACCACATTTGCTTTACCCATTCTTCAGTTGAGGTACATCTATGTTGTTTCTATTTTCTGGCTATTACAAATAGAACTGTATGAACATAGTTCAGCAAGAGTTCTTTGGAATGGTGCAGCATCTTTTGGATATGTGCTCAGGAGTAGTATAGCTTTCATATTGAGGTAGAACTATTCCTGATCTTCTGAGAAACCACTAAATTGATTTTCAGAGTAGGGGTGCAAGTTGGCACTCCCACCAACAGAAGAGAAAGATTTATTTTTTTGGTCTAGTCTATTTGGTGTTCTGTAAACTTCTTGTACATTTACATGGGTCTCTTTATTTAGATTAGGGATTTTTAAATGATTTTATTGAAGATAATCTCTGGGTCTTTGAGTTGGGCCTCTTCTACTTCATCTAGTCCTATTATGCTTAGGTTTGGTTTTTTCAGAGTGTCCCAAATTTTCTGGATGTTTTGTGTTAGAAACATAACTTTAGCATTTTCTTTGACCAATTTATCAATTCTTCTATGCCTGAGATTCTCTCTCCCCACTCTGGTATTCCTTTTGTGATGCTTGTGTATGCAATTCCTGTTCTCCTTCCCAGATTTTCCCTCTCCAGGATTGGCTCAGTTTGTGTTTTCTTTATTGCTTCTGTTTCCATTTTCAGGTCTTTAATGGTTGTATTTATTTCTTTCACCTGTTTTCTTTTATTCTCCTGTGTTTCTTTTTATTTATTTGTTTCCTAATTAAGTGTCTCTATCTGATTCCTGTATTTCTTTAAGGGATTTATTTATTTCCTCTTTAAATGCCTCTATCATCTTCGTAAGATTAGATCTAAGGTCATCTTATTGGGATTCAGATGTGTTAGAATATTCAGGACTTGCTGCAGTAGGATAGCTGCATTCTGATGTTACCATATTACCCTGGCTTTTGGGGATTGTGTTCTTATGTTGGGTTTTAGCCTTCTTCTTGTCCCTAGTTTTGATAGGCCTGGCAGTCCCTGATAGGAGTAGGCCTCTTAGGCTGTAGGTAGAGCTGGTAGTCCCTGATGCCAGCAGGGATTGCAAATAGAGGTGGCAGTCCATGGTAAATGCAGGCTTCTAGGCATTCAGGCAGTGCTTGTAGACCCTGATTGCTGTAGGCTGCTGGTTGTCCAAGGTAGAGGGCAGGCTTCCAGGGATGCAGATAGAGGTGGCAGTCCCTGATGATGGCAGGCTTCTGTTTTTCCTAGGCAGCTATGGATCTTCAGGCACATAGAGGGAGCTGTGACCTAAGAAATGGAGTTCAAAGGGACCAGGGCAGAACTTACTGTTCCTGGGTTTGTTCAGGAGGGCTCTCAGGCAGGGAATTTGAGTAGGAGATTGGTGGTTTCTGATTACTGCAAGTGTCTGGGATTGTAGTTAGAGGTGTGGACCAGAAGACGAAGTCTGAGGCTGGAGAAACTCACCTGGTTGTCCCTGGCAGCAGTAGGCCTCTAGGGATTCAGGTAGAACTTTGCCTAGTGAAATGGATTACAAAAGGGGCAGGTTGGAGTTTACTGCTACTAGATTGGCCCAGAGGGGATGGGAGGCAGAAAATTGGAGTAAGGTTCTCAACTGTTGGTCCATGATGGCTATAGATGTCTGAGATTATATGTTTAGAGGTTTGGACAAGAAGATTGAGCACAAAGGGGGACAGAGCTGACCTCAAGGCTGCTGTCCTTGCAAGGAAGTCATCAGGCAAGAGTTTGGGAGTTGGAGAACTCACCTGGTTGTCATTGGTAGCAGCAGGTCTCCAAGGATTCAGACAGACCTGTGGCCAGGAGAATGGAGTGTAGAGGGGTCATTGCCATCTCTTACAAATACTCAAAAATACTATAGGAATTTGAATATTTGCATGTGCAAAATGCCATCTGCCCAGTTAGTGCTCAATCAATACAATGAAGAACAGTGATGCTGGAAGAAATATTTATTCACTCAGCCTACACAGGGGACTTGAGTCAACAAACATGATACATTTCTGGGAGACCTGCTTTCATTTCTAATTTCATTGTTTCATTATTATCATTTTCCCTTGTTATAATTGTGAATTAAATGTTGGGATGAGCTTTGTGACTTTCTTGTGTTAATCACCTGTGTCCATAAATAAATCATGATCAGAACAGAGGTATAAATTTGCTCAAATATCTAGAGTTTGATTGGAGTATGATAGAGCTACATTACTCTTTCTACAGTTCATGAAATACATGAATGAAAAAAAATTAGGCTTGCTTTTCTTCTTTTTTTTATTGGACATTTTCTTTATTTACATTTCAAATGTTTTCCCATGTTCAGGCCTACCCTTCAGAAACCTCCTATCCCATCTGCACTCCCCCTGCGTCTATGAGGTTGCTCCACCCACCCACTCCCTTCTTCCTGCCCTGGCATTCCACTACACTAGGGCATCTATCAAACCTTCATAGGACCAAAGATCTCTCCTCCCATTGATGCCTGACAAGGTCAACCTCTGCTACATATGCAGCTGGAGCCATGGGTTCCTCCATGTGTACTCCTTGGTTGGTGGTTTAATATCTAGGAGCTCTGGGGGGGTCTGGTTGGTTGATATTATTGTTCTTCCTATGGGATTTGAAACCCCTTCAGCTTCCTCAGTCCTTTCTCTAACTCCTCCATTAGGGACCCCATGCTCAGTTCAATGGTTGGCTGGGAGCATCCTTGTCTGTATTTGTCACACTCTAGTAGAGCCTCTCAGGAGACAGCTATATCAGGCTCCTGTCAGCAAACACTTCTTGGCATCCACAACAGTGTATGGGTTTGGTGTCTGTATATGGGATGATCCCCAGGTGGGCAGTCTCTAGATGGTCTTTCCTTCAGTTGCTGCTCCATACTTTGTCCCTGTATTTCATTGGACAGGACCAATTCTGGGTTAAAAATTTAGAGATGAGTGAGTAGCCCCCTTGCTGAACTGGAGGCCTTTGCCTAATGCCTGGATATGGTCTCTACAGTTTCTCCCACCCCTTTTTTGGGCTAATATAGCCTTAGGAGTGAGTGCATACCGTGTGTTCTTTTGTGACTGAGTTACCACACTCAGGATGATATTTTCAAGTTCCATCCATTTGACTGCGAATATCACGAAGTCATTGTTTTTAATAGCTGAGTATTACTCCATTGTGTAAATGTACCACATTTTCTGTCTCCATTTCTCTTTTAAGGGACATAAGAATTGTTTCCAGCTTCAGGATATTATAAATATGGCTGCTTTAAATAGAGTGGAGCATGTGTCCTTGTTATATGTTGAAGGTTAGACCCAGGAGTGGTATAGCTGGGTCCTCAGGTAGTACTATGTCCAATTTTCTGGGGAGCTACCAGACTGATTCTCATAGAGGTTGTACCAGCTTGCAATCCCACCAGCAATGGAGGAGTGTTCCTCTTTCTCCACATGATCCCCAGCATTTGCTGTCACCTGAGTTTTTGATCTTAGCCATTCTGATGGGTTTGAGATGGAATCTCATGGTTGTTCCAATTTGCATTTCCCTGAGGACTCAGGATGTAGAGCATTTCTTTAGGTGCTTCATAGACATTCAAGTTTCCTCAGTTGAGAATTCTCTGTTTAGCTCTGTTCCCCATTTTTTAAGTAGTGTTTTTTGGTTATCTGTAGTCTAAATTATTGAGTTATTTGTATATATTAGATATTAGCCCTCTATTGCATATACAATTGGTAAAGATCTTTTTCCAGACTGTTGGTTGCCATTTTGTCCTATTGACAGTGTCCTTTTTGACTTAAGGAAGTGTTGCAGTTTTATGAGGTAACATTTGTTGATTTTTTTTTTTTTCAGGACAGGGTTTCTCTGTGTAGCCCTGGCTGTCCTGGAACTCACTCTGTAGACCAGGCTGGCATCGAACTCAGAAATCCACCTGCCTCTGCCTCCCAAGTGCTGGAATTAAAGGCTTGTGCCACCACTGCCTGGCCATTTGATCTTAGAGTATAAGCCATTGGTGTTTGGTTCAGGAAATTTTCCCTTGTGCTCATATGTTTGGAACATTTTCCCACTTTTTCTTCAATTAAATTCAGTGTATCAGGTTTTATGTGGAGGTCCTTGATCCAGTTGGACTTGAGCTTTGTACAGGGAGATAAGAATGGATCAATTTGCATTCTTCTACATGCTAACTACCAGTTGAGCCAGCACCATTTGTTGAAAATTCTGTCTTTTTTTCCCACTGGATAGTTGTAGTTCCTTTGTCAAAGATCAAGTGAACACAGGTGTGTGGCTTCATTTCTTGATCTTCAATTCTATTCCATTGATCTACTTGCCATGTAGTTTATTTCACTATTGCTTTTTAATACAGCTTGAGATCAGGGATGATGATTACCTCAGAATTTCTTTTAGTAATGGGATTATTTTTTGATATCTTGGTTTTTTTGTTATTCCAAATCAATTTGAGAATTGCTCTAAGTCTATGAAGAATTGAGTTGGAATTTTGAAGGGAATTGCATTGAATTTGTAGATTGCTTTTGTCAAGATGGCCAATTTTACCATATTAGTCCTACCAATTCACTTTTTTGGGAGACCTTTCCATCTTCTGAGATCTTCTTCGACTTCTTTCTTCAGAGACTTGAAGTTCTTGTCACAGAGATCTTGCACTTGCTTGTTTAGACTCACACCAAGATATTTTATATTGTTTGTGACTTTTGTGAAGGCTGTCATTTCCCTAATTCCTTTCTCAGCCTGTTTATCATTTGAGCATAGGGAGGCTAGTGATCTTATAGGATGCATGGGATTATTTCAATCTTCTTATACCTGTTGAGGTCTGTTTTGTGATCGATTATATGGTCAGTTTTGGAGATGGTACCATGGTGTGCTGAGAAAAAAATTATATTCTTTTGTTTTAGGAGAAATATTTTATAGATATCTGTTAAATTCATTTGATCCATAACTTCTATTAGTTTCACTATGTCTCTGTTTAGTTTGTGCTTTCATGGTCTGTCCATTGACTTGAGTGGTTGGTAGAAGTCTCCCACTATTATTGTGTGGGGTGCAATGTGTGCTTTGAGCTTTAACGAAGTTTCTTTTGTGAATGGGTGTGCCCTTGCATTTGCAGCACAGGTGTTCAGAACTATGAGTTCTTAGTAGATTTTTCTTTTGATGAGTATGAAATGTCCTTAGTTATCCTTTTTGATAACTTTTAGTGGAAAATCTATTTAATTAGATATTAGAATGGCTACTCCAGCTTGTTTCTTGGGACCATTTGCTTGGAAAATTGTTTTCCAGCCCTTTACTCTGAGGTAATATCTTTGTTTGGCATTGAGGTGTGTTTCCTATATGCAGCAAAATAATAGATCCTGTTTATGTATCCAGTCTAGTACTCCAAGTTTTTTTATTGGGGAAATGAGTCCACTGATGTTAACAGATATTAAGGAAAAGTTATTGTTGCCTCGCATTATTTTTGATGTTATTTTTATGTTTGTGTGACTATCTTCTCTTAGGTTTGTTGAAAGAAGATCACTTTTGTGCTTTTTCCAGGTTGTTGTTTCCCTCCTTGTGTTGGTGTTTTCTGTCAATTATTCTTTGTAGGGCTGGATTTGTGGAAAGATATTGTGTAAATTTGCTTTTGCCATGGAATATCTTGTTTTCCCCAACTATAGTAATTGAGAGTTTTGCTGGGTATAGTAGTCTGGCCTGGCATTTTTGTTCTCTTAGGGTCTGTATGACATCTCCCCAGGATCTTCTAGCTTTCCTAGACTCTGGTGAGAATTCTGGTGTAATTCTTTACTTGACCTTTTCCCCTTACTGCTTTTAATATTCTTTCTTTGTTTTGTGAATTTGATGTTTTTACTTTTATATGACAGGATTAATTTCTCTTCTAGTCCAATCTATTTGGAGTTCTGTAATTTTCTTTTCCACAGGCATCTCTTTATTTAGGACAGGGAAGTTTTCTTCTATAATTTTGTTGAACATAATTACTGGTCCTCTATAATGGGAATCTTCACCCTCTTCTATCCCTATTATCCTTAAGTTTGATCTTCTCATTGTGTCCTGGATTTCTTGGATGTTTTGTGTTAAGAACTTTTTGCTTTTTCCATTTTCTTTGACTGTTGTATCAATGTTTTCTATGGTATCTTCTGTACCTGAGATTCTCTCTTAAATCTCTTGTATTCTGTTGGTGATGCTTGCATCTATGACTCCTGATCTTTCTCCTAGGTTTTCTAACTCCAGGGTTGTCTCCCTTTGTGATTTCTTTATTATTTCTATTTCCATTTTTAGGTCCTGGATAGTTTTGTTCAATTCCTTCACCTGTTTGCTTGTATTCTTCTGTAATTCTTTAAGGGAGTTATTTATGTCTTAAAGTCCTTTATCACAATCATGAGATATCATTTTAAATCAAAGTCTTGCTTTTTTGGTGTGTTGGATCATCCAGGGCTTGCTCTGGTCAGCAACTGGTTTCTGATGATTCCAAGTAGCCTTGGTTGCTCTTGCTTATGTTCTTGCCCTTGCCTCTCACCATCTGGTTATCTCTGGTGTTAACTGGCCTTACTATCTCTGGCTGTGGCTTGTCCCTCCTGCACGCTTGTTTGTCAGAACTCCTGGGGGACCAGTTCTCTCCAGGACAAATTTGGGTATGGAGAGCTCTGGTGCTGCAAGGTCAGCTATGAAGTGCAGACGGAAACCAGAAAGAACCTGTCCCAGGCTCTTCCTCAGTTCCTGTGTCCTGATGGCTCTGGACAGGTCCCTCTTGGACCAGAATTTGAACAGAAGTGGTGGTCTTATGTGTGCTCATAGTTGTGTTGGCACTACTGGGAGACCAGGTCTCTCCTGGTGGTATTTGGGTATGTAGTGCTGTGGTACAGGATCAGTTCTGGACACAAATGGAAACTGGAAGGATCTTGTTCCAGGTTGTTCCAGGTTGTGGATCTAGGCAGTTCCCTCTTGGGCCATGAATTTGAATAGAAATGGTGGTCTTACTTGTGCTCACAGGCATGTCCACACTCCTTGGAGACCAGCTCTCACCCTGTGGTATTTGGGTATGAAGCACTGTGCACAGGTTCAGCTCTGGGTGCAGATGGAAATCCATGAATGAAAAAATTTAAGGTTGAAACATTTCTATTTTAAAGCAGAGATCATCATAGCCCTTTGCTATAAGATATAGTTGAATGAAGTGTTGACACCTGCAGAAAATATGTAGTTGAGAAGAAGAGTAAGAGAAATATGTAAGAAGTTTCCATATTAAAAAAAAATAAGGGTGTTTCAGCTATTGTAGTTAATAGTTAAGAAAAACACATAGACCATTTGGGAAAAATAAGATCTGTTGCTTTTTATGCATTGCAGATTCTCTTGGATTGGATCCCGAAGTTGCTAGAGCAAACACGTTGGGTTTCGTTGGATGCCTTTCTTCAGTCCAATACAATCATATAGCACCACTGAAGGCAGCCCTCCGCCATGCCAGCATTGCACCTGTGACTGTCCAAAAGGCCTTGAGAGAATCCAGCTGTGGCTCCATGGTGGATTCTGATGTGAATGCAGTGACCACTGTGCACTCTTCATCAGGTACTTCTCAGGGAATTCTCTCCTGAGTTTCCATTACTAACTCCTGCCGTCTTATAGAACTACATTTTTGGCTAGCAGCACTCAGCTCTTTGCCTTGTATGATTATAGATGGTTATGAATTGTAATTGGCTTCTTATAGATCATAGCTATCTTTGCAAAACACACTGGGATAAGTGAATTAAAAAGAAATAATTTATTCTGTGTCACAGTTCAAGTGTCCAGTCCATAACAGACGATAGGAATTTGAAGTAGCATGTCACATCACACTCATCAACAGGAAGTAGAGAATGATATATACATGTCAGTATTCAGATCATGCACCATTTATGCAGTCCAGGATCCCATCCAGGAAGTGGTGCCAACCACAATGGACAGCTCTTCTTACCTCAGTTAAGAAATCAAGATAATGCCACAAACATGGATAATGCCAGAGCCATTCTCCTAGGTGATTCTAGATTCTCTCAAATTGGCTATTAACACTAACCATCACACAAACAATGCTGAAGAGAAATAGAAAATAGATGGGTATTTGTACTAGAATAGCAATTACTTTAATTAATAATAAATTAAAAGTATGAAACATAATAATATTTATATACTGTGCATTTATATGATTGAAAGCTAATAATTAAAAAGTTAATAATAAAATTAGCTCCACACATATGTAGTTAGTTTCAAGTTTCAGTTGATGAGCTGTTATAATGACTGTGTAGTTCCAGTTAGTACATATCATACATATATGCATAACATGTATGTTTTGCATTAGTGCATCACTATTGTTTAAGGGAAAACTGATATGAGGATTTAATTGTTTACAGGACATTAAAATAGCAGAATGGGTACTTAAATAATAATAACTTCAATATTATGCTATAGATTTTTGGAGGAAGTATTGATAAATGTATAGACATATAAAGTGTAAAATGTGATGCTTTGTATGATGATTGTTTATTAAATTAGTTGGAAGGTGATAAAAAGAGAGGACTTAATAGCTGGAATCCTTATTATATATGAGGACCCAAGTTATAATTTCCAGCACCAACCCAGTGCTTGGCCAAAGACAAGAGATTCAAGAGATACCTGGGAGTCCCTGAACAGCCAACCACTCTGAATTATTGAATTAGTGATTCAGTCAGAGATCTAGTCTTAAAAGTTACCATGAAAAATAAATAAAAAAAATACAAAAATAAATCTCTGGCCTCTTCATTGGCCCCCATTGGATAACATACCTTTCTATAGACATGCATCACTTTTTCACACAGAGACATAAATAAATATGTAACTGAACAAATAATTACATAAATGCATATTCTTCACATAAATAATTTTATCTATTTACACTTTGTGTGTTTGTGTGTCTGATGAGTCCATATGATCATAAAAACATATTTGTTCATTTTATTACTTTATTCATGATAAAGTTCATTTTCTTTAACTAACAAAACTCAAGCTACTGTCAAGCTTCGTTGTGTTCCTCTGTTAGGTTTTGTTTCTGTCTTTCTTTTTTAGATTCTGAATATTAATAGAATCACACATTTCTTGTTTTTATTGTGGTTGACTTATTCTACTTGATATAATATTGGTTTCAGGCACATCCTTTTTAAATGAAGAGATCAAGTTTTTAGGTTGAGTAATATTCCAGTATATGTTGGCATGTTCATGTTCATGTATGCGTATGTGTGTTTGTATGTATTTGGGTGTTTGTATATGTATAATAAGCACAATTTATTTATTAATTTATCTATTGACACTTAAGTTGATTCCACATCTTGACTATTGTGAATAACACTAAAATTCTCATAGAATTATAGACATCTATAGACATCACAGTCCCTGATATCACATTATACTAGAAAAATACAATAATCAAAATTATAGAATAGTGTTATAGAAACAGATATATAGACAAAGGTAATGGGTAAGAGAGCCCAGAAGTAGACCTAGGCATGTGTGATCAGATCATAATTGGCAAGGACTGGAGGAAAGAACAGATTCCTTCATAAGTGCTATGCAATAAGCAAATCATGCAATTGCATCATTGTCTTACTCTAGAAAAATATGCTTGATGTGGACATCCTTAATTTTGTCATCAGTCTTGAATCAATAAAACTTGCAAAAAATACTATAAAAATATCTTTGATGTTAGTCTTAAAATGAAATTTTATTAATATAGCTAAAATGCAAGTAGCGAAATAAAAAATAAATGAGTGAATCAAGTTAGATCTAAGTAGAACAGGCTCTGCACAGCAAATTAAATGATCTGCAACGGGAAAAGTAAAATCTGTGTGATGTGACAAAGATTATAGACTGTATTTATTGCTAGTCAAAGTTCAAGATATAGTAATGGATTTAACTCAACAGCCCAAAACCAAATAACCTTATGGGTGACATAAACATGCCAACATAAAAGTGCCACATGAAAAGTGTGGCTACATGAAAAGTGCCGAAGCTAACTGTGATCAGGGATGACAAAACCTGTGGCAATGATACGCTTCCATATCACTCTCAGGATAGCCAAAAGGCAAAGGGGAGAACTCAGAAAGAAGATTCATGACAATGTGTGTGTCTATGGGTCTGTGTGTCTGTGTCTGTACTTATTGATGCATATATATCATCTATCTATTTATCATCTATCTGTCTATCTATCTATCTTTATCATTTATCAGATTTATATAAACAAGTATGGAGGTTAGTCAGCAACAGAAAGAGTTAGGAGAAAGTAGGACTTAGGGAGTTGATTGTATCCTTTGGGTGAGGCAAAGCAAGCAAAGAGTTGGATATGTTGAGAAACTTTGAAAAAACCTGTGGTATGTAGATTACTTCTAGTGGCCCTATAACGGTCTCTATGGTGTCTACTGCAGAGGGCATATTGTTTTGTGTAGTGTATCTTAAATAACAGGCTGGTTAGGGATAAAGGCTGAGAACTATAAATGAAAGCCATGCTTGTATATGGATAGTTACTGTCCCTAGGAATTAATTAACATAGCACTGCCTCACACTATTCCTGAGAAGATGTGAAGAAACATCTACACAGATCAGAGAACTTGTGACAGACCAAAGATAGGATACTACCAAATTACAACTTGATGAACCATTGAGCTTTATTGGGGATATTTACAGAACTATGGGTGATAGGTTACTCATAGGAACAGAAATTACTTGAAGACAGATGCATATGCAAAGCCCACTGTAGCATTGTTGATGGCCCTTATAGACTGAAAGCACTGGAACTCACTACAAAAAATGGAGGCACCTCACCAAGTAAGACAGGTAGTCTTGCTAATTGCTGTTTCTTTCAGGAAGCTCTAATGGTCAGAGAACCTTCCAGGCAGCTTGACTAATAAGAGAGTATCACTCATCAATCTTTGCTGCCTACATAAGCTTGGGGAAGGAAAGACCTACTGCATCTTGTTAGTTTCAGGGAGTTCCTGGAGTTTCTGAATTGTTTACGTCCTGAGTCTTAAGGAACTGCCCTTAAGAACATCCTGTGTTTTAAAAGCTTCCCTTCAGGGTGAATACATCCACTTCACAAAAATTGTTTCACAGCTTGGGAAGATAGTCATACTCTGGCCAATAAGTCTTTAAATGAGTCAGAAAATTCAGGGAAAAAAATTCAATTATTACTTTACTGCATTAACTTTGGTAGATCAGTCTTCAGCTACAGACTGATATCATATATAGAAAAAGTAATGACAGTATCTTGATTCAAATTAGGCTTTGATACTCAAAGAAAATGTGTAAGTATTGTTATATATTTCTGGTGAGATCTAACATACTTACTATGTTGTGAATATTTACCCTGGCTTAGTTAGCAAGCATTGTCTACTTATATTCACATACTACTATATATTCACATATATTACATTTCTGACAGAGAAATGGTAGGCAGATCAACAGATGGGTAAACAGATGAAATGTAGATAAATGGTAGATTACTTGGGGTAAATGTATGGAGACATAGATATATTTATACACTTAGGCTAAGGCATTTATTTTTGGAGGAAAGTTAAAGCTAAGATCTGATTTTTAAAATAAAATATTAAATGGAGATAAACAGTGAAGAGAAAATGCTCTTGAAATGTATCATCACTGAACTAAAGATTACTTTGTAGAACATGATGACCAAACATACTACTCAATCTGACATCTTATCAGATCTGAAATGTTTTCTTTGTAGCATTAGTGAACACTAGAATATTAGAATTAATAAAGTAAATTAATATTCATTAATCTATTAACATCAAAACATGTTAGAAATGCATAAATGTGGTTTACATCAGAACTTTGTTTTTTATAATGTTTAAAGTAGCACATGGACTAAATAAAGTTAAAACCAATATGAGCTGTGCTAAGACAAAGGAATCATATGAACTGTGGAATGATATGATTTGAGTACTCATAAAGAAGCAGACGGAATACCAGGATGGAGGCTTGAAATAACATATCCCAGAGTAAGAAAGTTGTAAGGACATAGGAAGTAAAATAGCTAAATATCTGCTATTCTCTTCCTCCCTATCTCCCTCTCTGCCTGACTCTCTCCTTCCTTACCTCCTTGCTTCTCTGTCTGCCTCTGTCTTACTCCATTCTTTCCCTTCACTGTCAGTCCTCCTGATATCATGTAACTCCATTTATTTTCCTTCCTATTTTTTCCATCCCATTTTTCCCTCTGTCTCATTCTGACATTCTATGATTCTGTCTCATTTCTGTTTTCCTCTCTAAGTTCTCCTATCTTCTCTTCTTCCTTCCCTATCTTCTTTCCTATGCCCTTGCCCATTCTTTTCTTCTATCCTTATCTATCTCTTTCCCTGTCCTCTTCCTCACTTCATGCCTCTCTTTCCCCATTCCTGTCTCTCTCACTTCCTGTCTGTCTCTTTCTTCACTTCTTCTTCCTTGTGTCTCCCATACTTCATTATGTGGCAATTTCAAGGTCACCCTCCACTACAGAGCCAGCTAAAGTCCAGTCTGTCATATATGAGATGCAGTCTCGAAAGAAAAGTAAACTGGACAAGAGCTTAACTCAGACGTTAAGAGTATACACCTGACAGCTTCTTTCCGGTGAGGGTTGCTCTGAGGTTGTAATTCTTCCAGTGCTTTCAGTTATCCTTGTGAGTAGACTCAGGTCCTCTTTTAGTCAAAAGAGCACATTGAGGCAAAGAGGAATGTGTGTTGAAGTAAACGGCAGCTGTCAGTCCTAGGAATTCTGCAAAGCAAAAGGCTAAGGGGGTGTCTGAAGAGGCATGGGCCAGCCACCATTCCCATCCAGTTCAAGGCTATCTCACAACTTACTTATAAGCTAATTCAGTCATAAATTATGAATTGTAAGCAATACATTTTATTTATCTTTAAATATTTACAAAGTATCTGTATGTACATATCATGAAACATGTGGGGTAAGAGGAAAAGGACTTGAGAGTCAGTTCTCTCCTTTATGTTGCTTCAGAGGCACAGTCTCCCTTGTGTCTATACATGATCTAGATATGTGGCCGGCTACTCTATCATAGGATTACAAATTGGAGTCCTATAATTCAGCTTTTAATTCAGGTTCTGGGATTGAACTCAGGTCATCATTTTTAAATGCCAATTATTTGGATTCCTTTCAAATGCTAGTCCATCTCTCCGTGAAGGAATCGTATTATACTTCATAGATGTACATTGCATATTCTATCCCTCTGGTTGACTGAATGGTGAATTTTACTTTTTGTGTCTTTTTCTCTTTCTAGATTCCTTTGAAAAGACAGATGAGCATGAACCAATCACAAATGCAGTCCGAAGCGACTCGGCAGTCATTGGAGGTAATCTGTCTTCATTACTGAAAGTGGGAAACATATCTATGACCCTATTCTCTGAATAAAGTTACCTGAATTTTCCCCCAATCATCCAACACCTAGAATCAGGCACTCTATTCAGCACTTTGCTTCTTCATGTATGGTGTAAGATTAACAGCATACCCTCCTCCAGTGCCAGCAGTTCCCTTGCTTCATTCTGCCTCAAATTCAGTAGGCAGTTGTCCTCTGAACCAACAGCTGGAGCATTTACTCACAGGCAGGCAGCCTTCATCTTGTTCATTGCATCCAGTTGTCACTTCTAAAGCACAAACAAAACAGACCAATAAAATTATGTGTGGAAAGAAGTCAAATGGGGCAGACAGATGGAAAGAGCTGCAGTCATTTTTCAGATTTCCTTTACTAAGTTACTTGGGTTAGATCTAATGAGCAGGGTGAACCCTACATGACTGAAGTTCCAAATCTAGCAGTCCATATGGTTGTGGGTATAGAGCTTGCCTGTTCTGCTTATAGCTCATTCTCTACCACCTTCCCTTCCTTCACTGTTTATGAGCTGACAGTAGCCTCACCTTACTCTACTCTTCATTCTGTCTCAGTTTGTTTAATGATTGCAATAGTTTGATGTCCCCATCTGGGTCTTGCAACAAGTACTGTCTCCCAAGATTGGTTTGATGTAAGATGCCTAATATATGAAAAGCCAGGTGTCTCACCCCTGCATTCTTGCAGCTTGGATGAATGAATGAATTCACACCAGATGGAGTTCTTTACAAGTCAGCAGGAGTCATTCGTTTCCCTCCCATTTAATTATCTCCAACTCTGAATCAGATCTGTGCTAAGTATAGAGTTACAGGATGAGAGATACAGTTATTGCCTTCCTATAATGAGCACACTAGAAAGTATGTAGGAAAGTAGGTGGTGGTAGCAGCATAGAAAGTTGTTCCATAAAAAAATGGGAATGGAAGGACTCCACAACAGTAGCATACCAGAGAAGAGCATTCCCTTTCCTTAGAAAAGTCTATAAAACTTCTATGTGACCTGAGTGCCTTCTCCAGGGATGAGGATTGAATTTGATATCTATTTGAAATCAGAAAATGTCATAGATAATTTTATAATTATTTGTCTGTAAGTTTTCATTTAATAAAGACTGGGCTTTGGCATTCATCACTCATTGACTAGTTTCATTGAGTCTCTCTGAGAGTGGGAAGATTATCAAATCCCCAGAGGAGATTCTGTGAAGCTTGCCCAGGAGCAAGCATGAAGTAACCCCTTCAAACCAGTTGCAAAAAAGGGCTACATATACCACATTTAAAGTCAATTGTTAGTTCATGCTTCAGAGTAATTTGTTGCTACCCAGATTAGAGTATCAGCTTTAATCTTTTATTTTGCCTTGCTTTAAAATATTTGGAAAATTGGTTACAAAATGAGTTTAGATTATATGACAAACACAACTGGTCTTAGTTATTGTCACAGGTGTTAAAAAAATTGGAAAATAGATCTATATATTTAACTGTCTGGTATCTATTCATATAAATAGTGGCATTTAGACCAAGGAATTTTGTCAAAGCTGAACAACAGCCAGCAATAAAATAGGTACTTTTTTCACTAGTAAGACAACTTAGAACATATGAAATATACAAATATGTATACTTTACTAGAAATGAAATTATTTTGATGACCAAATCTTCAGTGTTTTGTTGCTACTTATTATGAATTTTGTGTACACAATGTTTGTTGCTAACTAGGTTGATTTTTTGTTTATTTATTGTGAAATAAATTCTCTTTATGTAGTCCAAGGACAGTGAAATGGCAGAGATAGCAAGAGAGACCTTGCCTTAAAACAAAGTAGAAGGCAAGACCAGACTTCTGAAAAGTTGTCTTTTTTCATAAACTCAGGTCTTATGGCAGCCATGTATGTATACATGAGACAGAGAGGCAGAGACAGACAGAGAAAAAAAGAGGGAGGTATTTATAGCAAGTCATTCTTAGCAAGACTTGATGTATTTAAAATCTGTGAAGTCTGTGTTTGATCCCTAGCAACAACAACAACAACAACAACAAAAAAAGTAACTCTGAAACTACACAATTCTTTTACTGTTGTAACTCCATGTTTCTTTTTTAGTTATCAAAATAACCTTCTATAAAAAACAAACTTTCCCCCTCAGTACAGTGCTTCTAGGTAGTTTTGTAAAATCTGAATATCAAAAGCTTCTGAGCATGCCTTTATTTCTGTATACAGAGAAGATGTGTAGTTGTATGGTTGGCTTTGACTTTTTTCTGCCCTTGTTGAGACTGAATTTTCTCAATGATAACTTTCTTCTCTTTTTGCATTTTTTCCCTACAGGTGTCATAGCAGTGGTGACTTTTATTACATTTTGTGTCATCGGAATAATGATCCGCTTCCTCTATCAGCATAAGAAATCACACCGCACCAATCAGATGAAGAAGGAATACCCAGAGAACTTGGACAGTTCCTTTAGAAATGACATTGACTTGCAAAACACAGCCACTGAGTGCAAACGGGAATATTTCATCTGAGCCACTGCAGGGTCACATGGTCCTCTTTTTTGTGGAGTTTCCCCTCTCCTTTCTTTTGTCTTTTAATTTAAATATTCTCTTTCTCTCACTTACCATTGATTTTCTCAACAGACATGCATCCACAAAGAGCACTGATCTCCTTGACTTAGCTCAGGAGATTGTGGCTACTATAACTCACTAACATATATGTCATTGTGAAAATGACCACTGGAGGCACAGACTTCACTATTGTAGAGGAGGAAGAGACACATATGCATACATGCACATTCTATGTTTGTAATCCAGTTCAAAACTTCACTCCACAGTTTCTCAGGCACTTGGTCTTGGCATCTTGCATTAGACTTGAGCTCTGTGGTGTTTGCCTTTAACAACTATTCCTGCCCAATACAATATTCTTAGGTATTGTGGCTTTAGAGGAGAAAAAGGTGTGTGTGTGTGTGTGTGTGTGTGTGTGTGTGTGTGTGTGTGTGTGTGACAGAGAAAGATAGTGTCAGATAATTTTTTAAGTGATGAGTTTATCAGTGAGCCCAATAGAGCAGGAAGGTATAAAGGAAAGTGAATCTGCCCAAGGAAAGAACATTCCCACTCTGTGAGAGAAGAGGGAGGTTGGGAGGCATTAGGCCGCGAAGAAATGCTTCAAAAACTGGTAGACATTGTGTGTGTGTGTGTGTGTGTGTGTGTGTGTGTGTGTGTGTGCGCGCGCGCGCACTCGCGCGCGCATGTGTGTGTGTCTAAATCAGGTACTTGAAAAGAATCCAGGACATTCTCTCCTAAGGCATGGCTAAAAAAGCAATGAATCTAGTTAGTGTGTGACCTCTGGCAAGGTAGCAATCCTTTGCCTTGCCTGTAGCCTTTCTCCATTTAGGACTGAAATATCTGGAAAAATATGACTCCGTGAAGAGATGAGGAAATTTGCTTCCTTGAGAGCTGAGTTGAGAGAGGCTACAGGACTGCATAGAACATAGGAAGGCAGCCCTTCATAGCATCTGTGAGAAGAAACAGACTGTACTTAGATGGTCAAAGTTTTAAGAACACCCTGCTGGGGGAACCAAGTCAGGGGAGACCCTTCTGGCCTGTTAGTTTTATTGACATTTGATGAGTAACCAGAGAAGTTTATTTATGTTAGTTTAATGTCCATACTATAAGTAGCCCCCAACTCCATTCATCATCCTTCCATAATGTCTCAATAGTTTCCAATATAGAGTGACTGAATAGTGAGCAGAAACTTCGCTCTTTTCTCGCCTTTCTGTTTTTAGGCATAGATATAGTGACCTAATACCAGAAGGCTTTGAGAAAGCTGTGAGGAAGTAGCTGCTTCTGTAACTTGCCACCTACCTTCTCCACTTTAATAGAACATGCTAGCTATATTATTCCTATAATTGCCCTACTGAAGTAAAGAAATATACACGTGTGTGTATTGTGTATACTCAGCATAAACAGAATTCAGATAAAAGTCTAAATTGGTTCCTTAAAAAGGCTTAGGCTATCTTAACTGAGCTTGTAGGAAAACTGAAAAAAAAAAACAATAAGAAAAATAGCTACATGAAATTTGAGGAATATCAAGTACATTTTCTCAGTTCATCCAATCATGAAAGGCCCAGTAAAGGATGAATGTAGCGATTAGTAGAATTCACAGTCTGTAACGCAGATAATGAGTTCATTCCTCAAATAAGATATTTCCCAAGAGGCAAGGCACTGGCTGCTGTATGGGCTAGTGGGGTCACCTTTAGATGAGAGGATATCATGGGAGAGTATGTGACACACATTATATTTTCCACTTTGTATCTACCCCCATGTACACAAAGGTGCTGCATGCACTTGAATTCTGTGCCTAAATAAAATAGTAAAGCATCTCAGGCTTTGGGTTCTTTTAGCAAAAAAAAAAAAAAAAAAGTAATTCATTTGAAGAGGCATCTTAAATTTGTGGATGGTTGGTAATCTTGGTCATTTAGGGTAACACTTTTCTTAACTCTTTTTTCCCCTTGGACAACCTCCAAAAAAGACAAGGGATAAACCATCCAAACACTTTAGTCCTTAGTGATTGCTAGACGAAAGATCCTTGAAAGAGAACCTACTAGCTAAGTCCCATTGCAGGGCAGACCTGATTTGCAAAGCAGGTGCTTAACAGTTGATAGATGATCCATCTTCTTAGGACGTATCCTACCTCTGACTGTCCATCACTGCCCTGGACAAGGAGGTTCATAGTGAAGTCCTCACTAGTATTATCTAGTCGCCCATCTTTAGATTTTCCTCCCTTACAAAGCTACAGAGGTAAGGATGGAGTGTAGAACAGATCACAACCTTGAGATATTGTCCTAAATATATGTTCTTAATATTTTCTACAATTTCTGACATACCCTCTTTCTCTTTTGGATTATTTTTATCTTTTGCTAGTGAATTTATTTTAAAGAAATTCTAACAAGCACACCCTGTTTAAATTTTTCTACCTTTAATAAGGAGAATGATTATCTAATAAAAGGAGAAACTTTGAGCCTCTATTTCCTTCACCTCTTCCTTGTCTGTTGTCCAGTTTCTACTTTTGAATTTTATGACTCTATAAAAGGCTATATTAATCATCCTTTTCCTTAGCTACATATTTCCCTGTCACCAGAAATGAAAGTCATGCTGAAGTTTAGCCCTAAGCACATCTAACAGTGAAATGACAGGTAAAGAAAGAGGATTAACACTGGAAACGTTTCTTACTGGAGTCCTTAGAATCAATAACCATATTTTGTTGACATGATATTTATGGATAGAAATGGAGTTACAAGCCAACTCAAAGTCTCCTGTTTCTTCATCCACTACTATGTACTTACAGATAACCATATAGGGAAGTATATGAAGCCAGTGTTGCTTTCTGCATAGCACACATTCTACTGGTGTCCTCCATAGATGTACAAGCGATGCAGATCAGGACCCTGGGCAAAGTGATTTATAAATCCCACATTGGTACACTCTTGAAAGTAGTCTCAGAGCAAAATCAGAATTTTCTCATAACCTCACAAAAATCTAATAAGTCTCACTCTCCTACACTGAATGCTATCACAGCTAGAAGCAAGAGCAAGTGTTATGGTGGTGACAAGATCTATTTGGTATATGCACTTACTCAATTGTGTTTCAGTAACAGAAGTCTACTCATAGCATCAGGGAGACCAGGGCAAGTACTGTGCACACTTAATTTGCAAACCATTTCCAAAAGCTTCTAGAAGCTAACATGTTTCTAAATAATTCTTAGAATTTTGTGTCTTATTAATTAATTCTATGAGAGATGATTGCTTTTTTTCTTTTGCTCAAATTAAGTAAATGCCCCATGCATACAAAGTTCTGTAAAAGATAGTAAATGGACTATTTGGACAGAGGAAGAACAAATGGTACCTATGTCACACAATTTCTGGAAACAGGGCTTACTAGGTAACCCTCGCTGGTCTGTGACACCTTTATTAATCAGACTGTCCTCAAAACACAGAGAAAAGTACCTGACTCTGCCAAGGTGTGGACCATCACCTCTACTTATATCAGATATATTTGAAAGGATGCTAAATTTTCTCTATTTTTGTTAAAGCTTTCCAAATGTATACTTCTGCATGTGGCCGACACATGTAAAGACTGTAGAAAGAAAAGAGCAGTCTCTAATTCTGCTCCCTTCTGCTTTCCCTTCTGTGGTGGATATTTACTCATGCCACAGCTCTTTTCGATCCTCTTAAGTTGGTTGATAGTCTAACATTCCTTAACTCTCCCCCCTCGGCCTTATAAACCCATTTGACTATATTTAGTAAATTCTCTGAGAACTAGAAATTGTCTGTTGAATGAATAATTATTGATGTGCTGCCCATCTAAGTGAATTCATACTTATATGTCCTACATGGCTCTTTTCAGACCTGGATGTCATGCATGTTCTCTCTATATATAATATCATCTCAGTTGTAAAACTCACACTGTGAGGTGCATTCATAACATCCCCCTGGTATGCTTGGACATGGGCACTAATTTTTGGAACTATTATTTAGCTTTTTTGTCTACCAACTGTTTCACTTCCTTTGAATTCCCTAGAGGTGCAATCGATCAACTCTATTACAAGAGTTGGGTAAGAGATTCATGGGCACCTATAGACTTCTACCGTTCATTGTTCCAGAAACCATTGCTTGGGTATGCTTGGTACTCAACTGTCCTATAGGACATATTTCAATTAAATAAACATGTAGTGTTGTATGTGCAAGTGTCAAAGGAAGATAATGGAAGGGTGGTACGGGCAAATGCGGCCATGCTTCATTTTATGAAGGATATCTGAGCTCTGTATCATGCCTCTCACACAGAGTGTAAATGTTTTCTTTAAAAGACTCACAGTTTATCTGAATTAATTCGCTGTACATGTTCTTGGGACTTTCTCATCCCCTCTCTGTCTTTATCCCCAGCCTTTCTCATGTAATTTGTTTTAAAAATTTTGTTGTTCTTTTTCATCTCTGTGTTCACAAATTCAAAATAGTTGATCCA
>CM052711.1:70259012-70314406 GCA_028551405.1 Uromys caudimaculatus | reverse complement strand
TATATATATATATATATATATATATATATATATATATATATATATATATATATATATATGCAGTTGTTAAGGCTTATGAAAAATACTAAGGCCTAGATGGAATTCTAAGGCATAATGTTAAGGCCTGGGTAACTGTTACCTGGCTAGCCTCCCATTACAAGGAAACTTTCTCTTACTTTTCCCAGTTACAAGAAACTTTCTAATGCCAATTTGAATACATATTCTTTTATGTCCTGTGCCTTTGGAAAACAATCACAATAGAAAGTCTGTAGAACTGCTTTGTATAGTTACTCACAATAAGTGTGGACCCAAACTAACCACTCAGCAGCACTTCCTGGACTTGTATACACAAGCTTTATGGTATTTGCTTTTATAAGCTGACCCTGGTATATACCTTAACATGAGAGATATAAGAAACTGCTTAAAATAAGACTTCCATTTTGAGTATGGGTCCAGTAAAGTTTAAGTTCCCAAGACCTCCCTGAGAACTGACATCGTACTTGGCAGAAAGACACATGTATGTGGGTAACTAACATCCTGTTTGGCAAGACATGAATGTTAGATAAGATAAGTCGCATCATGATAGATAAGTTAAGACATGAATATTAGACAAGGAAAGTTCCCTCCCATAGTTGAATAGCCCATTCAATGGGAGCAAGATAAGTATACAGCAACGACATGATCCTAAGTAAACCCCTAGCCCTAATTCCTTATTGGTGGAATCATTTGGTACAGATGTTTGTAGTTCTCACATTTCAAAAGTCCTATAGGACCTTAACTCGTGGCCACAGTTCAGTTCCTAAATCTGGACAGTAGCCCTGGTTGATCAGTCTTGGGGCATATATTCAACAAACTA
Source organism: Uromys caudimaculatus (assembly GCA_028551405.1). Classification (NCBI taxonomy): domain Eukaryota; kingdom Metazoa; phylum Chordata; class Mammalia; order Rodentia; family Muridae; genus Uromys; species Uromys caudimaculatus. Next base: position 70,313,550 of record CM052711.1, on the reverse strand, counting down.
TCCCTGTCTAACTGAGACCGGTGTTTGTGTTTTGTGAAGTGATTCCTGGACCCCAACAGAAGGCTTTTCCCAAGCTATGACTCAGTTAACCATTTGGAATAAATGAATTTATTAACAAGTCTTATGGTGGAAGAGTCAAGACCCGCACTTCGCTCTTCACATTGCTACAGTTAATTGAAATAAAGCATGTCTGCTCTGGGGCAAATTTTCCTCCCCTGGCTCCTCCCACTAGTGGTATTTGTATTCAAACACCCCCTTAGAAGATATGAAACAAAGTAAATTGTCAAAGGCTGTTAATGCTCATGTAAGACCTCTTCTGACCAAATGTGTGAGGAAACTATTGAAGCTGGGACAGTAGAATTAGTCAGCCAGAAGTACTTTGTGTCCCTCGGAAACCTCCTGTGATAGGCTCATGTAACATATTGGCAAATTATCATGTGTATTTTTGCTTGCTGAAAGTGCACTCGAGGAATGACAAAACTATCCATTGTCTTAAACTGGAGCGTGTTTATGTGATACTCAACATTCGCCTTTTTTAAACTTCTGAGCAGCAGGCAGTCATATCAATCATACTGCCTAAATACAAGTAGACAGGGGTCAGTACCATGCACTTGTGTGTGCAGATTATTCAGCACTTTATTTTACATGAAAAGACATCTTTTTGTTTTGTCTCGTTTTTTTTTTTTAAGGTTTTACATGACTTTAAAATATAATTACAGGTTAAATATTCCTAGCTTAGAAATATAGATTTAGTCTATTATCATACAGATGGCAGCAGAATCCAGGCTAACATGGCACAGAAGGAGCTGAAAGTTCTACATGTTCATTCAAAGGATACCAGGAGGATACTGTCCATAAGCAACTAGAAGGAGCCTCTCAAAGCCCACCCCCACAGTAACACACTCCCTACACCAAGGCCACACATACTCCAGCAAGGCCACACATCCTAGTAGTGCCACTCTCTGAACCTCTGGACTGAGCATATTTAAACTACTACATGCTCCAAAATTCAAATTTTTCATGGTTTTAAAATATATTTTTTAATCAAGCTGTCTACAGAAGTCCAGTTTCATGCAAGTATGCAATATATATTTCCCACCCACTCTGACCTACCTTTTCTTATGCTTAACCCTTCAGGTAATTTCTTTTTTCCTTAGACAGTTTTACTTGTACTCTCATCATATGCGCACTCAATGATTTTATGTAATCTCAAATCCAAAAAATGAGAGAAAACATGCAATATTTGTTTTTCTCAAACTGATGTAATTAATTTAACATAATTGTTTTCAGTTCCATCTTTTCCTTGAAAATGTTGGAACTTCATTTTTATTTATGAATGAAGAAAGTTCTATTGCTCCATATGTTTTTACCCTTTACTGGATGTACAGACACATATGTTGGTTTTGTATCTTGGTTGTTATGCTACTGTGGTGCAAACACTGTCCTGTAAATATCTCTCTAGTATGCTGACTTGCATACCTTGGCATAAACTTCAAGGAGTGGTATAATTTGGCCATGTTTCTAGACTTTTGAAGAAACCCTATAGAATTTAACTCAAAACTTTTTGAGCAACAATATGGTGTTAAAATGGAAAGTTAATTTTATACTAGACCATCAGTATACAAGTGCACCAGAGTAAGTTTCATACCTGGGAAAGGCAGTTGAGGTATGTGATATTCAATATACAATGAACCTGGCCTCCAGGTTCTGCAAGCATCCCTCAGTCTCTTTCTGTTACAGGATATGGCCGGCTTATGCAGACTTCTACCCTGAACTCTCCAACCTAGGGACTGAGTTGTCCTGTGCCCAGAGGCTCTTCTCTATAAATCCTCTTTTGTTGTTGTTGTTGTTGTTGTTACTTATGTTCTTTCCCATTCTGCTGCTTCTCTTAGCCTACTGGCTGCTCTTTGGCCCTCCTCTCTTCCTTTTCCTGTCCCCACGTAGTTCGAGGTAATGACCATTCTGGTCCCTCCAAGATGTGTCTGTCTCTGGCTATGCTTCCCACATGCCAATAATAAACTTTATCCTCCACCATAGGTAGGAGCAGTCATGTCCTCTCCTTTTCCTTTTATTTCATGCTTTCCATTCAAACATCACTGCAGCACACAATCCCCTCCAGGGTCTGTGTATTGGTTAGGGTCATACTTTCTGCACAATAACCAAAATGTTTCAGGCTAAATATAGAAATATTCTGAAATACGGTGAATATTATTGAATTCTTGTGGTCCCTGATTTTTCTACTAAAGGATGTTACTCCTGTATTATATATCCCTGCAATTACATTATCTGTGAGAACTATGCATTTCTTTTACTATTCATTTACACATTGAATGGGTAAAGGCAATTGATATGTTCACTTAAGATATAATATCTGCATACAAGAAAACATTGCTGAGTTGAATATTGGTGGAAGAAATGTGCTGTAGCTAATGGCCATGAGATATACTCACCATGTTCAAGGTGGTACCTCGCTGATGGTGCTATTTCACTTGTGTCTGCAAGATATATGGCTGAGAAAAATCAAAGTCTCTGTGGATAAATTGCACTTGAGAGACAGATAAGAAAAAGCCTTTGAAAGGAAGCATAGGGGGGAGAGTATGTGTAATGATTATCTGAGTTGAACAGAACATAATGCAGCTTAGAATGGAATTGCAGAGTTGCTGTTTTAAAATGACAGGTATCACTGCTGGGATGTGAGAGTAGCTGTGTACAGCAATTGCTGCATTGGGATAGTAAAGTAAAGGCAACAGAGAGCATGTTAAAGGACTGATACTTAGGTCAGGTTGTTACCAGAGATATAAGAGGGTTCATTTTATGGTTCTTAGTTTTGTTATTGAAAACAATTTTAAAACTGACTCAGTAGAACACTTTTATTAGAGATTAAGAGGAAAAACAGTGGCAGGTAAGTTATAAATCTTGGCAGCAACCCGAATGAGAAGGTTGAGAAGAAAGAAAACAATGTCCTTTTAAGTCAGCATTCTAGAGAAGCAGCAGATTCAGCAATGGCACTGCTGGTGAGATAGGGATAAGTTTCAGAAAAAGAACACCCAGGAAAGAATGTCTAAGGTTTGTCCAGCACAGAAATGAAAAAAGATAGCAAAAAGGAAACTTATTCTTTTCTCAGTCAGACATCAGAATGTTTGGGCAGTTTGCAGCAAGCCCAGCTATAGCTAGGATATCCTCTGCAAGAGTATGCTAGTCTGCAGGAGTGAGGGGCTTCTAGGAAGGGAGTCACTATATTTCATTAAGTGAGTAATTATTGCTTTGTTTCCTGCGAATATTGTCAGGAGAATTAGATTTCCTGGGGTTGAGGGGAACATACTCTCTGTCAAATGATTGACATGTCTTGCTAAGATAACTCTTTAAAGGACAAGACGATACCATGCAATGGTTTTAGTATCATGGAATGTTGGGTCTACCCAAGGGTAGAAACAAAACTCAATTTTGATTCTTTTGACTCAAACCAAATAGCCTTTTGTTGGAGAGCCTCAACAAAGGCCTGATACCTCTATTCTTTTATATGACAACTTAAAATCTAAAGAAGTAGGTCCCTCTCTCCAGTAACTAAGGGAAAAGGGAGGAAGCATCCAAAATGCATAAGAAACCTCTCTTTCTCTGTTGTATAGCAGTTTCTCCTGACATCAAATCCTATAGGAAAGGTTAAAGACAATTTAATATATCAGATAATAATGGGGTATGAAAAACAGGATGTTAAAGACATGTGAAAGCAGGATGTTCTAAAGGGGAATTTTATTAATTTTTGATGTTAAAAGGGAAGCAAAACGCTGAGATATTCTTTTTTATTCACTTTTTAAAAATTCTTCTCTCGTATATTATACCCCAACTGTAGTTTTCCTTCCCTTTTCTACCCACAGTCTCCCATACCAACCTACTTTCTCTCCTGGATCCTCTGCCTGTGCACATCCCCTCAGAAAAGCAAAGGCATCCCCGGAATCAACTAAACACACTATAACAAGCTATCAAGGCTAAACAAGGCAATCCAGTAGGAAAAGAATGGTCCCATAAGTAGAAAAAGAGTCAGAGACAACCTCCATCCCCTCTGTTAGGAATCCCATAAGAACACAAAGCTATTTAGCCATAACATATTCAGAGAACATAGGTCAGACCCTTGTAGTCTCTTTAATCTGTGCAAGTCCCCATGAATGCCTGTAAGTTCATTCTATGGGTCATGTTTTTCTAGTGTATCTCACCATCTTACTCTAGTACATCTAGTATCTCAGAATTTACTTCCTATTCTTCACAAAACTCTGTTAGTTTTGCCTAATGTTTGTCTGTGTGACTTGTCATCTGCTTCCATCTTTTGCTGGATGAAGTCTCCCTGGTTACTTTGATGAAAATTCTTCAGTTCCAGAACACTTTGCAAACTGGGCAAACTATAAGTTAGAGGATTTGTAACTATGTTGATGTCCCAATCTCTCCACTTGAATCCTTGCCTGGTTATAGAAGATGGCCAGTTCTGCCATTACTAGGAGTCTTTGCTAGGGTTTCTCTCATAGAATCCAAGGAATAAACATTGCATTAGTTTTCCACATTGTCCTCCCCACAAAGAGCCCCAATTCCAGTCATTTCTTCCAATATTTTCTCTCTTGCACCCTATGATCCCTTCTGTTTCCGACCCTTCTTACCTCCAGTCCAAAAGGAAAATCTGTTCTATTTCTCCTTCACAGAGAGATCTTTGTGATTGCCCCACTTCCTCCTTGTTACCTAGTCTTTCTGAGTCTGTGGACTGTAGCGTGACTGTATTTGGCTTAAGATTACTATCCACTTATAAGCGAGCAAATACTAAGTTTGTTTTTTTTAAAAGTTTAACACATTTGCCTGCATATTTCACAATGTCATGGTTTTGAACAGCTCAATAATACTCCATTGTATAAATACACCAATTTTTAAAGGCACTTTCCAGTTGATGGACAGATAGGTTGTTTCCAATTTCTCACTATTATGAATAAAGCTGCTATGAACATATTTGAGCAAGTGTCATTGTGATGGGATGGAGTATCCTTTGGGTATATGCCCAGGAGTTGTATAGTTGAGTCTTGAGGGAAATCAAGTCATGATTTTCTAAGAAAACTCCATATTGATGTCCATAGTGGCTATATAAGTTTGCAGTCCCACCAACAGTGAAAGAGTGTTCCTCCTGATCCACATCCCCATCCGCATGTGCTGTCATTTTCTATTTAATCTTAGCCATTCTGATCAGCATATGATGGAATGTCAAGTCATTTTGATTTGCATTTTCCTGATTACTAAGGATGTTGAACATTTCTTCATGGCAATTAGAATTTCCTTTGTGGAAAAGTCTTCTTTCAGGTCTGTACTGAATTTTTAAAATAGGATATTTGGTTTTTTGATATCTCATTTCCTGAGTTTTTAATAAATTTTAGAAATTTGCCCTCTGTTGAATTGACGAAAAGTTTTACCATTCTGGGGGCTTCCATTTTGTACTATTTATGGTATTCTTTGACTTACAGAAGCTTTTAAAGTTTCATGAGGTCCCATTTATTAATTCTTGTTCTTACTGCCTGTGTTATGTGTTTTCTCAGTCATGGTTTGTATTCTTGCACAAAAACATCATGACCAAGAAGCAAGTTGGGGAAGAAAGGGTTTATTTAGGTTACACTCCTACATTACTGTCCATCACCAAAGGAAGTAAGGACAGGAACTCAAACAGGGCAGGAACCTAGAGGCAGGAGCTGATGTAGAGGCCTTGGAGGAATGCTGCTTACTAGCTTGCTTCCCATGGCTTGCTCAGTTTTCTTTTTTATAGAACCCAGGACTACCAGCCCAGGGATGGCACCTCCCATAATGGGCCCTCCCACACTTGATCACTGATTGAGGAATTACAGTTGAATCTTGTGGAAAATTTTCCTCAAGGGAGGCTCCTTCTCTGTGATAACTACAGCTTCTGTCAAGTTGACAAACAAAACCAGCCAGTACATTGCTGTTCTGTTCAGGAAATTCTCTCTTGTACGAATGCATTGAAGGTGATTCTGTTTTTTCTTTTCTATCAGGTCTAGTGTATCTGATTTTATGTTGAGGTCTTTGATTCACTTTGACTGGGGTTTTGTGTATGGTGAGAAGTATGAATCTATTTGCATTCTTTTACATTCCTGCATCCAGTGAAACCAGCAGCATTTGTTCAAGATGCTTCCTTTTTTCCATTTTATAGTTTTAGCTTTCTAAATTATATATCTATCTCTATATCTATGTATCTATGTATCTATCTATCTAGTTAAATCAGGTGTCCATAGGTATGTAGATTTAATTCTGTGTCTTTGACTCAATCACATTGATTAGCCTGTCTGATTTTTTTTTTTTTTGAAATACCGTAAAGTTTTTACTACTACAGCTTGAAATCAGGGATGGTGATGCCTCTGAAAGTCCTTTTCTTATATGGTATTGTTTTAGATATCCTAGGATTTTTGTTTTTCCCTATGAAGTTCAGTATTGTTCTTTCAAGGTCTATAAGGAATTGTGTTGACATTTTGATGGGGTTTGCATTAAATCTGTATATTGCTTCTAGTAGGATGGTCATATTTACTGTTAATCTTACCAATCCATGAGGATGGGAGATACTTCCATTTCCTGATATCTTCTTCTATTTCCTTCTTTGATGATTTGAAGATTTTACCATATAGGTCTTTCACTTGCTTGGTTAAAGTGATCCCAGGATATATTATTTGTTACTATTGGGAAGGATGCTGTTTTTCTTATTTCCTAGCCCATTTGACATTTGTGTATAGGAGGGCTACTGATTTGGGGTTTTTGTTGTTGTTGTTGTTGTTTTGTTTTGTTTTTGAGCTAAATTTGTATCCAGACACTTAGCTGAAGGTGTTTATTAGCTATATGATATCCGTAATAGAATTTTTAGGGTTCTTTATGTTCCATCATATCATATGCAAATAGCAATACTTTGACCTCTTTCTTTCCAACTTGATCATTGCCTGCACCTGGACAGATGCTCTTCTGACTGGTTTTCCCTGATCCTGGGGAGCAGTCATCTGCCTGAACTGGGGCACAGGCTTATAGTAGCAGGAAAAGATGCTGGTGTATAATGTGACTTTCATGGACAAGCCAGTAGTTTAAATAAAGACACAAAGACTCTTATGTATTTTAAAGATGAGGCCATTAGCTTGGGCTCCCTCACAACTACCCTAAATCAAGAAATTCTGCCCTACCTCCTGCCCCATGGCCAGGTCTGCCTCTGTACTCCCTCTGAATTGTCTATCTACCTCCATCTTCACTGGATGAATCTCCTGCTTTTCAATTCTTCTCCCAGAAAATGTATCTTTTCCTGGAAGTTCCATCCTACTTTCTGTTTCAGGTATTGGCCATCAAATCTTTATTAAAGCCTATCCGAGGGTGCCTTAATCAGGTGAGGAAGAAACAAATATCTACATATGGTGCTGACACCTAATGGTATGGCACAGCAATTAACTACTGAGAATACATAGACATACTTTTATGCCACTTAATACAATATTTGTGGTGGTAGGTTACCCTATCAGTGATGGAGTAGAAATTGATCTGGCAATGAAATGGGTTTTTCAGAACTGAAGCTAGGGAGTGAGGTCATTCTGAAGAGTTAGGATCAGGGGCATGGTAGCATGGCTAGCAGTGAAGGAGGGACTAGTTTTATGAGTTTTTGGAAACTAAATCTAGAGCGTTTGGGAGCTAAATCTAGGGATTGGGTCAGTTCAGGGCAGGCAGGTCACTCACTTGTTATTCTGAGTGGTCTGTCCTATGAAAGTGTACCTTAACTGAGGGTAAGCATATAACAGTGGAAGAGAAGAGTGGTAGGTAAGGTTGTGGGAAGGCAATGTATTGGGTCTTTGGGGACCAAATCTACGGAGTGGAGCAGTTACACAGTCTGGAAAGCATCTCAACTGTTCTTCTGATTGGTGTGGCCTGCACCTGAACAGGGTAAGTCTGATCCTGTTGGGCCTGGCTGCAGATTAGGCAGTGGTGCATGATTAGGGGTCTGGGTAGTGAAATTGATCCTTGGGAATAGAATCTAAGATCTAGGCTGTGGTAGAAGCATGGGTCACTTACTTATTCTGATTAGCATGGTCTACTTTTCAGCTGTAGAAATCTATCAGAGTTGGATGTAGGATACAGCAATGGAAAGGGATGGTGAGCCAGGATGTATATGGGTGCAGAAAATTCTAGGATAAGAGTGAGATATTGTAAGAGGAGGCAAATATTAATCCTGCTGGAAGCTCTATAAGCTCAGGAAGTAAATATCCAAGGATTACTGACAGACTTTCAGTTAAACTGAGTGGACATCCCTTGAGCCATTAAGTACCTGCAGGTTGTCCTTTGTGTTCTAGGATTCCAGCATTTATCAGCTGTCACTTAGGCAGGAATGATTTTGGTAATGCAGCTACTTTTGAGGAATTTCTGTTCCTGTAAGTAACTCCTCACCTATATTCCTCCTTAATAATATCATTGTTCCATGGACTTTGGTGGTATCATTACTATGGTCTGACTTTGATTTCATATCTGGAGTATATAGACATTTATTTTTCATGTTTTATCAGTAACAGTGTTGTAATACCCAATAGTCTCCAAGTCCACTAGTATCCTAAGAATATCATGTGCCAGCAAGCATGTGACAACCCCATTCAGAATTCTTCACGAAGACAGAAACAATAAATTACACACATGGATGCATTGAAGAGTGATGAGTCTGTCCAACATGGCCTTGAAGAGGAAGAATGACACAGTTCTGGACCCTGGGACAGCATCAGCATGGATGGGGATCCACAAGTGTTGATGACTGCTATGGGGGTAAGGCTTGTTTGTACAATAAGGTATATATTTTTACTCTCCTCTGAGGAATGTCTTTCCTCTTAATTTTAATGGCTCCATGATAGTCAGAGAGAGCATGAGTCTGGGAGGTGAAGATGTGGATAATGTCTCAGAAAAATAGTAAATGCTGGGTCCTTCCATCCATCTCTTAAGGCTATGGAAAAGAACTCTAAAAATATGAGTTTGAAAATACATAATTTCTCAACTATGCAAAAATAAAGATGCATTATGAATTATATGAGTGGCTTTACAAATCTAAAGGAACAATTACTAAGCCAGCTTGTCAGAAAAATACAAAGCCAGATTCATTTCTGAGCTTAAGGTCAGCCTGGGACAGTCTAGGCCCAGGCCTAGTGGAAATAAAATTTTGGGGTAGGGTCCCACCCAGCTTGTTTATTGTCTGTGCTTAACAAAGGCAGAAGTATATCTGAATTCTTTTTCAATGTTAAAAAAAAAAAAAACGAAATGTATGCTTGGTTTCTTCTAAGAATCAAATTGCTGGGGTCATGGGATACTGATTCATAGGATAATCAAAAGGGAACCTTGATTGATATGTAAAATAAAATGCTAGGCTTATGATCTCCAATATATGAGCTATTCAGAGAGCTTTTTAGAATACTAAGAGAGAACTGCATGGAGAACTATTTCAAGTAGATAATATAGAAAGATCTGTTTGGAAATTTCCAGAGAAAGCATAACAGAGAGAAAATATTCTGAAAATCTGTCTCAGGCAGAACATAGACTGCCACCTTTGACCCATGATTTGACTTAGAGTCATTTGTTTTTGCTGCTCTCAGATACCCCTTCTCTCAGAATCCCTCTCAAAACTGAGGCTGGTTCCTTGGCAAAAGAGCACTTATTAAGAATATAAGCTTAAACACTGGCAGCTGAGACATTCCCATGTTGGTTCAAGTGCAAATGATGAGATGCTACCATGTTGTCTTAGTCCAAGTTCAAAAAACTTGGAATGGGGGAAGTTGGTGTGGTATGTTAAGGACTGAGATGCCAGGAGCAACTTGTGAGTTCTGTAACCTGGACCTCTGGAATTTGGATGTCAAGTCAGATGCAGCAATCACACCCGAAACTGGTTCTTGCTTGGTAGTTCTTGGACTAAGCCAGTTGTAGACACCTATAGACTATTGTACAGACCTTGTGCACTCAGCCTACTCAAACTCACATTCTGATGTGATCTATATAACAGTCTCACAGACAGAAACTACTGGCAAACAGATTCACCAGTTTCCAGTGACTTTTTGGTCCAGTTAGTCCACACCACAAATCCTCAAATCAACCAAACACACACACACACACACACACACACACACACACACACCCCACACTGGGAATTTGGTATTAGAAAACTTCTACTTGACTCAGCCCTCTTCTGCACTGAGAAAATCTCAACTGAAACATGTGTGAAAGTGTTACTTGACTGAGTAGTTGAGTAATTGATAGGGTGAGAAATCTTGAGCAAATTTTTGTAAACTACAAATATTATTTATCAAGATTGTTCCTGCTATTCAGGAGGTGGTAAAAATGTGGATCAACTATAGTATAGATTAGAAAAAGATAACTAGTAAATATTCTTACTTATAAGGTTTAGTCTCTGCTTGGACTACATAATTCTGCTAATGAGTTGTGTAAATAGCTAGTGAGTTGTGTAAACAGCCCTAGACATGACAGAAGTGTTTGGTTATTTCAGTAGTACTTCATGCATGAAAGTGAGTATAAATTTCTTATAAGATGCACATGGCAGACTGGAGGGATGACTCAGTGAATCATATTCCTGCTACACAGGAGTAAGGAAAAATCTCAGCTCTTCAGAACCCACATGAAAGCCAAGCATGTGTGGTAGCCAACTAGAATCTTAAGCACATGCAGTACAGAAAAGAAGGATCCCCAGAATAAGCTTGCTACCTGGAATAGGTAGAACTGGTGCGCTCTGGATTTAGAAAAAGAACCTGCCTCAGTAAGTAAAATGGATGTCTCCTGAGGAAGGGACCAACTTTGGGCCTCCATATGAATAAGCTCATAACTCCATGGACACCACACAAACATATAACTGTATAGAGTTGTGAACACTTATATACAAGTGTTCACAAAACACACATAAACATATCATGTGACATAAATATTTTTCTTTTAAAAATTTGTCATTTGAATATACAGAATAAGCTGAGCATAGTGGCATATTATTTTAACCACAGCACATTGAATGTAGATGTAGACAGATATCTGTGAGTTTGAAGACAGCTTGGGTTACACAGTGGGACCCTGTGAAAAAGAGAGAGGGAGAAAGAGGAGAGAGAGAGAGAGAAAGAGGGAGAGAGAGAGAGAGAGAGAGAGAGAGAGAGAGAGAGAGAGAGAGAGAGAGAAACAGAAATAATGAAAGAAAAGGAGAAAGGGGGAAAGAAAGAGAAAGTTCAAAATGACTTTCGTTCACTAAATTTATAAAACACCAATTGGCTGGGTTTCCCTTGTAAGTGGAGATCTTTTTTGTCTCAATTAGACAACAATTCACTGGTTTCAGTTTGATAATTATAAGTACGGGAAGAAAATACACAAATTCTACATGTGCTCTTTACTTCAGAAAGTAAGAGTATGAAACCCATAGCTTAGAAAAGAAGAGAAATTCCAGGAGCTGGCTTTCTAAGAGGTATGGTAGTCACATGAGATCAAAACCATTCCTGAGACACAGAAAAAGACTGAAAGCTGCAGGAGTCACTGAAGCTGCAGCTAGCATGGGCTAGGTAACCTGGCATCTTGCTTCCCTCACAGAGTTGCCATAGAAATAAAAAGCAAAAGAGGTTGTGAGTAGAAAATGTCTTGTTAACATGAAGCGTATTTAGCTGAGTTGTGGTGAAAGTAGACTTGTCTTGCTTTGAAGACAGAAGTGATGTTTAAACCTTTTGTACAAGTCTCAGGATGTTACTTATGCCATAGAAATAGTAGAATAAAAGTGAGTCACTTTAGGAGAAAGGCAGCTTTGTTACTTCAGCACTGATGAATATATTGGTTATTTTTCTGTTGCTATGATAAAACACTATCACCAAAAGCAGCTTACAGAATACCATGTTTATTTTCATTTATAGTTCCTAAAGAATAACAGTTCATCACAGCCAGAAGACATGGCAGCAAGCACCAGGAATGATGGCAGGACCAGAAAGGTGAGAGCTCATATTGAACCACAAACACAAAACAGAGATAAAAGAAATCTGGTGGAGAGCATTTGAATATCAAAGCTCCCCACCAGTGATATACTTTCGATAGCAAGATTCTATCCCCTTTACCTCCACAAATAGTGCCTATAACTGAGGAAACAAGGCATTTCTCATTCAAACTAGTACAAAGGTATTCATGTGCATAGGCAGGGAACTTTTATTCATGAAGACTTTACATGAATAACAGGCCTGAAGGAAGATACTGATTCTTCCAAACTCTTACATGGAAATGGCATGAATTAGGGAACTGAACAATCCTGCCCTCAGTTTCAGAAATGACAGTTTTTATAAAATACAAATTTTGTGGATAATGACTGAAGTCCCTATTCCCATTTCTGCATTTTGGAAACAGAATTAAGATTACAAACTGAATAGCTAATCAGAGAGAATGAAAAAATGCACAGCATTTAAAGACAAAGTGAGGGAGAGGACAGCTGTCCAGATGATAAGTAGCAATGGGAGTAAGAAGATGAAATACTGCAGTCTTACATCAGGTCAAAAGTCAAAAGCTTTGCTACAAAAGGAAAGCTCAAAGCAAAAGCAACAAAATTCTAGAAAATTTGTGTGACATTTTACTTCTCATTTTAAGAAGGTGGATATGAGTTTTTAAGTTGAAACACTTTACTTTTGTGAAAGGCCACTTGCAAATGCAGAAAAATGGGGCAGAACCTGGATCAAAGCCATGTACAAAGCACAGGGAGGAAGCTACACTCTCTATGCTACAGCAGCATTAGCCATGATCCCTGGCATTGACCCAAGAAGCCGATCCTTGATCCTGAACACTCCCTCCCCACTCCCTCCCAGTTTCCTCCCTCCATCTTCCTCTTATGACTATTTTATTCCCCCTTCTAAGTTAGATTCAAGCATCCTCTCTTGTGCCTTCCTTCTTGTTTTGCTACTTTAGGTCTATGGAACATAGCATGGTGAATTTCATGGCTAATATCCACTTATAAGAGAGTAGGTACCATGTATGGCCTTATGGGATTGGGTTACATATTCACATAGGAATATCCTCAAGTTATATCCATCTGCATGTAAAATTCATAATGTCTTTGTTTTTAATAGATGGATAGTATTCCACTGTGCAGATGTACCACATTTCTCTATTCATTCTTCAGTTAAGTGTTTCTAGGTTATTCCCAGTTTCTGGCTATCATGAATAAAGCTGCTATGAACATAGTTGAACAAGTGTCTTTGTGGGATGTTGGAGCACCTTTTGGGTATATGCCCAGGTGTGGAAAAGGACAGGTCAGATGGCTAGATGATCATGAAAATGAATGGAAATATGCAACTGACAGGGGTGAGGAGGTGCATCTCCAGGACAAGACAGAGACTTGGGATAAGAATCAATGGGCATGACCTTAGCTGTGACTCACTACATTAGGGATATGGAACCTGAAGAGGCCATGTCCTGTAGCCAGGCAGGAAACCCAGTGGAGTGATACAGATGACAACCGACCCACAAAACTTTCAGCCAAAAATTTATCCTGTCTCCAAGAAATGCAGATGCAGAAGATAGAGCAGGGACTGAAGAAAAGGTTAATCAAAACAGGCCCTTTTGGGCCCCATAAGGCCAGATGGCCTGGCTGAGACCTTCGGCATGCTGATGATTTTACATGCTGTGGTTACCTCCCCCAGTGGGTGTGCAGTTCTGGGCAGGGACCTTGTGTTGGCCCCCTGCCTTGTTCCTCCTGGTGCTTTTCCTTCCTGGGTAAAGCATATATATTGATTGAGTTTCAGTAAAGCTTTGGCATTCTTCTTGAACGAATGACCTGAGTCTGTGCACTTTGTTAATCTCCCAGGCCTATGCCTGATGCTCTCAAGGCCTAATTTAGGACTTAACCCACGGGCAAGCACCAATCCCTGACAATGTTAATGATACTCTGTTATGCTTGCCGACAGGAACATGCTGTCCTCTTAGAAGCTCCACCCTGCAGCTGACTCAGACAGATATGGACATCAATAGCCAAACAATGGATGGAGCTTGGAGATTCTTATGGAAGAATAGGAGTTAAGATTCTAGGCCCAGAGGGGATAGGAACTCCATGAACAGAGTCAAATTACCTGGACCCTTGGGGTTCTCGCAGTCTGAACCACCAACTAAAAAAAATGCAAGGGCTGGACCTAGGCTTCCCCAAACATATATAGTAGATATGCATCTTGGTTTTCATGTTGGTCCTGAACAACTAGAAGGGGGGCTATCCTAAAAATTGTTTGATTGTATCTATGTTAACTGCTTGCATTACGAATGCTAATTTTCTTCCCCCAAAAAAACTGTCTGCAAAGAGTGTCTGCACATAGATTCTGGGAACCTTCAAACAGTTGGTTCTAGTTGGTAAGTGAAAATGCCAACAGCCAGTAGCTGGGCAGTACAGACAGAGACTGGATTTTAAGATTCCTGCTCTTGGGACTGGGAGGAGAAGATGAAGGAGATCCACCATGCTGGAAGAATGTGGAGGAGAGGAGAGATCCTATGCCTGAGAATAGTGCCAGACAGAGAGGCAAAGACAACATGTGAAGGAGCCAGGAGAAAATGCCCCAGAGCTTCAGCTCAACTGGGGCCAGGGAAGCCAAGATAGAACATAGAATTGGTAAATAACTTGGGATTAACCAAATGGAATTTAGGCAGTGGCTGAGCTCTTGTGCTGTTTAACACATATTAAAATATAAAGTCTCTGTATGTGTTTCATTCAGGAACATAAAGCATTGATTTGGGTAGCAAACCTGCTGCTGAGATTAATTAATTAATATTTAATTCTACATATGTGGGATATGTTCTTCTATCTGGGCTGCTTTGTCTGGCCTCAGTGAGAGAGGAAACACCTAGCCTTGCAGAGTTTTGATGTGCCAGGGTGGTGTGAATACCCAGGGGTTCCCCATCTGCTCAGAGAAGGGGAGGGTAGATATGGCAAGGATTTGGGGAGGGGTGACACAGAGGGGACAATGAGTAGATTATGAAGTGAATAAGTAAAAAAATAAATTAAAAAATAAAAGGAAATCCATCCTTAAGAAGACAAAGACAAACTTTTGAGAAAGTTATGGGCTGGCCATGAAAAGAGAGCTGCTAAACAGCCATCTTATGATCCTTCAGTAACCTGACCAGGCAAAGACATTAAGTATTACAGCACAAACCTTAGAGGAATTTTAAAGCACACTAAATTGTTTTAACTTATTGCATTGAAGTTAAATTGAAATAAATTGATTTATACAGAGCTGTTGGAAACAAATGGAAAATTGAACAGCCATATATTTGTGCCTGTGTGTGTGTAAGTGTGTGTGCATGTGTAAATACATAAGTGTGGTATATACATACTCTTTATTAACAGAAACTAGAGGAGAATATCAGGTATCATGGTATATTACTCTTCATATTATTCTCTGAATAATTATTATCACTGAACCCAGCGCTAGACTAGGAGCCGGGAATTCCCAGTGATTCTATTTTATCTGCTTCTCATGGTGCTGGTGTTATGGTCTCATGCTCATGCATGCTTGGCTTTTGGCTCTTGACATATGTACAGGATATATGAACTCAGGTCACAGCCAACACTCTTACCCACTAGGCCATCACTTCATTCCATCTCTCACATATCAACTTTATGCAGACACTTTGATCAATACTATTTTCAAATACATTCCTCTAAATTAGGTCAGACCAGGCATACATGTATATAATACTATTAGGAGAATAACTTACCTTAAGAATGATTATCAATAGCTCAGTCTTAACTTGCATCACCATTATGTTTCTGAATACTCCATTTTAAAACTATGTCCTACTTTAAAACTGAGAATTCTAAATAAAAGATTATCTGTTTGCTTGGAATGTATACAGATCAATCTAAAGAGATAAATATATTTATTTCAAGATGTTGATATGATGACCAAAGTTATTACTAAATAATCTGGAAAGTAATCACACTTAATGAACCTGAGGAAAAATGGCCAACACAACTAAGTCCAGAAAAAAAGAATGCTTTACAGAGATACATTAAGGCAGCTGTAGAGAGACAGAGGCATAAAGCAGGTTTGGCCTGACCCAAGGCAGGACTAAGATTATTCACAGAAAGAAACATCCTGTCCCCTACCCATGTGAATGAGCAAATGCCTATAGAAAGAGATGGGATATAACCCCTTATAAGTGCAGAAATGATACCACTTTCTTTCCAGTACTCCCTTCCTTCCAGAGATGCTGTATCTGTCTGCAACAGATGCTGAGGAGTATGATCATTTAGTAGGGAACTATTAAAGAAACTAACTGAAGTCAATGAAGAATATATAGCTAACTGTAGTAAAGAAGGGCTCCTTCTGCAGTAAGTAGTAGTCGCATGTCTCCCAACCATTTCTTCTTAGCTTTCTCCATACTGTAAAATACTGGAAGTTGGCTTATTAATTTTTCTAGTCTATTTTCTATATTTCTGTGTAGTAGTCGGAATTGAACTGAAGACCTCATACATGCTAAGCAAGTCTTCCAGCATTGACCTAGCTCTCCATACCTGCATTTTTGAGCTTCTTGAGAACATTGGCCAAGGCTTAGTTATTTCTGTATTTACATCAAACACATCCTATTTTATCCTCTCCATGAGTGTTGAAATGTCATACTGAACGTCAAGATGGCTTTTCATGCAAGAATGAGACAAGAGTAGACTATGTAATTGCTTATAAATAAAATGTAGCATCTTAAGATATGCTCACAAAAATCTGTGGAATGTTTTCTTTTAAAGATTTTTAAATTTTATTTATATGAGTACACTGTAGCTGTCTTCAGACACACACCAGAAGAGTGCATCGGATCCCATTACAAATGGTTGTGAGCCACCATGTGGTTGCTGGGAATTGAACTCAGGATCTCTGGAAGAGCAGTCAATGCTCTTAACCACAGAGCCGTCTCTCCAGCTCCCTGTGGAATCTGATAGAAAAAAATGTAGTGTAACTCAAATTTGTGTATATGTGAATAATTTACGCATAATGAAATCTTAGCTATTATACATAGTTTCAAGTCATTCAATTATTTATTGATTTTTATTGTTTTGTTTCTGAGAAATTTATTTTGCACTAAGATATTATGTTAAGGCAAGTATTTAAGATCCTTTAACTATGCTTTGGTTATACTTTCCCCTTAAATCATCAAATATTAATACAAGGACCCACAGCTGGATAATGTTCACAGTGAGAAAATTTAGAACACTCTGTCATAAATGAAATGTCTTCATTAAACTCCATTCTTCAAGATACAAGAATCTATGTGAAACAGGAAGCAGAAAGATTTTCAGACCTCGAGGTAATGGATGACTCCAATGAAACCATTTATTTCAGACACAAGATGACTGGTGGCCATAGGAACTCACATGAACTATGACAGCACACATGGAATCTGTATAGGTTTAAACCAGACAACATATCACCATTGATAAGGCAAAGAGAACACAAATCACCATGCCTAACAAAGAGCCTATCTGTGCCTGAAATCTGGGAAAGGGAAAGTCCGTCTTCTTCAGGGAAGTATCTTTGGGTAATCAAACACATGCATGGCTGGAGTATGCCCAGAACAGTTGACCAACACAAACCAGACAATTTTTTTTTAAACATTTTGTTTTATTTTGGTATTTTTTTGTCTATTTACTTTTTTATTTTTAGTTTGTCATTTTTGTTTGTCTTTCATGAGTGAGAAAGAAATGAATTTGGGTAGTGGGGAGATAGATGAGTAGCTCTAAAAGGGATAGGGAATTGCAAAGAATAAAATAAAATATATTTGTCTTAGTAGGTGTTCTATTGCTGTGAAGAGACACCATGACCACAGAAACTCTTATAAAGAGAAAACATTTAATTGGGGATAGCTTATAATTTTGTAGGTTTAGTCCGTTGTCATCATGGAGGCAAGTTTGGCAGTAAGCAGGCAGACATAGTAATGGAAGTAAGTGAGTTTGTCTGAATCCACAGGCAGCATGAAGAGATAGGCTGTGGGATGACTACGATGTGCTTGAGAAGGGATTATTCAAACCTCAATGCCTAACCCTATAGTGACACAGTTCTTCCAACAAGGCCATACCTCTTAATTCCTTCAAAAAGTTTCACCCCTTTGTGACCAAGTATTCTAATCTGTGAACCTCTGGTGGCTATTACTATTCAAACCAACACAATATTGTATAAAATTATAAATGAAAAATATAGAATTCGTTTTTTTTTTTAATTAGGGACATTTAAGTTCTATGTAGGTTTAGCAATTGGGACAATAGCTCACTGTCCTGGATTCACTGGTTATTAATATAAAACAGGAAGTGCTGTCATGGCAGCATTAAGGAAAAACTATTTCCTCTGATTGAGAGAGTGAAATCTGTGTCTTGGGTAGAAATAGAACATTGAAATTGCAAGAGACTACCCAGAAAGGAAGGCTCACCCTGAGCCATATTAACATGCCATGGAATAACTATGCCTTTACTGATATACTGTATTTTTCTTATGGAGAATTTCCTCCCTTAGCCAAGTCCTAAAAGCCATCAGAGATTCAGCTGGTGCTGCCCATGTTTCTAATTTTGAAAGGTATAACAGTTTTTGTTTTTGTTGTTATTTATTTTGTTTTTGTTTTTCCAGTCTCTTTCCTTTGAGCGATGGTCAGAGTTAAAACATACTTTCTCTGCAACTTTGGGCTTCCTTACCCCTTCTTTAAAGCTTTGCTTTCTATGTGGCTTCTGGCTGCTGTGTTCCTGACTTCATGCTGGCTTAACCAAATGCTTTGATGTATTCCCTCTTGTCTTTGTTCTTTCCTCTTCAGCTTGTCTGCATTGGACCATTTTGTCTTTAAAAGCTAATAAACTTGCACTCCAACTTCTGTATAAACCCTTTCTAAAAATTAATTTATTAATAAGAACAAGAACTCTACGAAGGAACGCCAATTTCCCATATATCATATAGCATTCACAAAAGGAACCACCAGCCTGCAGGTATCAGTCCATTTAACAACTTCACACAGCATCTATCTGTATTTTGGTGCTGCATGACTTTCCCTGGGGACTTGTGAGAAATGTCTAAACATGTCACATGGGTGACAGACAAAAGAAGTGATTCCATCCAAGTCTAGTTGATGGATTTTTTGAAGTTACTTTTAAAAATGCAGGCAACTCAGAGACAGTTTTATCACTGATAACTGCCCAGCATGGCAGACAGCTTGTGACACTGCAGCTTTTGAACTTCCTGCCTAACAATTAAAGGTATTTCCACTGGGGTTGCTCCTTCCATATCAATTCCTACTGCTTCAATGACCTTGACATGAGTTTTGAAACTTACCATGTAAGGTTCTGCACCTTCTTGATCCTTTTAAGTTTCCTAAGGTTTGTGTGTCTGATGAGGTTCCTTGTTCTCTCCATGAAGGAATGTGTTATTTTGCAGGAGACAGTTATCTGGGAGGGGTGTTCAGTGGCTTGAGAAATATAGTAACACCATGCTGTGACTGAAAGCTCTGTATAGATAAGGTTCTCTGCATGGGTATTAACCCAATGCCATGCAAAAACTAGTCTGGATGGAGGCTTCCACATTGCTCTAAGCCTGCCCTCTTTTCTGAGTTCTAACTTGAGAGGCATAGCTTTACATTTTTTCTTCCTCCTACTTTGTGTAATTTTATTTGCTAATACTTGTGTAAATAGTTCATTTGTTAGGTCTGTAACTATCCTGCAGGAATGACGGTATTTTAAATAGACACTTATGCCCCTCCATTTATCTATCAGGAATCAAGAAGTTGGTTTTCCCCAGGAATATCAGGCCTGAGGGAGGAAAAGGAAACTTACTGTTAGAGAGGAAATTTCTTCCTAAGGAAAGGATTTCACACAACACTGAAAACTTGTCAGGTTAGAACTGGAACAACAGACAATATGGTTGGCAGGAGCCCATCTTAATCAGGACTGTTTACTTATGCATGTTCTTTCTGCTCTTTTTAAACATAAATTTCATGTGAAATAAAAAATGAATGGTAGATAAGGGGTCATCACTGCAATGCTTTGTATCTCTTCCCAGTGTGACCACATTGAATAAGGCTGTTTTTCTCTATTCTCAATTTAACTGGCTTATTAAGAACTGGTAGATGAGTCTTGAATGTTAGGGCTGTCAGACCTTCAAAAACCCAGGTTTGTATCTTATGGAAAAATCTTTCTATTGTTTGTACCAAAATTGTTACCCTTACTGTTTAAGGATACATGGCTGTCTCTGTCTCTGTCTCTGTGTGTGTGTGTGTGTGTGTGTGTGTGTGTGTGTGTGTATGTGTGTGTGTGTGTGATTGACCATGTCTATAGAAATGAAAGGATGACTTATAAGTGTCAGTTTTCTCCATCTACTGTAAAGGTCCCAGAAATCAAATTCAGATCATCAAGTTTGGCAGCCATCTTACCAGTTGTAGACTGTGACTTTCTTAATAGCTGCACAGAAACTAGGACAAGATAAAAACTGCTATTCTAGTTATAACATATTGAAGCTGTGAACAGGAGAGATTACACTTCTTCACAGAAAGTTTAGCACAGATGCTATGATAGGTCTGGGAGTAAAACACATGTTTTAGCATAATTGTCACTGTTCATTTTGAACAGTTTTGAGTGACAGGGAGACTGCCAAGGGATATGATGCTAACCCTCAGAAGAGAACAAAGGCTGTTGCTCCATGTATCTGCAGGTTTATGTAAAAGGCACAATTCACTCCTGAAGAGGATAGGTGTGTCTAGGCAAGTCCACTGCCACATTGGGTCTCAGTTTCCTACCACTACAATGAAGGCAGTAGGTACACTATGTTGTGGGATTCCTTTCCACCCAAGTACAAATCTATGACTCTACTTTAGGAAAACAAAGGCCCATCTAGAAATGTTTGAATGACTACATGTAATCTCCTAAAGGTATGTACAAAAGAATGGGTCTGGTGTGTGTTGCTGAAATCCTGGTGGTAGAGCAGCAGGGACAGGGAGATAAGTGATGTTCACTGGCTGGGAGCAAGCATGTATTGTTGAGCTCCAAGCTAATGAAATTCCATCTCAACAAAACAAAGTGGATAATATCCTAAAATTGATCCTTGGGGGGGGAATGATTTAAGATTTTAAAGAATGTTTATTTATTTGTTTATTTTTTCTCTCATATATTACATTCCTACCACCATTTCCTCTCATTCCACCCTTCCGAATAGCTCCTACTACTTTCTTTCTTCCCCTGATCCCTCCTTTTTCTGCTTCAGAAAATAGCTGCCTTCCCATATCAACAAAATATGGCATATCAAGTTACAATAAGGCTAGTGTGTATCTTCAAGTTACACACTATGTAGTATGTGTGAGTTTGTGCATGTGAGTGCAGAAAAGGGGGTTGGATTGCCTGGATCTGGAGTTACAGGCAGTTGTAAGTATGATGATGTGAGTGCTGGGATGTGAGCTATTCCTCTCCAAGGACAGCAAGCACTCTCCAGGGCTTAGCCATCTCGGCAGCCCCTTTCAGGCATAGTGAAGCGGTCAAAAAGAACAAATGATTACATTTCTACCACATTCTAACCACAGTAACAACAAAGGAAAATTACTGCTATCGTGATCAAATTGTACTGTCAATAGAAGTGAGATCCCATTTTCCTCTAGCTAATGCAGCAACAGTCAGAATGTCTTGTGAGCTTATACAGTGTGCATTTCCATTTATTCTTTATCTCTTAGTATCTAAAGCCTGATGCAGAATAAAACCCAGTATTGCCATTATGTTGTTGAGGGGATTCAGGCTCCCAAAGGTTGTATATTGTCTTCAATTACTGTTCTTAGTCAGAAATGGAAGAAGGAAGACTCAGATAACTGATTATTTGACTCCAATGCCTTTTCCTTGATTGTACCCCATTCCAGGAGAGAGGTGGTAGTATCTCTCCAATGCATGGCAGGATTATTACTGAAACTTCTAAGAGATGGAATGTCTTGAAACAAACATAAGAAGTTCATTTAATTAAAATTTTATTGACAGAAGGGTGTTTAGAAATGGGGCAGGATAGTGATAGAAAGCTTTGCATTCTTACACTGTGCCTGAAAGGTGAAGTGGATAGTTATGAAGGCATGTCACAGACATCTAATGATCAGAATGGGATGAGGAACCAAGAAAGTCCTACTTTTTGAATTTTTTTCTATTTCCCTATAGGGAACACCTTTTTCCTGTTGATATGAAGTAGACACGTGTCACTAGAGGTCTTCCGCAGGCAGAGAGGGAGCTGGCTTTGTAAGTCCAGTAACCTAGGAAGGGAAAGATATGGCTAGGGTGCTTTTGGTTAGGTTGGGGACACAGAACAGAGGAAAAGTGGGAGGGGGCGTGGTCAGAAAAACCTGATTCTAAAGCACGTTGCATCCTTAAGTTCTATTTTTCCAGTCTTCTAAGAAAGGAGTCTTTGAATGCTCTTATTTCATCTGCAACAATTGCAACATCGTTTCCTTTCATATCTCAGCCTTTAGTAAAAGAAACTTTGTTTCTCAGATCAGGAATCACCTAGTGTTAGGTAGAGGGAGCAGTTAGGCCATGTAGGCAGATAAACAAGAGCTCTGGACAAACCTTGAATCCTAATGTTGGGATCTCAGCAGTGTGCAATTCTTGTGTCCTATAGCCTTTTGCAAACAAACAGTCTACAACAGAGCAGTCTACATGGAGACCTGGTTTTCTCATGTTTGGCTGTCATGCTGGATGCTTCAGCTTCTTCCAGTATGAGATGTACACAGGCATGCCTGAGAGTTCATGAAACATTTTAAATGCACTGAGGACACTATCAATAGGGCAAAATGGCAACCAACAGATTGGGAAAAGATCTTTACCAATCCTATGTCCAATAGAGGGCTAATATCCAACATATACAAAGAACTCAAGAAGTTAGACTTCAGAAAAACAAATAACCCTATCAAAAAATGGGGAACAGAACTAAACAGAAAATTCTCAACTGAGGAAATTCACAGGGCTGAGAAGCACCTAAAGAACTGCTCAACATCCTTAGTCATCAGGGAAATACAAATCAAAACAAGTCTGAGATTCCACCTTACACCAGTCAGAATGGCTAAGATCAAAAACTCAGGTGACAACAGATGCTGGCGAGGATGTGGAGAAAGAGGAACACTCCTCCATTGCTTTTGGGATTGCAAGCTGGTACAACCACTCTGGAAATCAGTTTGGCGGACTCTCAGAAAAATGGACATAATACTACCTGAGGACCCAGTTATACCACTCCGGGGCATATACCCAGAAGATGCTCCAATATGTAATAAAGACACATGCTCCACTATGTTCATAGCAGCCATATTTATAATAGCCAGAAGCTGGAAACAACACAGATGTCCCTCAGCATAGGAATGGATGCAGAAAATGGGGTACATTTACACAATGGTGTACTACTCAGCTATTAAAAACAATGACTTCATGAAATTTGCAGGCAAATGGATGGAACTTGAAAATGTCATCCTGAGTGAGGTAACTCAGTCACAAAAGAATGAACATGGTATATACTCACTGATAAGTGGATATTAGCCCAAAAGTTCGGAATACCCAAGTTTCACTTTACAGTAACCGCTGGACTGAGAGTGTGGTCCCAGATGGAGGAGTTGAAGAAGAGGCTGAAACAGCTGAGGGAGTCTGTAATCCCATGGAGGAAGCAACGGTGTCAACTGGCCTGATACCCCCCCCCGCCCCCGTCCTCCTGGAGGCTGGACCACCAACCAAAGAATAAACATTGAGGGACCCATGGTTCGGACCACATATGTGGCAGAGGAGGGCCTTGTTGGCCATCAGGGAAAGGAGAGGCCCCAGTAAAGGCGAATGTCAAGGTGGGACTATGGGAGTGGGTGGGTGGGTGGGTGGGAGGTGGAATTTCCTCACAGAGGTGGGGGAGGGGGAGGGGATAGGTGGTTTCCAAAGAGGAGACCTAGAAAGGGGGAAACATTGGAAATGTAAATAAAGTATCAAAAAATATATATAAAAAAAAAAAAAGAAAAGAAAAAGAAAACCACTAGATTAGAGACTCTAAAAAAAAAAAATAGAACTCAGACAAACCATCAATTCAATTGAACATAAGTTCTTAGGCCTATATCTGGGCTATTTTCCAAGGCTTTCCTTCAACGATCCAGGGGCTAAGGTATAGCAATCTTTTAAGGCAGACAGGGAGAGGACAGTCACAGGAACTCTTTAGCCAGGGTGTTGTTGGATTTCTCCACATTGTGATTAACTACCATTTACTTCTTTTTTCCCTTTGTTGTCACTGTTACTTTTCGACCTGAAAAGAAATGAGAACCAGTGTCCATATTATAAAACAAGACACAGGCACACTGATTTGACTTCAACCCCCATGCCATCCCCAATCATGCCCTGGGAAAATAACAGTCTGGAAATTATGGGATCAAAGGCTAGGCTATGAAACAGACTTTGGGGTTCTCTTTGCCTAGTAAATTTGTATATTCATGTTGTTTGAAGAGAGTATGAGGGTCTTGTAGTAGAACATGCCATCAAGTTCTAATTTAAATATTATCTTTCCAAAACCTACGGAAGTCCAACCTCCTTAATACACACAATCATGGCTGCTTAGGCTTATAGTACAGCCTACTTTAGCAATCACTTACTACATTCTTTTCTAGAAAAAAAAAATTCTCTGAATTAACACAATCTTCAACTTTGGGGCTAGACATATGGCTTGGTATTATGGCCCTTGTGTAGCCTGCAGTAATGCCTGGGCTCAGTTTCTAACACTGCTCAAAACAAGGCAAGAACAAGAAGGCTGACTGCAAGGGATGGTGGGGTGGCTCAGCAAAATTGTTCTTGCCTCACAAGCCCAGAGACCTGAATGTTGTTTCCAGAATCCGAGTAAAGGTAGAAGGAGGGAATCATCAACATAGAGTTTTCCTCTAACCTGCACATCCATGCTATGACAAATATACACACATACACCATATATGCACACAATAATAGTAAGAATAACAATAATTTTATTTAAAAATTAGTTGAATTAAATTCTAGGGATTGAAGAATATGTGCAGAAATGCCCATTGGTGTGTGTGGGGGGGTGTATATGTGTGTTCATGAATGCTATATGTGTCCCTGTGTGCCCATGTGTGAGCATGTGGAGGACAGAGATCAATATTAAGTGACTTCCTCTATGTCATTCCAACTATTAATTGACATTGAATTTGAACCCATCATGTAGGCAGACAGGATGGCTAGAAAGTTAAAAATTATCCTCCTGTTTCTACTGTGCTGGGAATATAAGCTCTGTCTCCCATACTTGCCCTTTACATGGACACTGGGTCCTCATGCTAGTGAAGTGAGCACATTACTCACTGAACTGTTTTATTAGCTAATCTTCCATTTCTGTGTCACCGTAGGATAAAACAGTTAAAATTTCCTGGGGAATTTACTTAGAAAACTTATTTAATTGACATAAATACTTGCACATACTTTAAAAATTAAAACAGTCAATAAGACGTATAGGGAAGAGAACAAATCTCAGACCCACCCAAGTCCCTCTGTAACTCTAATTGCCTAAAGAAAAGTTGGTAAGCTACTCTAAAAGTTGCCTTACTCTAGTTATTTAAATAATATATGTGGGCTACTGGTTTTGAATTATTAATTTTAGTTAGATGCAGGAAAATTAATAATAATAATAATAATAATAATAATAATAATAATAATAATAATGCCTTTGTAGCCCACAATGTCATCCAGAGGAATGAATATGCAGGTGCTTTTAACACCAGCAGCCAGTGTTTAAATCACTGATACAAAGTATGCTCTGACCCAGCCCTTTATTATGCTATGGTTGAATGTATTCTGCAGTGAAAATCTGTCTGGTATTATCAAGTGTTTGATGGTCTCTGAGTCTGCTGAAAATTTCCCATTAAACTGCCTTGTGCACTGACATGCATCAGCTATGCTCTTTCATTTCACCCTTGCCTTTGGAAGCTTTTGATCTTCCTACAACAGTCAAGGCTGTTGCTCTCAGGCCTGTGGCTGAGCAACTCTCCTGGGGCTTCCTTCAGTCAGTAGCTTGTGAACTGTGCTTTCCACTGTACTCTTTACCTTCATCTTGAGCCAGGACTCCCTGGCTGCTGCTTCTTGGTGCCATTTTGGGAGAAAGAGCCATGAAATGATAAGGACACACACACACACACACACACACACACACACACACACACACAGAGAGAGAGAGAGAGAGAGAGAGAGAGAGAGAGAGAGAGACAGAGACAGAGAGAGAAGAGAGAAGAGAGAGAGCAATAGAGCAAGAGACAGAGAGAGACAGAGAGACAGAGACAGTCAGAAAGAAAGAGAGAGAGAGACTGAGTGAGATAGAGTCCAGTGTTCTTTTCTGGCCTCCATGATCTATTGTACCTATGTGGCACACATGATCTCACAGAGAAACATACAAACACATAAATAAAATAAATGAATGTATATTATATAAAACAAATAGAGAGATGAGCAAGAAAGAACCTTATATCATATAGGCATTTACCATCAACCTCACAAACTGAGCTTGATTCCAGTTCTCCAAGGAGAGAACCAAGCCCAAAGTTTTCTAACTTTAGGATCTTTGCTGTAGCATGTGAGTGATCACAAACACACAACTGTAAATAAATAAATGCTGCATGAGATTTGTGAGAGACTTACACAATTCCATAAAGTAGCATGGCTGATACACATCGGCTTTCTAAAAGTATCACCTCCTTGACTGTTTTGCTTATTTTTACTGCTTTAATATTCACTTTATTTTCTATATAGTATCATAAAATTCATACCCATTATTACGAAGACAGCCTATTAAAAGAACATTTCTTACTGCTTATATTTTCACTCTTTGCTGTTGGTTTATGAATTTTATAGAATTATTAAAACTGCAAATCATTTTGTCCCACTAAGGAGAAAACTCCTAAAAAGAACAATTTGGTGTAGCTATGAAATATGTTGACAGCTTCTGTGGAAAGTGGGCAGGCAGGCTCCTGAGTGAAAATCAGCAATACTGATTTATACAGAAGCAGAGCCCAACAAGGTATCCTGGCCTCCGTCTCTCCACCTGTACCAGCTGCAGCTTCTTCGAGGCATTGGATTCCAGGCCTGCGAACTGACGAGCCTGTTCTTCACCCTGTGAAAATTTTCTTACAGCTTAACACCTTCGTGAATGCTGATGAAATATGAAAGGCTGTTCTATCTCCTTCATGCCAATTCTTGGCACGGTTCTGGGGGAAAAGTCCAATCTCCTCTCTGAACCCTATACTATGCCCAAAATACATCTCTGCAGACATTTACATAAACCACTTTTCTTTCAGTTATATAGATTGAATCTAGAACTTCATGTGAGAAAACAGTTAGGATTGCATGTCTCCAACCATTTACTCCTCATTTACGTGAAAGCCTGCAAATATATTTCAAAACTAGGGGATCAGGTTGTTATTGTTCCATATTTTAAATATAGATAAAGTATGGAAAACTTCACAAATCATTATATGTTTGCTAGGGAGATTTAAGAATTGGTAATATTTTGCCACTTTTGATGGAGACCTTAATTGGTATGAAAAACAATGTTGCTGTATTATGTGTCTCTGCAGGAACAGAACTAATGGAATAATCATGTATTAAATAGGATTTAGGAGGTGGGTGAAGTGGAATTTTTTTTAACCACTCAATTGTGTCTAGCATGTTTTTCTGGAAACTGTCTTGTGAGAGGGCATGTAGTATTTGCTGAAAACACACACTTGATGGAGCACGTGATCTTTTTGCTGAAAACAGACATGTGAGAGGGTGTGATGTTTAGAGAGAATATAAATAGAACCCCACAAACAGTAAAGAGCATGCTCTTGCATCACCATTCCATGTGACACTTCACTTCCTTTGCTGGTCTTCTCTGGTCATTTTTCGTCTTTGCTGCTATTCACTGGGTTTCACTGGTCTGACTCCTTTGATAGTCTTTACTGTTTTTTGCTGGTCTTCACTTCATAGAAATAAATATGCCAAAGAACTTTTTGTAGTATTCCAGCTAATTCTGATTGCTTTGGCTGACTCATACAGATTAATTGCAGTCTTTTTTTTTTTTTTTTTTTTGGTTTTTCGAGACAGGGTTTCTCTGTATAGCCCTGGCAGTCCTGGAACTCACTCTGTAGACTAGGCTGGCCTCGAACTCAGAAATCTGCCTGTCTCTGCCTCCCAAGTGCTGGGATTAAAGGCGTGAGCCACCAGTGCCCAACCTTAATTGCAGTCTTGCACTTTCTGTTGGTTGAGCTGCCACTCCAGATCCATATTTGATGTTTGCTATTTAATGGAACTTCTGGTATCCTGATAGTAAAAAGTTGAATTGTCCCAATGAACTACTTCTAAATAGGTCCACAACCCCCCTTTCCTACTAACCTTCTTTTCCCCCTACTTCTGTCTGGTGAGTTAGAAAGGATATTGAAAAATGTAAGAACCTTAAATAAACTAGGTTTTGAAAATAAAGTCTAAGCCTGCAGGTGGACTTACAAAGTAATGGCCTGGTAGTCCAACTATAACTTTACCACAAAAAGAGGCAAAATATTGTAATTACTCACTCCATGAATCTGGATGTATCTATACTCTTTAATTTTTTGATACTTTATTTACATTTCCAATGTTTCTCCTTTTTGAGGTCTCCACTTTGGAAACCCCCTATGCCCTCCCCCCTCCCCTGCTCTATGAGGGTATTCCCCCTCCTACCCACCCACTCTCATCTACCCACCATGGCATTCTCCTTTACTGGAGCCTCTAACACCCTCAGGCCCAAGGGCCTCTCCTCCCCCTGATGGCCAACAAGGCCCTTCTCTGCCACATATGTTGTCCGAGCCATGGGACCCTCGATATGTATTCTTTGGTTGGTGGTCCAGCCTCCAGGACCACTATTGCTCCATCCATGGGGCTGCTAACTCCCTCAGCTTCTTCAGTCCCTTCTCCAGCTCCTCCATCTGGGACCTCACTCTCAGTCCAGCGGCTATTGTAAAGTGAAACTTGGGTACTCCGAACTTTTGGGCTAATATCCACTTATGAGTCAGTACATACCATGTTTGTTCTTTTGTGACTGAGTTACTTCGCTCAGGATGATATTTTCAAGTTCCATCTATTTGCCTGCGACTTTCATGAAGTCATTGTTTTTAATAGCTGAGTAGTACTCCATTGTATAAATGTACCACATTTTCTGTATCCATTCCTCTGCTGAGGGACATCTGGGTTGTTTCCAGCTTCTGGCTATTATAAATATGGCTGCTATGAACATAGTGGAGCATGTGTCTTTGTTACATGTTAGGGCATCTTCTGGATATATGCCAAGGAGGTTATTAGAGCTGGATCGTCAGGTAGTATTATGTCCATTTTTCTGAGGGTCTGCCAAACTGATTTCTAGAGTGGTTGCACCAGTGTGCAATCCCACCAACAATGGAGGAGTGTTCCTCTTTCTCCACACCCTCAACAGCATCTGCTGTCACCTGAGTTTTTGATCTTAACCATGCTCACTGGTGTGAGGTAGAATCTCAGAGTTGTTTTGATTTGCATTTCCCTGATGACTAAGGATGTTGAACATTTCCTTAGGTGCTTCTCAGCCCCACAAATTTCCTCAGTTGAGAATTCTCTGTTTAGCTCTGTTCCCCAATTTTTGATAGGGTTATTTGGTTTTCTGGAGTCTAACTTCTTGATTTCTTTGAATATATTGGATATTAGCCCCCTATCAAATATAGGATTGGTAAAGATTTTTTCCCAATCTGTTGGTTGCTGATTTGTCCTATTGACAGTGTCCTTTGCCTTACAGAAGCAGTGCAATTACACAAGGTTCCATTTGTCGACTCTTGATCTTAGAGCATAAGCCATTGGTGTTCTGTTCAGGAACTTTTCTCCTGTACCCATGTGTTCGAGACTTTTCCCCACTTTCTCTTCTATTAGATTCAGTGTATTTGGTTTTATGTGGAGGTCCTTGATCTACTTGGACTTGAACTTTGTACAAGGAGATAGGAATGGATCAATTTGCATTCTTCTACATGTAGAATGCCAGTTGAACCAGCACCATTTGTTGAAAATGTTATCTTTTTTCCACACGGTGGTTTTAGCTCCTTTGTCGAAAATCAAGTGACCATAGGTGTGTGGGTTCATTTCTGGGTCTTCAATTCTATTCCATTGATCTACCTGCCTGTCACTGTACCAATACCATGCAGTTTTTATCACTACTGCTCTGTAGGAGAGCTTGAGGTCAGAGATGCTGATTACCCCAGAAGTTCTTTTGTTGTTGAGAATGGCTTTTGCTATCCTGTGTTTTTTGTTGTTCCAAATGAATTTGAGAATTGCTCTTTCTAAGTATATGAAGAATTCAGTTGGAATTTTGATTGAGATTGCATTGAATCTGTAGATTGCTTTTGGCAGGATGGCCATTTTTAATATATTAATCCTACCAATCCATGAACATGGGAGATCTTTCCACTTTCTGAAGTTTTCTTTGATTTCTTTCTTCAGAGACTTGAAGCTCTTGTCATACAGATTTTCCACTTGTTTGGTTAGAGTCACACCAAGATACTTTATATTATTTGTGACTATTGTGAAGGGTGTCAATTCCCTAATTTCTCGGCCTGTTTATCCCTTGAGTATAGGAAGGCTACTGATTTGTTTCAGTTAATTTTATATCCGGCCACTTTGCTGAAGCTGTTTATCTGCTGCAGCAGTTCTCTGGTGGAGTTTTTTGGGTCACTTAAGAATACGATCATATCATCTGCAAATGTGATATTTTGATTTCTTCCTTTCCAGTTTGTGTCCCTTTGACCTCCTTTGGTTGTCTAATTGCTCTAACTAGAACTTCAATTACTATATTGAATAGATAGGGAGAGAGAGGGCAGCCTTGTCTAGTCCCTGATTTTAGTGGGATTGCTTCGAGTTTCTCTCCATTTAGTTTGATGTTGGCTACTGGTTTGCTGTATATTGCTTTTACTATGTTTAGTAATGGGCCTTGAATTCCTGATCTTTCCAATACTTTTATCATGAAGGGATGTTGAATTTTGACAAATGCTTTTTCAGCATCTATTGAAATGACCATGTGTTTTTTTTTCTTTGAGTTTGTTTATGTAGTGGATTACATTGATGGATTTCTGGGTATTGAACCATCCCTGCATCCCTGGAATGAAGCCTACTTGATCATGTTGAATGATCATTTTGATGTGTTCTTGCATTCGGTTAGCAAGAATTTTATTGTGTAGTTTTGCATCGATATTCATAAGGGAAATTTGTCTGAAGTTCTCTTTCTTTGTTGGGTCTTTGTGAGGTTTTGGTATCAGGTTAACTGTGGCCTCATAGAAGGAATTGGATATTGTTCCTTCTGTTTCTATTTTGTGGAATAGATTGAAGAGTATTGGCATTAGGTCTTCTTTGAAGGTCTGATAGAACTCTGCAGTATCTATACTCTTAACGCCTACAAGATCTCTGGAGAACTGCTGGTCTTCATTCCACTTTGAAAGTCCAAAGATGCTAATTCTAGTATCAGTAAAGGAATCAACAGCAGCAAATGATTAGATGAACCTGTCAAGCAGAATAAAAGGCAAGCAGCAGTGAAGCCCAACTTCCCTTCTGCAGGGTCCTATTATCTGGATCATCACCAGAAAGCTCCATTCACATTCAGAATGGACTTAGGAGAATAAAGACAATCCCCAAAGACACATCCACAGGTCAAACTGATCTAGACAATCCCTCAGTGGAGTACTTTTCAAGCATGATTTTAGGTTATGTAATATTAGCAATTAAACATAACCTCATATTTCCTATGACTGAAAACAAGAAAACTGATATACACCATTGGAGTCTGCTTCCTTATCAAATGTATTTCTATACACCTATGGGTTCAGTGTACACCATTTCCATATTTATCTGTATTATTCTGAGCAGTGCACTAATGGATACATTGTATCATTTTATGAAATCATCATTCTGTGTGTTCGTACGTGTGTGTGTGTAAGTGCGTGTGCACTTGTGTTCATTTCTACTTATATACATATCAGGTAAATTTATAACATCTATGTATGTGGTTAAATGACTTATTTAAAACCTGTTTTTAATGAAAATGAATGGTATCACTCTATACACGCTTTTTAATTATTTGTTTATTTTGATTCACATTGCCTGTGATAGTGGTATTGATTTGACAGAATCTATTCTCATCTAAGAAACAGTTTCTGGCTGTACCTGTGAGAAATTACCTTGATTGTGGTAATTGAGGTGGGAAGACCCTTTCTGACTGTTGATCAGACTAGCCCATGAACAGATTTTGTACTGTGTACATAGAGAAATTGAGCAGGGTTCTAACAAGTTTTCATTGTTTTCTGTTCCCTGACTATTAATTAAATGTGACTAGTTGATTCAAGCTCTTGCTTCCCTGATCTGTGAGTCAGAGAAAACCATTTCTCCCTTTTTCAGTATATTACTGCCTTTGTCAGTATATTTTTATCCAAACAGAAGAAAATAATGGAAGATGTTGTTGCAGTTGTTCTTTCCCATTTGGATAAGATCTGTGATGTGATCTGTTATAAAACATATCCTCTTTTAGATGCTTCATTGTCTCTAGTACTCTTGTGATGAAAACTAAAAGCATGGGTCTCATGTATTCCCACATCTTCTATTTCAGAAGGACTCAATTCTTTATATCTTTGTTAACTTTCAGATTTGTCAGACCTTTGAAAACTAACATATTAAAGCCGAAATGAAATGTTGGTGTTTATAAGTTGTTTTTATTTTTAGAAGTATGAGTTAAATTATTTTATCTGAATGAGCAGTTGTTCTGAGCCTACACTGTCCTCACTATCTGGTAAACTTTAATGAACTTACAAAAGAATGACAGCTGTCTCTATGGAGTGGTGACTTGCAGGAGCCAAGAACTCAAACAATATATTCTTCAGTAGTGCAAGGTCAGAAAACAAGTGGGTAAGGCTTGGAAGGTACACTGACTTAGTTCAAAGAATAGGAAATGTACTGATAAAAATTAGGGGAATATGTGAAAATTTACCTCATAATTATTTGAACCTGGTATAGTTGAGAAATATATTTTCTTCTACTGGTTCCACATTAGGTAAAACACACACACACACACACACACACACACACACACACACACACACACACACGCAGGTAAATAAATAATTAAATAAAATAAAGAATATGTATGTGTGTTTGTGTATGCTAAGCATTTGATAGCCTAAATTTGGTCTCGAGAATGTTCTGTTAACTGTGAGAACATTCTTTTTGATAGTAGTTGTAGAACCAACCATATATATGTTTCTGTGTAACAGCCCACTCCACCTTAGCATCTTAAAGCACTCATAAGGATATATTTGCTATCCAAAGTGAGGCTAGATATGCCCAGCCAGGCAGCCTGGATAGTTCACATTTCACAGTCAGTCAGGAAGGATAGGGGCTGGTGCCATCTTGGGGCTTCTTCTCTCTGCATCTGTATCTTTCTTTGAGAGATTCAAACAGGTGAAGGTAGAAAGAACAGGGAATTCAAGTATCTCTGGATCCATGAGGAGTTTGAAACATATTTTAAATCTACAACAGCAAATTGGCGTCTTGTGTCAAAATAAACCACATTTGCACATAAGCTTCTCATTGTGGAAATACCCAAGAAAGATCAAATTCAGATTTACAATAGATAATGTTCAATGAAGACAAATAATTTCACTGAAAGTCCATTCAAATACTGTTCTTAGCAAAGAGAACTTGCCCATCCTAAAATAATGACTAAGGTGAACTTTATTTCCCTTCTCAGTCATTACCTGCTAGAAGTTATTCCAAAACTATGAAAGGAAAGTAAAAACACTCATTGTCCCAGACTGCCTGGGTAGACTTCTGAGAAACAAGAGACTTGAAAAATTTGTGAGAGACAAAACAGTTTCAATAAAGAAAGGAAATATATTATAATTATTAATATATAATATATTAACAAAATTTTATCTCTGAAACATATAGTCTCTTGTGTTTCAAATGTTCCACTGTATAAATTTCTTATATCAGAGAATGTCAGCTCTAAATATGAGATAATTTGCACGATGTGTATTTAACTTCAAAGTTTTTTTACAGCACTCAGTAGTCTCATATCTAAGTATCGTTAAGAATTTGTTGTCCTGAGTTGCACAGGTTCTTTCTGGTCTGAGCTGGTGCCCTGACAGACCTTGGGTGCTAGCTGTGCACCCAATCCCACAATACCCATAGGAAGTTGCACTCCCAGGAGCTCTAATATGCCCAGGATCATAGGTTAAGAGGCCACAACATCTGCCTCAACACCTGGAGTTACTGGGATCCCAGGGGATCAAGGGAAGTAGGAAACCCCACCCAGCCAGTGGCACAGGTTCTCTGTGGTCCAAGCCAGTGCCCTGAGTAGACCTTGGGCACTAGCTGCACATACATTCCCACCAAACCCAGAGGAACCTCGACTCTCAGAAGATCTAACATGCCCAGAATCATAGGATCAAAGGATCTCTGGAGCTTGGTCACACCAGGATTTCAGGATACCAGAGGCAGCTTGACTCCCAGGAGCTCTTACACCCAGGATCACAGTTTCACAGAATCACAGAGGAAAGCTGAACTCTGAGGAGTTCTGATACAACGAAGATAACAGGAGAGACAGGCTCCAGTCAGAGACAGTGAGGACAAATAACACTAGAGAAAGCCAGATGGCAAGAGGCAAGCACAAGAACATAAACAGAAAAGAAGGTTACTTGGCATCATCAGAACCTAGTTCTCCCACCATAGCAAGTCCTGGATACCCGATCACACCTGAAAATCAAGATTCAGACTTAAAAATCACTTCTCATGATGATGATAAAGGACTTAAAGAAGGAAAAAAATAACTCCTTTAAAGAAATACAGGAGAACACCAGTAAACAATTACAGGAAAACATAAGCAAACGGGTGAAGGAATTGAACAAAATCATCCAGGATCTAAAAATGGAAGTAGAAACAATAAAGAAATCACAAAGGAAGACAACCTTGGAGACAGAAAACCTAGGAAAGAGATCAGGAGTCATAGATGCAATCATCCTCAACAGAATACAAGAGAGAGAAGAGAGAATTTCAGGTGCAGAAGATATCATTAAAAACATTGGCACAATAATCAAAGAAACTGCAAAATGCAAAAATCTCCTAACACAAAATATCCAGGAAATCCAGGACACAGTGAGAAGACCAAACCTAAAGATAATAGGTAAAGAAGAGAGCAAAGATTCCCAACTAAAAGAACCAGTAAATATCTTCAACAAAATTATAGAAGAAAAATTCCATAACCTAAAGAAAGAGATGCCCGTGAATACAAAGGTAGCCTACAGCACTCCAAATAGACTAGAGCAGAAAAGAAATTCCTCCTATCACATTATAGTCAAAACACCAAATGCACAAAACAAAGAAAGAATATTAAAAGCAGTAAGGGAAAAAGGTCAAGTAACATATAAAGGCAGACCTATAAGATTACACCAGATTTCTCACCAGAGACTCTAAAAGCCAGACGATCTTGGTCAGATGTCGTACAGACCCTAAGAGAACACAAATGCCAGCCCAGGCTATTATACCCAGCAAAACTCTCAATTAACATAGATCAAGAAACAAAGATATTTCATGAGAAAACCAAATATCTCTCCACAAATCCAGCACTACAAAGGATACTAAATGTAAAACTCTAACACAAGGAAGGAAAAAAATACTCTAGAAAAAGCAAGAAAGTAGTCTTCCAGCAAACCCAAAAGAAGATGGTCATAAAAACATAATTCCACCTCTCATAACAAAAATAACTGGAAGCAAAAATCACTATTCCTTAATATCTCTTAATGTCAGTGGACTGAATTCTCAAATAAGAAGACATAGACTAACAGACTAGATACATAAACAAGACCCGGCATTTTGCAGCATATCGGAAACACACCTCAGTGAAAAAGACAGAAACAACCTCAGAGTAAAAGGCTGGAAAATAATTTTCCAAGCAAATGGTCCCTAGAAACAAGCTGGCATAGATATTCTAATATCGAATAAAATTGACTTTCAACGAAAAGTTATCTAAAAAGATAAGGAAAGACACTTCATACTCATCAAAGGAAAATCTACCAAGATAAACTCTCAATTATCAATATCTATGCTCCAATAAAGGGCACCAATATTCATAAAAGAAACTTTACTAAAGCTCAACGGACACATTGCACCTCATACAATAATAATGAGAGATTTAACACCCCACTCTCAGAAATGAACAGATCATGGAAACAGAAACTAAACAGAAACACAGTGAAACTAACAGAAGTTATGAACCAAATTCATTTGACAGATATCTATAGAACATTCCATTAAAAAAAAAAGGATATATCTTCTTCTCAGCACCTCATAGTACCTTCTCCAAAACTGACTATATAATTGGTCACAAAACTGGCCTCAACAGTAAAAGAAAATTGAAATAATCCCATGCATCCGATCAGATCACCAAGGACTAAAGCTGTTCTTCAACACCAACAAAAACAATGGGAAGCCCACATACATATAGCCACTGAACAATGTCCTACTCAATGATAACGTGGTCAAGAAAGAAATAAAGAAATTAAAGACATTTGGAGTTTAAGGACAATGAAGGCACATCATACCAAAACTTATCAGACACAAGGAATGCAGTGCTAAGGGGAAAACTCATAGCTCTGAGTGCCTCCAAAAAGAAATTGGAGAGAGCATACAGCTTGATAGCACATCTGAAAGCTCTAGAAAAAGGAAACAAGTACAACCAAGATGAGTAGAAGGAAGGAAATAATCAAACTCTGGGCTGAAATCAGCCAAATAGAAACAACAACAACAAAACCTATACAAAGAATCAACAAAACCATGAAATAGTTCTTTGAGAATATCAACAAGATAGATAAACCCTTAGGCAGACTAACCAGAGGGCACAGAGACAGTACCCAAATTAACAAAATCAGAAATGAAGAGGGAGACATAATAACAGAAATGGAGGAAATTCAAAAAATCATCAGATCCTACTACAAAAGCCTATATTCAACACAACTGGAAAATCTGGATGCAATGGACAATTTTATAGGCAGATATCTAATACCAAAGTTAAATTAGGATAAGACAAACCATATATACTTTAATCTCCCAAGCAAAAATAATCCCAGGATAAGATGGTTTAAGGGCAGAATTCTATCAGACCTTCAAAGAAGACCTAATACCAATTCCCTTCAAACTATTCAACAAATTAGAAACAGAAGGAACACTACTTAATTTGTTCTATGAAGCCACAATTATGCTTATATCTAAACCACACAAAGACCCATAAAAGAAAGAAAACCTCAGAACAGTTTCCCTCAAAAATATCAATGTAAAAATACTAAATAAAATTCTCCCAAACCAAATCCAAGAACATATCAAAACCATCATCCACTGTGATCAAGTAGGCTTCATCCCAGGCAAGCATGGATGGTTCAATATATAAAAATCCGTTAAAATAATCTACTATGTAATCAAACTCAAAGTTAAAATCCACATGATCTTCTCATTAGATGCTGAGAAAGCCTTTGAAAAATTCAGCACCCCTGAATGGTAAAATCTTAGAATGATCAGAAAATGAGGGCCCATACTTAAACATAGTGAAGGCAATGTACAGCAAACCAGTAGCCAGCATAAAGCTAAAATGGAGAGAAACTTGAAGCAGTCCCATTAAAATCAGGGACTAGACAAAGCTGCCCTTTCTCTCCCTACCTATTCAATAGAGTACTCAAAGTCCTAGCCAGAGCAATTAGACAAAAATGGAAGTCAAAGAGATACAAATTGGAAAGGAAGAAGTCAAAATATCACTATTTGCAGATTATATGATAGTATATTTAAGTAACCCCATAATTCCACCAGAGAATTCTTATAGCTGATAAACAACTTCAGAAAAGTGGCTGGATATAAAACTAACCCAAACAAATCTGTAGTCTTTCCCTACTCAAAGGATAATTAGGATGAGCAAGAAATTAGGGAAGTAACACCCTTCACAATAGTCACAAGTAATATAAAGTATCTTGGTGTGACTCTAACCAAGCAAGAGAAAGACCTGTTTGACAAGAACATCAAGTCTCTAAAGAAAGAAATCAAAGATGACATCAGAACATGGAAAGACCACCCATGCTCATGTATTGCTAGGATTAATATAGTAAAAATGGCCATCATGCTGAAAGCAATCTACAGATTCAATGCAATAGCCATCAAAATTCCAAATCAATTCTTCATAGAGTTAGAAAGAGCAATTCTCAAATTTATTTGGAATAACAAATAACCCAGGATAGTAAAAAGTATTCTCAGCAATAAAAGAAATTCTGGTGGAATCACCATCCCTGACCTCAAGCTGAAATACAGAGCAAGAGTGGTAAAAACTGTATATCATTGTTACAGAGACAAGCAGGAAGATCAATGGAATAGAAGTGAAGACCCAGAAATGAACCTATACACCTTTGCTCACTTGATCTTTGAGAAAGGCACTAAATCCATCCAGAGGAAAAAGGACAGCATTTTCAAGAAATGGTGTTGATTTAACTGGCAGTCAGCATGTAGAAGAATGCAAATCAATTCATTATTATCTTCTTGTACAAAGCTCAAGTCCTAGTGAATCAAGGACCTCCACATAAAACTAGATACACTGAATCTAATTGAAGTGAATGTGGGGAAGAGCCTCGAATGCATGGGAACAGGGGAAAAGTTCCTGAACACCAATGGTTTTTGCTCTAAGATCTAGAATTTACAAATGGACATAGTACTACCTGAGGATCCAGCTATACCACTCCTGGGTATATACCCAGAAGAAGCTCCAACCTATAGTAAGGACACATGCTCCACTATGTTCACAGTAGCCATATTTATAATAGCCAGAAGAATGCATATGTCCTTCAACAGAGTAATGGATACAGAAAATGTGGTGCATTTACACAAGGGAGTACTAATCAGCTATTAAAAACAATGACTTCATGAAATTCACAAGGAAATGAATGGAACTCAAAAATATCATCCTGAGTGAGTTAATCCAATCACAAAATAACACACATGGTATACACTCACTGATAAGTAGATATTAGCCCAAAAGCTCAGATTACCCAACATACAATTCACAGACCACATGAAGCTCAAGAAGAATGAAGACCAACGTGTGGGTGCTTTGGTCCTCACTAGAAGGGATAACAAATCACTCATGGGAGCAATCCTCTATACAGCCACCAAAGCAGACACTATTGTGGATGCCAAGAAGTGCTTGCTGAAAGAAGTCTGATATAGCTGTCTTCTGAGAGGCTCTGCCAGTCTTACAAAAACAGAGGCAGATGTTTGCAGCCAACAGGACTGATCATGGGGTCCCTATTGGAGGCATTATAGAAAAGACTGAATGAGCTGAAGGGGTTTGCATTACCATAGGAAGAACAACAATATCAACCAATCAGAGCTCCCAGGGTCTACACCAAGGAGTACACATGGAGGGACCCATGGGTCTAGCCACAAATGTAGCAGATGATGGCCTTTGTCAGGCATCAGTGGGAGAAGAGGTCCTTGGTCCGGTGAGGCTCCAGTGTAGGGGAATGTGAGGGCAGGGACGAGGGAGTGGGAGAGTGGTTGGGGGCACACCCTCATAGAAGCAGGACGAAGGGAACTGGATAGGGAATATCTGGGGAAGGTACATCAGGAAAGGGGATATCATTTGAAATGTAAATAAAGAAGATGTCCAATAAAAATTTTTAAAAGAAGTATGACTCAAAGAGTGTAAGTAACACTATAAAAGTTTTAGATATGTTTTTATTTCCTGTCTTTTGTTGTTCTTCTTCTGGTTCATTGACTCTGTATTTGATTTACTTAAACTGTTTGAATTTTGAATACCTTAACATTCCAACATAGAAATGGTTTTAACTGAAAAAAAAAACAAAAAACGAATTTGTTGTATTGATAATGACAATTATACAATCATATCTATAATTTCTGGAGTCAGTAATATATGCCAGCATTTACCAATGGAAATAACTGTCCCAATGTTGTTGTGGAGCTGAGACTACCTTGGCCTCAGAGTGATGGCAATGAAATAAGGAGACATAGTGACAGCTCGGTCTTGGTAATAGGAATGCAGCCATTAACACTGTTGAAAAAGAGAGAGAGAGTCATGAAAATGTAATGCAGGTCTCTGCCACAACCTCCTGTACTCAATCTGTAAGTAATCATGGGAGATGCTAACCTGTGTAGCAGTAGCTGTTACCTGGAAGTAGGACTGCATGCTGAGGCTTCTTTGTTGTAAACTTGCTTAAGGGACAATCTTAGTGATAAAGCTGTTCCTTAGTCACCTGTGCACCCGTGTCTCTTCAAGGACTCCTCAATGCTGCTCTCTTAAGGAACTTCTCATGCAGGCTCTGTAAGGAAACACTCACCCATGCTCTCTATAAGTATTCATGCAGTATAAGGCACTCCTCCACCATGCTCTGCAAGAACCCTTTCCTATACTCTGTAAGGAATCACACCCCCCCATGCTCTGTAAGAACCACCCAACCATGCTCAGTAAGAATTCCTCAACCATATGCTATAAGGAACAGCTCACCCATGATTTGTAAGGAATCCATCCTCCATGCTTTGTGAGAAATCTCTCAACTTTGCTCCTGTAAGGAACTCCTCAGCATTGTTCTTGTTAGGAATCCCATTTACGTATTTTTGAACTTAACTTTTCATCTGTATTTTCTGTCATCTATAACCTGCCTCCTCTGCTCTGTAACTAACACTCATCCATGAATTCTCTGTATGGCCATATGCTTGTCTTTTAAGGAACCCTCATTCTTCCTCTATAAGTAACCCTTCAGTCATGCTGTGTAAATAACCTCTCACCCATGTTCTGAAACTAACCCCTCACCTATGGCCTATAAAAAATCCTCATCTATGCTCTATAAGTAATCAGTTGCATATACTCCTGTAAGTAAGCCCCCCAAAATTCATTCCTTTATGAAGTTGCACTTGGTTTGAATCATTCATGTTCTTCTTCTTGATATCTTATCTAGAGCAAATAAACACCTAGTCATTTCCCTCCAGTAAAAGCAATATAACAGCCAAAAGTTTCAGAATACACTGCTTGTAATCTCTTTTACTCTTTGTTAGAATTACAATGTGTAAATTTTCTACTTACTTAGCTGAAAGAAAAATTTAAAGTGAGGCAAAATCACAAACTACATTTTCATAAGATGCTTTTAGTCACTGTAACAACCTAAGGCCTACATTCAGTACCAACATGTATCCTATGAATTATATGAGATGGTTAGCAAAGATGCTAAATACTATCACGTAACTCTGTTACTGGAGTCTCTAGCTTTCCTTTGGTTTTCTAGAACTTGGGATCACTCTGGAAAAAAGTTAAATGAGAAACACACACAGCAATGTAGAGGACAGCTGGAGTTTAGTAGAACAAAAATGGGGCCAGTATCTGCTACAAAAGGAGACAATGGCCAGAGAGACAATTGTTCACACTTGCATGATTAGCCAGAATATCTGTGGCCTTTAGTTTGTTTTTATTTCTTGCTTTCTTGTTTTTTTAAAGTTTGGGGGCACAGTGACCTTCTTGAGCAGCATTTATGTTCAGGTGATTGGCAAGCTGTCCATTATCTTTTAGAGCAGAGGAGAATTCTGTCTTTGCTCTAGTTAGGTAGCTGTGGGACTTGGTGTTGACTGTCAACTTCATAATCTGCAAGCATCTGAAAAGAAAGTCTCAGTGAGGAGTTGTCAAGAAAGGATTGGTCTGTGGCCATATCTGTACACAGTATTTTCTTGACTATAGTAATTGGTGAGGAAAGATTCAATCCCCTATGAGCAACACCTTCTCTTGGCCTTGGGTCATGGACTATGAAAGAATCTGGAAGGTGAGATGAGTGGTAAAGATCCATGCATTCATTTCTTTCTGCTCTTGACTATGGATTTTATTTGGATAGTTGTATAAATTCCTGTTGTCTTCACTTACCTGCAATGATGGACTGTGACCTGGAAGTGTGAGCTAAAACAAATCTTTCTTAATAAAGTTCATGTCAATTGGGTTATTTTTATCATATATGTGGAAATGAAACTAGAATCAACTAAGATGCAAGCCACTGGCAACTCCTGTGGGGGACTTTCTCGATTGATTATTTCAAACAGGAAGACCTAATCAGCCAGGAGCTTTCCTGGGTGGGGTACTCTCTCGAAGGTAGCCTACTGTGTAGAGAATCTGCATGGGGCAAAACTTGGTTTTTGTGATTGTAATAATTGCCTAGTGTTAATAATGCTTACTCTTTAATTCTTAGTTATACTGGGGGCAGAAGTGGCTTCAGATAAATTATCACCTTTTGCCTTAACATTGGAGGATTAGGTATGGGATTTATTGTTAGGGCTGGGATTTCTAGCAGATAGCCAGAAGCCTTTCACCAGCCTAGGTGGTTAACCCTTTGTGAACCAAAGTGGAAGGAAAGGAAAAGAATTAAGATGTTCTATACAGGCAAATATGCATGGGCACATATATATTCATACATACAATTACATTTTTCTTCACCTTCTCATTTAAGCATTAGTACAGTCATATTTTTTATTTGGCCTAACCACCTTTCTCATTCACTCCAAAAGTATTCATCCATGCTTACATACACACATATACCTACACATGAATATAGAGATAGTCATATACATTTTAAATGGATGGATGATGGATGGGGCAGAGCTCCCCAAGCCAAACCAACCAACAACATTATTTCTTTTCTCTGTCCTTTTTATTTTATTTTTTTGATATTTTATTTACATTTCAAAGGTTTCCCCCTTTCCAGGTTTCTGCTTTGGAAACCCCCTATCTCCTCCCCCTCCTCTGCCTCTATGAGGGTATTCCCCCACCCACCCACCCACCCACTCCAGCCTTCCCTCCTTGGCATTCCCCTATACTGGGGCATCTAACACCCTCAGGCCCAAGGGCCTCTCCTCCCCCTGATGGCCAACAAGACCTTCATCTGCCACATATGTGCCCCAAACCATGGGTCCCTCCACATGTATTCTTTGGTTGGTGGTCCAGTCTCTGGGAGCACCAGGGGTTCAGGTCAGTTGACACTGTTGCTCCCTCCATGGGGCTGCAAACTCCCTCAGCTCCTTCAGTCCCTTCTCCAACTCCTCAATCTGGGACCTCACACTCAGTCCAAAGGTTGCTGTGAAGTGAATCTTGGGTATTCTGAACTTTGGGGATAATATCCCCTTATCAGTGAGTACATACCATGTTCATTCTTTTGTGACTGAGTTACCTCACTTGGGATGATATTTTCAAATTCCATCCATTTGCCTGCGAATTTGATGAAGTCATTGTTTTTGATAGCTGAGTAGTATTCCATTGGGTAAATGAACCACAGTTTCTGTATTCATTCCTCTGTTGAGGGACATCTCCGAAGTTTTCAGCTTCTGGCTATTATAAATATGGCTGCTATGAACATAGTGGAGCATGTGTCTTTATTTCATGTTGGAGCATGTTTTGGCTATATGCCCAGAAGTGGTATAGCTGGGTCCTCAGGCAGTATTATATTCATTTTCTGAGGGTCGGCCAAACTGATTTCCAGGGTAGTTGTACCAGCTTGTAATCCCACCAGCAATGGATGAGTATTCCTCTTTCTCCACATCCTTGCCAGCATCTGCTGTCACCTGAGTTTTTGATCTTAGCCATTCTGACTGGTGTGAGGTGGAATCTCAGGGTTGTTTTGATTTGCATTTTTCTGATGGCTAAGGATGTTGAACATTTCTGTAGGTGCTTCTCAGCCCTATGAGTTTCCTCAGTTGAGAATTCTCTGTTTAGCTCTGTTTGCCATTTTTTGATAGGGTTATTGGGTTCTCTGGAGTCTATCTTCTTGAGTTTTGGGTAAAGATATTTTCCCAATCTGTTGGTTGCTGTTTTGTCCTACTGACTATGTCCTTTGCCTTACAGAAGCTTTGCAATTTCATGAGGTCCCATTTGTCGATACTTGATCTTAGAGCATAAGCCATTCATGTTATGTTCAGGAACTTTTTCCTTGAGCCCATGTGTTTCAGACTTTTCCACACTTTCTCTTCTATCAGATTCAGTATATCTGGTTTTATGTGGAGGTCCTTGATGGACTTGAGCTTTGTATAGGGAGATAGGAATGGATCAATTTTCATTCTTCTACATGCAGACTGCCCATTGAACCAGCTGAAAATGCTGTCTTTTTTCCACTGGATGGTTTTAGCTCCTTTGTCAAAGA
Source organism: Uromys caudimaculatus (assembly GCA_028551405.1). NCBI lineage: Eukaryota > Metazoa > Chordata > Mammalia > Rodentia > Muridae > Uromys > Uromys caudimaculatus. Next base: position 70,269,291 of record CM052711.1, on the reverse strand, counting down.
TCAAGTGATCGTAAGTGTGTGGGTTCATTTCTGGGTCTTCAGTTCTATTCCATTGATCTACCTGCCTGTCATTGTACCAATACCATGCAGTTTTTATCACTATTGCTCTGTAGTACAGCTTGAGGACAGGGATGCTAATTCCCCCAGAAGTTCTTTTATTGTTGAGAACAGTTTTTGCTATCCTGGGTTTTTTGATATTCCAAATGAATTTGAGAATTGTTCTTTTTAACTCTATAGGGTTGGAACTTTGATGGGGATTGCATTGAATCTCTAGATTGCTTTCGGCAACATGGCCATTTTTGGTATAGTAATTCTGCTGATCCACTAGCATGGAAGATCTTTCCATCTTGTAAGGTCTTCAATTTCATTCTTCAGAAACTTGAACTTCTTGTCATACAGATCTTTCACTTGTTTGGTTAGAATCCCACCAAGATACTTTACATTGTTTGTTACTTTTGTGAAGGGTGTCATTTCCCTAATTTCTCAGCCTGTTTATCCCTCGAGTATAAGAAGGCTATTGATTTGTTTGAGTTAATTTTATATCCAGCCACTTTGTTGAAGTTGTTTATCAGCTGTAGGAATTCTCCTGTGGAGTTTTTCGGATCACTTAAGTATATGTTCATATCATCTGCAAATAGTGAACTTTTGATTTCTTCCTTTCCAATTTGTTTCCCTTTGACCTTCTTTTGTTGTCTAATTGCTCTAGCTAGAACTTCTAGCACTATGTTGAATAGATAGGGAGAGAGAGGGGGCAGGCTTGTCTAGTCACTGATTTTAGTGGGATTGCTTCAAGTTTCTCTCCATTTACTTTGATGTTGGCTACTGGCTTGTTGTATATTGCTTTTTACTGTGTTTAGGTATGGGCCTTGAATTCCTTATCTTTCCAAGACTTTTATCATGGAGGGATGTTGAATTTTGTCAAATGCTTTTTCAGCATCTAATGAAATGACCATGTGGTTTTTTTCTTTGAGTTGGTTTATTTAGTGGATTACATTGATGGATTTCTGGGTATTGAATCATCCCTGCATCCCTTGGACAAAGCCTATTTGATCCTGGTGAATGATCATTTTGATGTGTTCTTGGATTCGATTAGCGAGAATTTTATTGAGTATTTTTGCATCGATATTCATAAGGGAAATTGGTTTGAAGTTTTCTTTCTTTGTTGGGTCTTTGTGGGGTTTTGGTATCAGTCTAACTGTAGCCTCATAGAAATAGGTAGTGTTCCTTCTGTTTCTATTTTGTGGAATAGATTGAAGAGTATTGGTATTAGGTCTTCATTGAAGATCTGATAGAATTCTGCACTGAACTCATGTGGTCCTGGGCTATTCTTGTTTGGGAGACATTTAATGACTGCTTCTACTTTTTAAGGCGTTATGGAACTGTTTAGACAGTTTATCTGATCCTCACTTTACTTTGATATTTGGTGTCTGTCTACAAAATTGTCCATTTCATCCAGATTTTCCAATTTTTTTGAGTATAGGCTTTTGTAGCAAGATCTGATGATTTTTTAAATTTCCTAGAATCTGTTGTTATATCTCCCTTTCGTTTCTAGTTTTGTTAATTTGGATACTGTCTCTGTGCCCTCTGGTTAGTCTGGCTAAGGGTTTGTTTTATACTTTTTAGACCAAGCAATCAAAAATTACCCCACCACTGAAATGTTACATAAAATGGGAGTAACAGAAGGATAGCCATAATGAGTTCAAAGAAATGTTTCATACCGCAAGCTTGTTACAAGTTCAAAGCAACCTTTATACATGGCCTTATCATAGTACATTCCTGTACTTCAGTCTTGGACCTAAATGTTTTTTCCTTGAATACAAATTTGTCCCAAGCCTATTTCTCCTTTTATTGTAATTATGAAAGCCGAGGAGCGGGTACATTCTATTTTTGACTCTAACTTTATTACATCTTTCTAGCAAAACAACTAGACTTATCTCTTAAAACTTTCTTGCTAAAATTACTTGGATCAAATCAGAAATTCTAAAGAATTATTAATTCATATAAGCATCATTAATTCATGAAAGTTCATCTTTATGTTGATCTACAGGAAATCTGATCAATAGGGTGGACTAATGCCCAGGGATTATTATATTAATTTAATAATGATAGGAAAGGTATATCAGCTGCAAGAAGCAATCCTGAGATGAAGTTTCTTTGGTACCTGGCCTCATAGAGCTCGCCCATCACAGACCATGCAAAAGCAGCTGGTTACCTCCAGGAAAGTTAGCCTATCTTACCTGGATCCTGACACTACGCAAATGTGGGTGACACCATTTGGTAGAAGATAAAAGGATACAGAAGTAGGACACATTTGCTTTTGTCTGCTTGCTTTTGTTGTTGTTGTTGTTGTTGTTGTGGTGGTGGTGGTGGTGGTGGTGGTGGTAGTGGTGGTGGTGGTGGTGGTTGTTGTTGTGTGTGTGTGCGTGTGTGTGATCAATGTCTCAGTCACTATGGCTGTGATAAAACACTATAACAAAAGCAACTCAGAGAATAAGAGTTCCTTTGTTTATACTTCCACACCATAGTCCATCCCTGTAAGAAGTTAGGACAAGAATTGAAACTGGGTGGTTACCTGGGTGGAGGCAGGCACTGATTCAGAATCCACAGATGGGCTACTCACAAGCTTCCTTGATCTCCTTTCTTATAGCTTCCAGTTCCACTGGCTCAGGCATGGTACTACTCCCCCATTAATCACAAATTAGGAAAATGCCTTCCATGTTTGCCTAATGCAAAATATTATGTAGTTATTTTCTTAACTAAGGTTCCCTCCTCTCAGATGACTTTTGCTTGTGTCAACTTGACACAAAGCTGTTTAGCACATTCATTAACACTGCGGCTGCAAAATACTTTTGCTAATATTAGAACCAGATTTTTCAGACTTCCTACATAAACTGAACACTATCAGCTCTCCAGAAATCCTCCAGGCTCCAGGCCCGGAGTAGAACTGATGAGACACTCAGTCTCATGAAATGAGCAACTACAGAATTCATATCTTCTCTCTTGTGAGACAGCCAATGTTGGACTGCATCCAAGAGCATGTAAACCAACCTATTAAGTCCCCCTTTAGTATGTGTATTCACCCTGTCAACTCTGTACCTATAGAGAACTCTAACTTCCTTTTGTTAACCTTTGTCTATTAATATTGATGTATTGATTGATTGGAGATTATACTTATTTATTGGTTGGGGAGGTGAGGGTGTCATGGCATGCACAGAGAGGTTAGAAGACAAGTTGTGAAAGTCAGTTATCTCAATCACAAGGGTTCTGGAATTAGAATTAATGTCATCAGTTTTGGTGACGAGTACCTTTACCCACAGAGCCATCTTACTGGCTCAAATCTTAGGATCTTTTAGGCAACTTATAATGTATTATCTAGGGAGAGATATACATGGATCAGAAAAATTGAACAATAGTCAAAATATTATAGTTCCCACTGATTATGAGGAAGGAGCCTCTCCACAATAAACTTCAAATCTACTAATAGCTGAATATTGACATAACACTCTCATTTCAAAAGATCTGTGGTAATTCAACCTGTGTACAGGTGTAATTTGAGCTGAGCTTTGAAAGATAACAAGTTAGCTTTAAAATAAGCAATGAATTCATAACATTGCCCATTGGATGGAAAAAATTAGCTTTGGTTGCACAGATAAGTTCTTCATTTTTTATGACAACACAAAAATACAATATAAGTGATTTTCCATATAGATATTGATCTGACTAAATGATAATTTGGATAAAAACAACAACAGTACTATATTATGTATATGAAATGCTTTAGAAAATATATTATATATTCAAATCATGTTCATAGATTTTGTTGTTCTTTTGCCTTATAATTCTCTTAAATTTTCATATTCAGGTATATTATACATTTGAAATTTGCTTTGAATTTATAACTTTTTAAACATTAATTAAAATATAATCAAATCACTTGCCCTTTCCCCTTTTCTCTTCAACTTCTTTTTTTTTTCTTTCTTCAATTACTGTGTTTTATGTGTGTGTGTGTGTGTGTGTGTGTGTGTGTGTGTGTGTGTGTGTGTTTGTGTCTGTATGCACGTGTGTGATGTATTCCTAAATACATAAATACAACCTGCTCCATCTATACAATGTATGTATGTGAGTTCAGGACTGACCACTTGTTATTGGATAAACAATCTTGTAGAGGTTGGAGTGAGGATGGCTCTTCCCTAAGGAAGGTTATTTCTCTTGTTCCCAGCATTCCTTAATTGCCTATAATTCTTAGCTTAGGGTTGAGAATCCAAAAGCTTTCTCCTTTCTGACTTAAAGTATCTATTGGTATCATCTTTGTCCTAATCTATTTTTTCTTTATTGATATTATTTTTAATTCTTTTTATTAAACTAATAAAACTTATTTTAAAATATACAATACAGTATTGAGATTTTTAGTCATCAAAATAATTTAGAATAGTTAAATGCCTCTTAAATATACATGATATCTTCTGAAGCTAAAAGTAATATGCATTCAACCAGTTTTTAAAATCTATTTGGAACATTAAACATAACAGAAGTAGAAACAAGTCTCGTATGAAGTCCTCTATGAAAGGAAATTGTGACAAGGGAGATTATGCAGTGTAACTCTGGCTTCGTAGAATGAATTTGGTAGTGTTCCTCTATTTATATTTTGTGGAATAGTTTGAAGAATATTGGTATTAGGTCCTCCTTGAAGGTCTTATAGAATTCTGCACTAAACTCATCTGGTCCTTATATTTGTTTTGGTTGGGAGATTTTAATGACTTTTTCTATTTCTTAAGGGATGCTGAGAATGTTTAGACAGTTTATGTGATCACGATTTAACTTTGGTATTTGGTATTTGTCTAGAAAATTGTCCATTTCATCCAGATTTTCCAGTTTTATTGACTATAGGCTTTTGCAGTAGGATCTGATAATTTTGAATTTCCTCAATTTCTGTTGTTATATCTTCCTGTTCATTTCTGATTTTGTTAATTTGGATATTGTCTCTGTGCCCTCTGGTTAATCTGGCTAAGGGTTTATCTATCTTGTTGATTTTCTCAAAGAACCATCTCCTGATTTGGTTGATTCTTTGTATAGTTCTTTTTGTTTCTATTTGGTTGATTTCAGCCCTGAGTTTGATAATTTCCTGCCATCTACTTCTCTTGGGTGTATTTGCTCTAGAGCTGTCAGCTGTGGTGTGATGGTGCTAATGTATGCACTTTACTTTTTTTTTTTTTTTTTTTGTTGCACTCAGAACTTTGAGTTTTCCTCTTAGCACTGCTTTCATTGTATTCCATAAGTTTGGGTATGTTGTGCCTTAATTTTTGTTAATTTCTTTCTTTATTTCTTCCTTGACCAAGTTATCATTGATTAGGGTGTTGCTTAGCTTCCATGTGTATGTGGGCTTTCTGTTATTTTTGTTGCTATTGAAGACCAGCCTTAGTCCATGATGATCTGATAGGAAGCATGGGATTATTTTAATCTTGTATTTGTTGAGACCTGTTTTGTGACCTATGATATGGTCAGTTTTGGAGAAGGTACCATGTGGTGCTGAGAAGAAGGTATATTCTTTTGTTTTAGGATGAAATGTTCTATAGATATCTGTTAAATCCTTTGGTCCACAACTTTTGTTAGTTTCACTGAGTCTCTGTTTAGTTTCTGTTTCCAAGACCTGTTCATTTCTGAGAGTGGGGTGTTGAAGTCTCCCACTATTATTGTGTGATGTTTAATGTGTGCTTTGAGATCTAATAAAGTTTCTTTTATGAATATTGGTGCCCTTGCATTTAGAACATAGATGTTCAGAATTTAGGGTTCTTCTTGGTAGATTTTTCCTTTGCTGAGTATAAAGTGTCCTTCCTTATCCTTTTTGATAACTTTTGGCTTAAAATTGATTTTATTCAATATTAGAATGGCTACTCAAGCTTGTTTCCTGGGACCATTTGCTTGAAAAATTGCTTTGCAGCCCTTTACTCTGAGGTCATATCTGTCTTTGACATTGAAGTATGTTTCCTGTATGCAGCAAAATTCTGGGTCCTGATTACATATCCAGTCTGTAAGACTATGTCTTTTTATTGGGGAATTCAGTCCATTGATGTTATGAGATATTAAGGAATAATGATGGTTGCTTTCTGTTATTTTTTATGTTATTTTTACATTGTGTGTCTATCTTCTTTTGGGTTTGTTGAAAGAAGATTACTTTCTTGCTTTTTCTAGTGTATAGATTCCCTCCTTGCATTGGTGTTTTCCATCTATTTTCCTTTGTAAAGTTCGATTATGGAGAGATATTGTGTAAATTTGTTTTTGTCATGGAATAGCTTGATTTCACCATCTATGGTAATTGAGAGTTTAGCTCGATATAGCATCCTGGCCTGGCATTTGTGTTCTCTTGAGCTCTATTTAACATCTGCCCAGGATCTTCTAGCTTTCATAGTCTCTGGTGAGAAGTCTAGTGTAATTCTAATAGGTCTACCTTTATATGTTACTTGATTTTTCCCCTTACTTCTTTTCATATTCATTCTTTGTTTTGTGCATTTATTGTTTTGACTTTTATGTGACAGGAGGAATTTCTCTTCTGTTCCAGTCTATTTGGAGTTCTGTAGACTTCTTGTATATTCATGGGCAGCTATTTCTTTAAGTTAGGGAAGTTTTCTTCTAAAATTTTGTTGAAGATGTTTAATGGCCGTTTAAGTTGGAAATCTTCACTCTTTTCTATACCTATTATCTTTAGGTTTGGTCTTCTCATTGAGTCCTGGATTTTCTGGATGTTTTGAGTTAGGAGCTTTCTGACTATTGCATTTTCTTTGACTGTTTTGTCAATGCTTTCTATGGTATGTTCTGCACCTGAGAATCTTTCTTCTATCTCTTGTATTCTGTTGGTGATGCTTGCATCTATGACTCCTGATCTCTTTCCTTGGTTTTCTATGTTCAGGGTTGTTTCCCTTTGTGATTACTTTATTGTTTCTATTTCCATTTTTAGATCCTGGATGGTTTTGTTCAGTTCCTTCACCTATTTAGTTGTGATTTTCTGCAATTCTTTAGGGGATGTTTGTTTTCCTCTTTAAGGGCTTCTAGCTCTTTTCCTGTGTTTTCTTGTATTTCTTTAAAGGAGTTATTTATGTCCTTCTTAAAGTTCTCTATCATCATCATGAGATGTGATTTTAAATCAGAGTCTTGCTTTTCTGGTGTGTTGGGGTATCCAGTGCTCCTTGTGGTAAAGGAACTGGGTTCCTATGATGCCAAGTAGGCTTGGTTTCTGTTGCTTATGTTCTTGCCCTTGCCCCTTGTCATCTTGCTATGCCTGGTATTAGCTGGTCTTGCTGTTTCTGACTGTGGCTTGTTCCTTCTGCAAACCTGTGTGTCAGTACTCCTGGGATACCAGTTCTCTCTGGCAGGAATTTGGGTATGAAGAGCTGTCACACAGGTTCAGCTCCTGGTGCAGATGGAAACTGGGAAGATCCTGTCCTAGGCTCCTCTTTGGTTCCTGTGTCCTGAGGGCTCTATGAGTGTCCCTCTTGGGCCAGAAATTTGAGCAGAATTGGTGGTCTTACCCATGCTCACAGGTGTTTTGGCACTCCTGCGAGACCAGCTCTCTCCTGGTGGTGTTTGGGTATGGAGCACAATGACACAGGATCAGCTCCAGGCACTGTGGCACAGTATCAGCTCCCATCACAGATGGAAACCCCCATTATAGTTTTTTAAAGATTAATTATAAGGCAAAAATTTCAAGTATGCAAGGCAGGCGAAGAAGAGCTTTCCTCATCTTATTTAACAGCTATATTGTTCAAATACCACAGCTTCCTTGTCATTTCTAGGAGATGTAGTCTCTCATGGCAGACTTCCTTCAGCTCTTACAACTTTTCTATTTCTTCCTCCAAGGTGTTTCCTCAGCCTTTGTGTAGGAATCATGCCAGAGATGTCTGATGCCTTTTCAATACTCTCTATTCTTTAGGAATTTCATAATGTGAGCAGTGAATATGATGAGATGAGGAGCATACCCACCACCCATCTCCCTCTATTTTACATCACTGATAACTTATATGGATGGTAGTATTTTCCTTCTTAAGTCCTCTGTTTGAAAGTACCTCTGTGAAACAGCAGGCCTGGAAATGCTTGGTGGTAATAACACACAAAGCTCCAGGTATTGATTTAACCACAGGGAGGACCATTTATAGACAGGGAGTGTGCTGGATTCATTGGAAGATGCCACATGGACTATTTCTTAAAATGATAGCTCATATTCCTGACATTTAAATGAAAAATTCTTGGACAACACTTTTTTTTTTAAATTTCGAAAATTTAGGAGTGGATAGACTATGCTTATTTGCTCACAAGATTGTCTTTGAACTCAAGTGAAAATTTTGAGATAGGATGTGTACATAAATTTCTATCAGATTTTGTGAGAAGTAAACTCCATAACCTAATAGATCCTTTTGCTTCTTTCCTCACACCCTCCTTTCTTCTTTCCTTCCGTTCTTGCTGCCTTTTTTCTTTTCTTTTTGCTTCTCCTCCCCTCATTTTATGTGTTTAAACATGACAGGATCTCACGTAGTTCAGAACAGCCGGGAACTCACCATGTAGCCACAAATAACCTTGAATTCCTGATTCTTCTGCTTTTACCCAAAGAGCTCTCAAATATAGAAAGATATATCAGCCAGTTTATGCAGTTCAGTGCTGTAGTTGAACGTGACCTTCCTCATTGTTAGATATGAGTGCTAGGTATGGATACTACCTACTGAGCAATAACTACTTTCCTTACTTCTACTCCCTGAAAAATCCATAGTTAACCTATGAAAGTAAAGGCTTCACATTAGCTACTGAAAACCTGTGCCAGCACTTTCTGATTTCTTAGATTCTTAGAATTTGATCTAACACTTTACTATACAAATACTGTACAATGCACAATTAAATCAGTTGGATTTGTATTGTGAGTATTTTCTAGGTACTATAATTTTAGCCTGGCTAATCTAATTCTTCCTATTCCCCCCTCTCTCTGTGTTGTGTGTGTGTGTGTGTGTGTGTGTGTTTGTGTAGTCCTATGAATGTGGAGATGGCTTTGAAAATACATGTGTGTGGTCAGAGGACAACATTGCGTATTGCTTCTTATCATCCACCTTGTTTGAATCAGGCTCACTCCTGTTGTATATTGCATGAACCAAACCACCTGGCCTTCCAGTGTCCAGAAATTCTTTTGTTTCCTTTCCACATCACTATAGAAGTGCAGAGATTTCAGACATGTGCTTAGCACAACTGACATCTGAGAGTACCAGGTATTGAACTCAGATCCTTATGTCTGCACAAGTGCTTTACCCATTAAACCATTGCTCCAGCTCCCTGACTGCTTTTATTTGTATCACTGTCTATTAGGACATATTTTTTATTCCTTTCATGATTATTTAAATAAATGTGAATGATAAAAACTCTAGCCTGAATAATATCAAATAGATTTTAATATTTGTTAATAGTGTTTTCTTCACTTTGAAGAACCATTTACAAAGGATACATTACATTTGATTTTTGCTAGCTGAGTATTGGCAAATTCATATTCTGAAGCAACACTTCCTCTTTATCTCCATTCTAGAGAGTATTAACTGATTCCCCACCAATCATATGCCAAAACACAAGACAATCAAGATCTTGATTTTGTTCTATACACTAGATTTGTGCATCTTATGAATTCATATAGTATAGTCATTAGAATAGGGGAATATTTGTTCAAAGCTTTCTTTATGTGGTACATTTAAGGGATTCAACTGTTGCTTAATATACGTTTCTACCAATTTACACCATGACTTACTAATTATCCCCCAGTTGGTGAACATCAAGCTGTTTCTATATTTTCTTGTCATGTATAGTTTTTTCCTTTTTTTCTTTTTTTGTGTGGATATTTTCTTTCAAATGGTATCCCCTTTCCAAGTCCCCCCCCAGAAACCCCCTATCCCATACCACCTCCCCCTGCTTCTATGAGGGTGCTTCTCCACCCACTCCCAGCTCCCCAATTTCGAATTCCTCTACACTGGGGCATCTATCCAGCATTCATTGGATCAAAGACCTTTCCTCATATTGATGCCTGACAAGGCTATTCACTGCTATATATGTGGCTGGAGCCACGGGTCCTGTCTTGTGTACTCCTTGGTTGGTGGTTTAGTCCCTGGGAGCTCTGAGGGGTCTGGTTGGTTGATATTTGACATGTTTATGAAAAGATGAAGAGATATAAGATATGTTCTATGGATGTGTAGTCAGGTATGGGGAAAGAGGGTGCCTCAGCAGGTCCAGGCCAAGGCATCCCTTTCCCCAGAAGGTACCA
>CM052711.1:70228899-70258912 GCA_028551405.1 Uromys caudimaculatus | reverse complement strand
AGGAGGAGGAGGAGGAGGAGGAGGAGGAGGAGGAGGAGGAGGAGGAGGAGGAGGAGGAGGAGGAGGAGGAGGAGGACAGCCATGACCATATGGAGAGAGAGGGGGAAAGGGAATGGGGAGAGAGGAGCAGCAAGAGGGCAAGAGAGCAAGAGGCAAGAGAAAGAGGCAAGAGAGAGAGGCAAGAGAGTGAGGCAAGAGAGAGAGGAGAGGGCAAGCAGCCTCTTTTACAGTGGGTCAGTCCTAACTCACTGTTGCCAGGTAAGTGGGGAGGAGCATACTTGGCTGTTGCCAGGTAATAATGGGGTGGAGTTTAGACAGAATGCTAAGAATATTGTTGTTCTTCCTGTGGAGTTGCAAACCCCTTCAGCTCCTTCAGTACTTTCTTTAACTCCTCCCTCCAATGGGGACTCTAAGTTCAGTCAGCAAGCACTTCTTGGCATCCACAACAGTGATTGAGTTTGGTGACTGCATACAGGATGTATTCCCAGGTGGGGCGGTCTCTGGATGGCCACTCCTTCAGTCTCTGCTCTACACTTTGTTTCCATATTTCCTCCCATGAGTATTTTGTTACACTTTCTAAGAAGGACCGAAGGACACACACTTTGATCTTCCTTCTTCTTGAGCTTCATGTGGTTTGTGAATTTTATCTTTGCTATTCTGAGCTTTTGAGCTAATATCCACTTATCAGTGAGCGAATACCATGTGTGTTCTTTTATGACTGGGTTACCTCACTCTGGATGATATTTTCTAATTCTATACATTTTCCTAAGAATTTCATGAATTTATCATTTTTAATAACTGAGTAGTACTTCACTGTGTAAATGTACCACATTTTCTGTATCCATTCCTCTCTTGAAGGACATCTGAGTTCTTTCCAGCTTCTGTCTATTATAAATAAGGTTGCTATGAACATAGTGGAGCATGTGTCCTTGTTATATGTTGGAGAGTCTTTTGGGTATATGCCCAGGAGTTGTATAGCTGGGTCCTCAAGTAATACTATGTCCAATTTTCTGAGGAACTAAAAAACTGATTTCCAGAGTGCTTATACAAGCATGCAATTCCACCAACAATGGATGAGTCTTCCTCTTTCTCCACATCCTCACCAGTATCTGTTGTCACCTGAGTTTTTGATCTTAGCCATTCTGACTGGTGTGAGGTGTTATCTCAGGGTTGTTTTGATTTGCATTTCCCTAATGACTAAGGATGTTGAGAACATTTCTTTAGGTGCTTCTTGGCCATTCGATATTCCTCATTTGAAAATTCTTTGTTTAGCTCTGTACTACATTTTTAAATAAGGTTGTTTAATTCTCTGGAGTCTAACTTCTTGAGTTCTTTGTATATTTTGAATATTAGCCCTCTATCAGATGTCGGATTGGTAAAGATATTTTCGCAATCTATTGGTTGGTGTTTGTCCTAGTGATAGTGTTCTTTCCCTTACAGAAGCTTTGCAAATTTATGAGGTCCAATTTGTTGATTCTTGTTCATAGATCATAAGCCACTGATGTTCTGTTCAGGAAAATTTCTCCTGTGCCCATGTGTTCAGGGATCTTCCACACTTTATCCTCTATAAGTTTCAGTGTATCTAGTTTTATGTAGGGGTCCTTGATCCACTTGGACTTGAGGTCTGTAGAGGAGATAAGAATGGGTCAATGTGGGGCAGTCGTCTGTGGTAGGCAATCTGACACCTGGTTGAGCATAGGCTGAAAATTATGGGAGGCCCAATGGAATATCCATGAGGGACCGTACTATGTTTGGAGCTGATGCTCCCGGCTCCTGTAAAATCAGCTACAGCTTTCACAACCCCTATATATAGAGAGGACTGGCATATGAGACTTGTCATGTAAAAAGCAACTCTGAGTCCTCCCACTAGCAAATGAGGCACTACAAAGCCCCCAGACCAGATCAATGGGAAGTATCGGTTACCAAACCCCTGACCCCTTCCAAACAGTATATTAGACATTCCAACCTGTGTACGCTCCCAGCCTGCCCCCTGCCTGCCCTACCCACTCATGCTCACCGCCGCCTGCTATCCAGAAGGAATAAATGTGCGAAAACTACTCCAGCGTTTGAAAGCTTCTTTCCTAAGAGCTGTAACACTTTCGGCCCGGGAAGAGATCCACTCTCCCCCAACCTGAAGCCCCCCGCTCTCTGGGCTGAGCTCTGGGGCATGCACCAACAGCAGCGGTGGGCCTCTCGGGGATCGCCCTGCGGCCAGAACCTGGCTTGGAGCAGGAGAGCAGCTGAGGTGGCTCGCACCCACAGCTCACACTCTCTCAGGCTGCCTGGGCCTGGTGAGTGCAGCATCCAGGCGCTACCCACATGGTGGCAGTAGGGATCGCAGCAGAAGAAATCTGTCCCCACTCATGCTCCCTCCCCCTTGCCAGGACCCTCGAATTTGGCTGGGCCAGAGACCCCCGAGGAAGACTCCCTACGTGCAGCCCAACAGTCGATTTGCATTCTTTGACATGCTGACCCGCAGGTGATCCAGCACTATTTATTAAAAATACTGTCTTATTTCCACTGGAAGGTTTCAGTTCCATTGTCAAAGATCAAATGATCATAGGTGTGTGAGGTCATTTCTGGGTCTTCAGTTCTATTCTAATGATCTTCCTGCCTATCTCTGTAACAATAACATACAGTTATTATTACTATTGCTTTGTAATACAGCCTGATGCCAGTGATGGTGATTTTCCCCATATGTTTTTTATTGAGAATAGTTTTTGTTATCCTGGGTTTTTTGTTATTCCAAATGAATTTGCAAATTGCTCTTTCTAACTTTGTGAAGAATCGATTTGGGATTTTGATGGGGATTGCATTGAATCTGTAGATTGCTTTCAGCAAGATGGACATTTTTACTATATTAATCCTCCTCAACCATGAGCTTGGGAGATCTTTTGAACTTTTGATATCTTCTTTGATTTCTCTCTTTAGAGACTTGAAGTTCTTGTCATACAGATCTTTCACTTGCTTGGTTAGAGTCACACCAAGGTGTCTAATATTATTTGTGACTAGTGCGAAGGGTGTCATTTCCATAATTGTTTTCTCAGTCTGTATATCCTTGGAGTAGAGGAAGGCTACTGATTTGTTAATTTTATATCTAGCCACTTTGCTGATATTGTTTGTCAACTTTAAGAGTTCTCTGCTTGAATTTTTGGGGTCACTTAAATATACTATCCAATCATCTGCAAATAGTGATATTTTGATTTCTTCCTTTCCAATTTGTGTCCATTTGACCTCCTTTTGTTGTCTAATTGTTCTAGCTAGAACTTCAAATACTATATTGATAGATAGGAAGAGAGTGGGCAGCCTTGTCTAGTCCCTGATTTTAGTGGGATTGCTTCAAGTTTCTCTACATTTAGTTTAACGTTGGCTACTGGATTGCAGTATATTGTTTTTACTGTGTTTATGTATGGGCCTTAAATTTCTGATCTTTCCAAGACTTTTAACATGAAGGTATTTGGAATTTTTTCAAATGCTTTTTCAGCATATAATGAACTGATCATGTGGTTTTTTTCTTTTAGTTTATGTACTTGATTACATTGATAGATTTTTATATATTGTACCATACTTGCAGTCCTGGGATTAAATCTAATTGATCACAATGGATGATTGTTTTGATGTGTTCTTGGATTTGGTTTCTGAGAAATTGATTGAGTATTTTTGCATTGATATTCATAAGAAAAATTGGTCTTAAGATTTCTCCCCCCCCTTTTTTTTTCTTTGTGTGGTTTAGGTATAATCATAATTGTGGATTGATCGATCCAATTGGGTAGTGTTCCTTCTGTTTCTATTTTGTGGCAGAATTTGAAGAGTATTGGTATTAAGCCTTCTTTAAATGTCTGATAGAATTCTAAAACCATCTGTTCCTTGGATTTTTTTGGTTGGGAGACCTATTAATGACTGCTTCTATTTCTTTAGGAGTTACTGGACTGTTTAGATGGTTTAGCTGATCCTGATTTAACTTTGTCACCTGGTATCTGTCTAGAAAATTAACCAGTTCATCCAGATTTTCCAGTTTTGGTGAGTATAAGCTTTTGTAGAAGGATGTGATGATTTTTTGAATTTCCTCATTTTCTGTTGTTACATCTCCTTTTTCATTTCTGATTTTGTTAATTTGGATACTGTCTCTGATTAGTCTGGCTAAGAGTTTATCTTCTTCATTTTCTGAAAGAGCTATCTCCTGGTTTTGTTGATTCTTTGTATAGTTGTGTTGTATCTATTTGTTTGATTTCAGCCCTGAGTTTGATTATTTCCTGCCCTCTTCTCCTCTGGGGTATTGAGTATATTTGCTTCTTTTTGTTTTAGAGCTTTCTTGTGTGCTGTCAACCTGCTAGTGTATGCTATCTCCAGTTTATTTTTGTAGGTACTTAGAGCTATGGATTTTCTTCTTACCAATGCTTTTATTGTGTCCCATAAATTTTGGTATGTTGTATCTTCACTTTTATTAAATTCTAAAATGTCTTTAATTTCTTTCTTTATTTCATCCTTGACCAAGTTACCATTGAGTAGGGCTTTTTTCAGCTTCCATGTGTACGTGGGCTTTCCATTGTTTTTGTTGATATTTAAGACTAGCCTTAGTCTGTGGTGATCTGATAGGATGAATGGGATTCTTTCAATCTCCTTGTGTCTGTTGAGGCCTGTTTTGTGACCAATTATATGGTCGGTTTTGGAGAAGGTACCATGAGGTGCCGAGGTTTATTCTATTGCTTTCAGATGAAATGTTCTATAAATATCAGTTAAATCCATTTGCTTCATAACTTCTGATATTTTCACTATGTCTCTTCTAGTTTCTGTTTCCATGATCTGTTCATTGTTGAGAGTGGGGTGTTGAAATCTCCCACTATTGTTGTGTGGGGTGCGATTTGTGCTTTGACCTTTAGTAAAGTTTCTTTTGTGAATGTGGGTGCCCTTGCATTTGGAGCATAGATGTTTACAATTGAGAGTTTATCTTGGAAGATTTTTCCTTTGACCAGTATGAAGTGCCCTTCCTTACCTTTTTTGATAATTTTTGGTTGAAAGTTGATTTTAATTGATATTAAAATGGCTACTCCAACTTTTTTCTTGTGACCATTTGCTTGGAAAATTGTTTCTCAGCCTTTTACTCTGAGGTAGTGTTTGTCTTTGTCACTGAGGTACATTCCTATATGCAGCAAAATGTTTGGTCCTGTTTATGTATTCTGTCTGTTAGTCTGTGTGTTTTTATGGTGGAATTGAGTCTGCTGATATTAAAAGATATTAAGGAAAAGTGATTATTGCTTTCTGTTATTTTTGTTGTTAGAGGTGGAACTATGTTTGAATTGCTATCCTTTTTTTTAGTCTTGTTGAAAGATTACTTTTTTGCCTTTTTTTTAGGGTGGAGATTCCCTCCTTGTGTTGGTGTTTTCCATCTATTATCCTTTGTAGTGCTGGATTTGTGGAAAGATATTGTATACATTTGGATCTGTCATGGAATATCTAGGTTTACCATTTATGGTAATTGAGCATTTTTCTGAGTATAATAGCCTGGGCTGGCATTTGTGTTCTCTTAGGGTCTGTAGGACATCGGCCCAAGATCTTCTAGTTTTCATAGTCTCTGGCGAGAAGTCTGGTGTAATTCTAATAGGTCTGCCTTTATATATTACTTGACCATTTTCGCTCACTCCTTTTAATATTCTTTCCTTGTTTAGTGCATTTGGTGTTTTGATTATTATGTGATTGTAAGAATTTCTTTTCTTGTACAGTCTAATTGGAATTCTATAGGTTTCTTGTATGTTCATGGGCATCTCTTTCTTTAGGTTATAGAAGTTTTCTTCTATAATTTTGTTGAAGATATTTTTTGGCCTTTTAAGTTGGGATTCTTCACTCACTTCGATACCTATTATCTTTAGATTTGATGTTCTCACTGTGCCCTGGATTTCCTGGATGCTTTGGGTTAGTAGCATTTTGCATTTTGCATTTTCATTGAGTATTGTGCCAATGTTTTCTATGGTATCTTCTGTACCTGAGATTCTCTCTTCTATCTCTTGTATTCTGTTGGTGATGCTTGTATCTTTGACTCCTGATATCTTTCCTAGGTTTTCTATCACCAGGGTTGTCTCCCTTTGTGATTTCTTTATTGTTTCTAATTCCATTCTTAGATTCTGGATGGTGATGTTCAATTCCTTCAACTGTTTGGTTGTGTTTTCCTGTAATTGTTTAAGGGATTTTTCTGTTTCCTCTTTAAGGGCTGCTACCTGTTTACATGTGTTCTCCTATATTTCTTTAAGACAGTTATTAATGTTCTTCTTGAAGTCCTCTATCATCATCATGAGAAGTGATTTTAAATCTGAATCTTGCTTTTCCAGTGTGATGGGGTACCCAGGACTTGCTATTGTTGGAGAATTGGTTTGTGTTGATGCCATGTAACCTTCATTTCTGTTGCTTATATGCTTTAGCATGCCCTTTGCCATCTGGTTCTCTCTAGTGTTACCTATCCTCGCTGTCTCTGACTGGAGCCTATTCCTCCTTTGACCCTGGTTGTGTCAGAACTCATTATTGTCTAGCTGTGATCCTGTGAATCTGGGATTTTGTGATCCTGAGATGCTGAGTGTTTCAGACCTCCTGAGAGTCAAGCTGACTCTGGGACCCTGAGATCTTGGTGTGACCAAGATACTGAGATCCTGTGATCCTGTGATCTTGTGATCCTGGGTGTGTTAGAGCGCCTAGGATTGGAGCTTCTTTTGTGTGTTTTGGGGATGGCTGTGGGGCTAGCATCCATGGTCTGCTCAGAACACTGGCTCTTTGTTCTTTTTTATTGGATATTTTATTTATTTACATTTCAAATGTTATCACTTTTCTTGGTTTCTCCTCAGGAAACCCCTATCAAATTCTCCCACCCCCTGCTTCTATGAGGTTGCTCCCCACCCACTCCTGCTTTCCCACCAAGACATTCCCCTACACTGGGGTATCAAGCCATCACAGGCTAAGGACCTCTTCTTCCATTGATGTCCGACAAGGCCATCCTCTGCTACATATGTGGCTGGAGCCATGGTTCTCTCCATGTGTACTCTTTGTTTGGCGGCTTAGTCCCTGGAAGCTGTGGGAGGTGTGGTTGCTTGATATTGTAATTCTTCTTATGGGTTCCAAACCCCTTAAGTTCCTTCAGCCCTTTTTCTAACTCCTCCATTGTTGACCCTGTGCTCGGTCCAATGGGTGGCTGTGCGCATCTGCCTCTGTATTTTTCAGGCTCTGGCAGAGACTCTCAGGAGACTGCTATATCACTCTCCTGTCAGCAAGCACTTCTTGTCATCTGCAATAATGTGTAGGTTGGTGTCTGTATATGGGATGTATCCCCAGATGTGGCAGTCTCTGGATAGCCTTTCCTTCGGTTTCTGGTTCCCACATTGTCTCCATATTTCCTCCCTCGAATATTTTGTTCCCCTTTCTAAGAAGGAGTGAAGCATCCATTCTTTTTCCTTTCTTCTTGAGCTTCATGTGGTCTGTGGATTTTATCTTGGGTATTCCTACTTTTGGGGCTAATATCTACTTATCAGTGATTGCATACCATGTGTGTTCTTTTGTGACTGGGATACCTCGCTCAGGATGATGTTTTCTAATTCCATCCATTTTCCTAAAAATTTCATGAAGTCATTGTTTTTAATAGTCAAGTAGTATTCCATTGTGTAAGTATACCACATTTTCTGTACCCATTCCTCTGTTGAGGGACACCTGGGTTGTTTCCACTTCTGGCTATTATAAATATGGCTGCTATGAACATAGTAGAGCATGTGTCTTTATTACATATTGGAGCATCTTCTGGGCATATGCCCAGGAGTGATATAGCTGGGTCCTCAGGTAGTACTATGTCTAATTGTTTGAGGAACCACCAGACTGATTTCCAGAATGGTTGTACCAGCTTGCAATTCCACCAACAATGGAGGAGTGTTCCTCTTTCTCCACATCCTCTCCTGTATCTACTGTCACCTGAGTTTTTTATCTTAGCCATTCTGACTGGTGTTAGGTGGAATCTCAGGTCGTTTTGATTTACATTTCCTTGATGACTAAGGATGTTGAACATTTCTTTATATGCTTCTGGGCCATTTTAGTTTCATAAGTTGAGAATTCTTTGTTTAGCTCTCTTTCCCATTTTTTAAAAGAGGGTTATTTGGTTCTCTGGATTCTAACTTCTCGAGTTCTTTATATATATTAGATATTACCAGTCTATCGGTTGTAGGATTTGTAAAGATGTTTTAACAATCTGTGGATTGCCCTTTTGTCCTACTGACAGTGTCCTTTGCCTAACAGAAGCTTTGCAATTTCATGAGGTCCCATTTATCGAATCTTGATCTTAGAGCATAAGTCATTGGTGTTCTGTTCAGGAAATTTTTCCCTGAGCCCATGTGTTCAAGCTTTCCCCCTCTTTCGCTTCTACTAGATTCATTATATCTGCTTTTATATTGAAGTCCTTGATCCACTTGGACTTGAGCTTTGTACAGGGAGATAAGAATGAAACTGCAAATTAGTCTCGATTAAATGTTTTCCTTTATTAGAATTGCTGTGGTCATCATGCCTTTTCACATCAATTGAAACCCTAACTATGACAGAAGTATTTGAAATAAAGCATGAGAAATTGGTACTGTATATCAATTAGGTTTCTCAGCCCTTGGAAAAATTAATTTTACTTCTCTCAGCAGGTCACTAATTGCTTGTAGGTCTTCATCTAGGCACAGGGACCTATAAAATCTCCTTCTTCTACAATAATGTGTATATTGGCATTTTCATTTGTCAAGGTCATGTTTATAGAGGTACATGTGTGCAGATCCCTGACATTTCTAGGAGGTACAATCTCACAGCAGACCTGGTCCTGTGGCTCTTAAAACATCTCTGGTTCATATTTGGTGATATTCTCTGAAGCTTAGGTGGGGGGTTGTATTGTATATGGGTTTTTTGGGGCTGAATACCCAATGAACAATTATTCTCTAACTTTTTTAGCAATTGTGGGTTTATGTAATTGTTTTTGCTGCAAAGAAAATCTTCTTTGAATAAGAATAAGTATTTAGAATGATGTTAGAAGCTATACTGATATAAAAATTGGCAACAGTAGGTTTCCTTAAAAGGTCCATGATTTCACTAACCCTCAGTATTTTGTTTGGTTTCTAAGGTCAGACATGAATTTTCCTCTTCTTGAATAGACCATAAGTTTAATTAGATAGCAGTTGATTGCAGACAAGTTATGATTGCCACTGTTGCTATCACATCTTTAATATATCAATGTCATGCTGGTCATTGTTGTGGTTTATATATATCATAGCTGGGTAGGGCAACTTAATTATTTTTCCCTAGCCAATATTATATATAATATTTATATGTATACACATATATTTATGTACATATATACATGAAAACATTTGTCTAAATTATACATAATTTTAGGTAAATAAAAATAAATAAAAACATATGTATCAGGGTTTATATATATTCATATATACATAAATATCCAATTTATAAAGCGGCTTCAGTTACACTTATCACCCTGAAGACATCATCTGAGATGTCTATGTCATGAGCACATATCTAATTCACAAAATAACAAATTAGAACAACTTTGTCAAGAAGAAGAAATCTTTTGATGAATAACTATCAATAAATGTCTTTAGAAAAACACAAAATGTATTTACATTTGAAGGATGTAGAAAATGTTGAAAGAAAATTAATATTCATAGAACCAAAGAGGTTTTCAGCAGTGTGCATACAAATAATTCAACAAAAGATTGAAAGAAGTGACTATAAAACTATTAGATTCAGAAATTGTTAATAGAATATTTTGTCATTAGACAAAATGTGTGATGACATGGGTCATATTAAAACAAGAATCAACAGGAAAAATTAGAAAGTTATAAAATGTTCCTGTGACATGTTTCACAATGATTGAAAAAATAATCAGAAACAGAATGGTTTGAGAAACAGAATAACACTACTCAGATGCCAATCCTGGAAGCTCATGTTAAAGATGAGGCCTGGCCCATTGGCTAGAGATAAGCCCATGACATATTAAACATTCAAAAGTATGTAAATTATTGGGGGATACTAACCATCTGAAACACAACAATGTGAAGGCACACAGATCCAGAGACTGATCTGAATGAACAATGAGAGAATGAAGAATGAATAGACACTTGGACCCATGAACACAGAAAATCTGGGATTAGAGGGAGAAACCCCAACTCCCTGAAAGCTCACCATGTTTAGTGTATGCAGTTGAATAGAGAGGAGGCTTATTATTTACAGTGAAACAAAGAGGCAGGCTTACTACATATAGACAAATAACATTTCAAGGTTATTATTTACAGTTTAGCATAGAAGCAGTGTTAGTTAATTTCAGTAAGATCAATCACTGTAGGATAGCAATTGTCAGGGTATACACATCTGGAGAGAAAAAACTATACTGGAACTTGTTTGCACATCCTACCAACAGTTGTACTCACATCCAAGAAAAACTTTACACTCAAGCATGAGGAAACTTTGCTATCCCACTGAGCCAAACCTGGGGCTAAGGCATTGGTCCTTGATTTGGCTTTTTCTATGTTAAACAGTAAGCATGTGCTTTACTTGTTCCCTACATAAAGATCAAATACATTTTTACATTTTAATTTTGATTATTTCATACACATATACAGTAAAAATAGTCATACCTATACCTACTTGTCATCACAAGTTGCTCGGGATACACGCAGTCCTCACCTGCTCCAATTCCATGTCTGCTTCTTTTTTTGACTTTTTGTTGATTGTTTGTGAATTTAACATCATACATTGCAATTCCAATCATCTCCCATCCCTGAATATTGTCAACTTCCCCTCCAAAGAAAACAAAAATCAATAAATTAAAATAAAAACAAAAGAAAAAATAGAAAAAAAAATTAACCATGCAAGCTGCCATATGCCATGGTGTGTCACATAGTATACCCATTTACCCAAATAGCTTTCCTTGCAAATGTGCATTGTGAATGAGTCCCTGGTATGATGGAGGCCTATGGTTTCTGCTACACTATCAATGCTGCAGAGCATCACTAGACTTTTCTCAGACATCCTATTATTGCCCTGTGTCATAGAGAACCTACACCTTTGGTTCTGAGCACCAGCTCATTCAAAGTTTCCAGTAGTTCATAAATGAGGTAGATGTTGAGGCGAACCAACTCAAAGTCACAGATCTGGGCCTCTGGGTGGTGGCTGTGTTTTTTAGCTCACCATTTCTCTTGGTTGTGACAGCAGACAAGAGGCACAACTTACTCTCTTGAATAAATGCCATTGATATGGAGTCCACTTAAATACAACAGAACTCAAACACCAGCTCAATGCCAATAACAAAAATTTACTCCAATCAAGCCACGACTGATAGATCTGGAGCACAAAATAAACACAGGAGCTGAATTTTGACTCTGAAACTGAATGCTACATAGCTTTCAAGCTTGAAAACCACAAACATCTGTGCCAAGTCACAGTTACATATTTTTGTCACTCAGGATTTAGGGATAGGGGATTTCCTTACTTGATTGGTCTATGTCAACAAATAGAGAATGTAGATTTTTACAGTCTAAAGAAACAAAATTGATTTGTTCTTTTGTGATTAGGTAAAATAATTATGTTTTGGAGAACAGAAACTGTGGACATGAGTATAAGATAAGGCTATGAGACACTGGGAAAAGACAAACCTGCAAATCATGGTCATGCAAAAGAGATAAGTTCAAGCAAACATCATTAAAAAAAAACATTCTCAACAGGATCACACTGAACAATGCCCCAATAAAGGTAACAAAGTATAACTTTTACACAGAATTATATTGTTGCATTTGATCACATTGTGTACTCCCAAGATTTTGAAATGAAAAAGCCTTTTTGAGGTATAGCTCAGCCCTAGCAAACACTTTAATCCAACCAAAAAAAGTTCAGGACCAGATGGGTTCACTGCAGAATTCTATCAGACCTTCAAAGAAGACCTAATACTAATACTCTTGAATCTATTCCACAAAATAGAAACAGAAGAAGCACTACCCAATTCCTTCTATGAAGCCACAATTACACTAATGCCAAAACCTCACAAAGACCCAACAAAGAAAGAAAATTTCAGACCAATTTCCCTTATGAATATCGATGCAAAAATACTCAATAAAATTCTCACAAACCAATTCCAAGAACACATCAAAATGATCGTTCATCATGATCAAGTATGCTTCATCCCAGGGATGCAGGGATGGTTCAATACCTGGAAATCCATCAATGTAATCCACAACATAAACAAACTCAAAGAAAAAAACCTAGCAAACACTTTTAATCCAAGAGCTGTCTGTTTATTTTAAACAGGACTAAACAAAGTCAATTATAGGTCAAGAGTCAGAGCAAGCAACCAAGTGAGATGTAGTGAACATAGAGAAGTAGAAAGGAAAAACATTGAGTTGGCAGGTATTTAAGACAATGTGGAAAAGGAGAGAAAGCTTTTTTCTTTTTTTGTGATTAACAATAAACTTTATTTAGAAAATTTTAGTAAAAGATAATGAGTTTAGTCCTGTCAATTCATATTTTGGGAAAAATAGAAGAAGCATTCATTTTAGCCTCTTCTCTGAGCTATCAATTATTTAGTCATAGAATATAAAAATTATCAAGTATGTCTGACCAAGTAACAGAACCAATATACCATTTATATTAAGAAGTAACTGGAAGCAAAATTACTGGCTAATAAAGAGAAACCTATGATTTAAAACAGCATAGTGTTTGGGAAAATGTGATTTTTCAAACCTTAAATTTGTAGATTTTGACCTTGAGAAGCCTTGAAACTGTGTAGTTATTTTTGACTGTGTTTTACACATACTTGTTTATCCATCTGGCAGAAGACAAAGAAGTGTTATGGCATTCTTCTGAACAACACTCCAATTGTTAGCTCCCTCATGATAGCCCTAGCTATCTGTGCAATTGTTTTATGCAGAAAACACTCACATTACATGTTCAAGAATAATTACTATTTCAAGTAACAAACCAAAAAGAGGTGATATTTTATTATCTATGTGTAGGAAGAACTTCAGTGTCTAAAGAACATCAATGAAAATATTTAGAAACTGGATGCTGTTTAATATCTTTATGTAAGCAAAATAAAAATAAACATACCCTTGAGCAAAATTCATTGATAGAAAATGAATTAACATATTCATCTTATGTTAACTTTATATTAATATAAAGAGAGAAAGCTATTACTTCCATAACAACTTCTTAAAAGATATAAGTACTTGGTCTGAATTAGTATCAACATATTCTTATGGGAAATCAGTAGAGTATGAAGGTAAGCTGGGTGCTTTCTCTATATCTCTGAGGTAGCAGAATTTCCATTGTGTCTGGCTCCTGAGTCTTCATTTGCTGAATCAAATGACAGAGCTATATATTTTTAAACACCATTATGTTAATGCTATCATATATATCTATTACAAAATATTTTTGAAATACTTTATAATGATAGAGTGAACTGTACTTTGTATGAAAATTTATCTGTGATACTTAGCATTAAAAACATAGGTGATGAATAGATAGATAGATAGATAGATAGATAGATAGATAGATAGATAGTTTAGTTAGTAAAATGCTCGCTCTTCATACATGAGAACCTCAGTTTAATCTCTAAAACCCATGTATGAAAACTAGTTATGACTCTGCTTATCTGTAATCTCTGTACTGGAGAGGCAGGTGGGCAGGTCCTTTGGGCTAACTAATCAAACAGTCTAAATGATTCATTGAGCTCCAGGTTCAGTAAAAGATCCCCTCTTGAAATTTAAGATCATGAATGATCAAGAAAGACAGTGACAACAACTTCTGACTTCTATATGCACACATATATGTCTCTAGTATGTATATATACAGACACACATGCCTATATATACTGCTCAGAGTAAAAACTTATGCATAGTCCTATTTTGAGCAATAAACACTTCCTCATTTTCTTGAAACATGTTTTGTTATCTGTATTTCTATCCTAGTGCAATTACCACTAGTTTTCAGTTTCTTCTTTTAAAAGAAAAAATTGGATTTCCCATTTTTAATTTTTAATTTTTTTTGCTATCTTTTTAAAAAGTGACGTTTTTGTCTTCTTTTTAACTAGCTACTGGTCCATATAATTTGGGAAAAATACAATTAATATTAACATTGAAAAATTACTCCACTATTAAAATTTTTGGGATTTTATTAATGAATGTGAAACTGATAGCCATGTAGACAAGATATATATAGATACTATGTGATAAGAGCTTATCATATGTTATGGTCCTTTGATATGGGAAGATCTACCTTTAATCTGGGTCATACATGCTGGCAGCCTGCTTTCCATCTCTCTGGAAAGTCCATTACTTCACTGACATTAGACATTACTTCTTCTGGATTTTATGTATAATGAAGAATACCTGAGATATCTATTCTCATGGACTGTACAATTACTGGATTCTTAGACTTTCATTTCATTGTTAGAATATCTGGATCACAGAGTAGAAGCTATTCTAATAAATTCTATTTATATATATTTATTCAATAATTTATGTTAGAAAATCGTAACTAATAACTACATTAATTTAAATATGTGTATATTTGTGAAGTTTGTCATACAGTTATGATCTGACAATCATCAATAACCAGAATCAATGTACCAAATCAAATAGATGTCCTAACAGTGTCAACAAGAAAGTATTTCATCAACTTTTTTTCTAGATAAAAGGAAGTCACAGTACTATAATTGTGATCAGCAATATCTATAGGAAAGTTTCCCCCTTACCTTCAAAGTTTAGTAAAAGATGACCAGTCTTCAAGACCCCTCTGTTGTACATATGGAGAGGACCACCAGAACAGACATGAGATCTCAAGGGCCTCCCACAAGTAATGGGTATGGCTTGTGTCAGCAGAACAGTTGGGGATATAAGTTCAAAGAATGGAAGAAGGCAGCCTTTTAACAGCACTGTTGAAAAAAAAGAACATACAACAGGGAAAAAATCAGGGTTCCTGACAATAGGTTAGAACTTATACAATAAAATGAAGGAGGAGGAGAAGAAAGAGGAGAGAAGCAGAAGGAGGAGGAGGAGGAAGAGGAGGAGGAGGAGATGACAGCCTTTCCCCACATTAATTTCTTTTCAGTTTTAAAGAGGATGGATTCACTGAGAAGTAGTTGGACAAAAATCTTGTTTACATGATGTGCTTCCAGTGTTGCTAGGCATTGCTATGGCCAGATGTGTATTCCTCTTGGCAGTTGCATGAGCTCAGATACAACACATTCACAGTGAAAAAGCAAAAACTGACAATATAAATGCATTTAAGAGTTCACTAAGAGAGATAACAATAGAGGTCTAGAGCAAAGCTTCCATGATATATTGTTCTATTTTCTTTCTCAGTACAAAGACAATGAATACTTAGGAAATACTTTGAATTAATTTTTTAATAAAATAGAGCTACATAGGAATTATAATTCTTTTCCACAGAGGCTTGAACAGATGTCACATACTCTGATAGATAAATATCAGATGAAGCAGAATATAAAGAAAAGTACTGAGTAATTTATGTAGTCACTCTGGAAACAAGATACTTTAGTATGGTGCTTAGTGGAATTTCACTAAATTCAATCACATGTCTAATAATAGAAAGGTCACACACCCAAATCTCTCAAAACCGGCAATTTCTACATCTATGGATTCAATTAAATTGGGATTAAAATATGAAAGAAAATTACATTTTTACAGAACATGCATAAGCTTTTTGGTCATTCTTATCTAAACAATATTCTGTACCAACTATTTGTATAGAAATTACAAAGTATTAAGTATTGCAAAGAACCATTACATGAATTAAATCACATAGAAGAATATATGTAGAGTAGAAATATATACTTATTTTAAGCAAGGGATTTTTGGATTTAGTTGCCTAGAATGGGTCTTAGATCAAGTCTCCAATGACAGGGTACAGAAGATAAAAACTATTTTATTGAGAATGCTTATACTCTTATTTTAGAATTATGTAGAGCTATATAAGATAAGAACTAGTAACTTAATCTGTGTCCCAGTCTGTCCTAAAACATATTTTTGTTTTATTTTGTCCTATTTCAACCTCAAAAGGCTTGGTTTATTAGTCTGTTTACTGTTATTATAACAAATACTTAAAACTAAAGATTCCATAAGGAGCGCATGCTTTAATCACAATTTTAGGAATTCACAGGTATGACACCATGCCACATAAAATAAATGGTATCATACTATAAATACAATACTATCTTCTAGATACATCTAATAGGAATTATCTAAAGTTAACATCTGAGAATGTCTGTGACAGATTAGCTGATGTTAATTGAAGAGGGAAACCCTGCCAAGTGTGGGTGCTGCCTAGTGTGGGTGGGTGGCTGGGATCCTAAATTGTATAATTGAAGAGAAGAAGCTTATATATATACATATCTATATCTATATCTATATCTATGTGTGTGTGTGTGTGTGTGTGTGTGTGTGTGTGTGTGTATGTTGGGAGACACAAGAGCAATTTCCTTTATGATGCAAGAATTTTATGAATTTTATATTATACAATGTATATTCCTCTAGTTTAAGTCCACCCATCATTATTGGGATCTTACTGATTTCAACTTCTAGTTGCTCTAGAGTTCGAGAGAAATAGGCTTTAATAAGTTGGGAGTTTACCCTCATCCATGGAGAACTAGGATAGTTCTGTTGCCATTCTGGGTATAAAAAAATCACTATTTGTGTTTTTTACTTATTGTGTTTGCACAAAACAGATGTGTTTTGAGGAAAACATATTTCCCACCCATTAATATACACATGGCTCCTCTTGATTGCCAGAAATATTTTCTTATTTTTTTTTCCTTTGAAATATATTTAGAGGTATTTATTTGCTTACATTAGTTATCAATTTTATAATAAAAGAGAAACATGTAATAAGTTACTAACTCAATTAAAGTTAGTGTCCTCCCACCCTTAAAATTGGTACTAATAAGTAGGGTTTCAGAATTTGTTTTATCTTTAGTGAATCAAAATGATGTTTCATCTTTAATGGTTTATAAATAGACATAAATACACATAAAATTATGTCTATTAATATATCATTTGCATATATCTCTCTGTAATCATTTATACATAGGAAATGAGATGAACTATATGTATGTAGGAAAAACTTATTTATTTCTTCTGTAGAGCTTATGACTATAAAATATAGTTCTTATGCTGATTTTAAGCCATTTAAAATTTCTCACACATTTTTGTATGATATGTGTGCGATGCAGGGACTGAATCTAGGGCACTAATACATGCTAAACAAGTGTTCTACTACTGAGCTATGTCCTCAGTCCTTGATTTTAGTTTTATTCTTTGTATGGTGTGGAACTTGTGGAATTCCAACTTTTGCTTCCCGTGTTTTGGGATTTATGGATTTTGTCACCACATGTAACAAAATGTTCATATTCCTTGCAGACATAGTAAATTACAAGGATGCAAATTATATGTGAAAAGTACACATTTCAAAAACACATTTTGAAAAGGTGTCTATATTTCATTCTAGTTTTCTTTCTGTTGCTGCGATAAAACACTTTGGTCGAAAGCAACCTGAGAGAGGAAAGGGTCCATTTCATTTATAATTCTAGATAATTATTCATAGTTACATCATCAAAGGAAAGCAAGGCATAAACTCAGTCAATAGTTTGAAGCAGAAATCATGGAGGAATACAATCTGCCAGTTTGGACATGACTCACTGTTTTCTAAGCGTGAGCTTAGCTAGCTTTGTTAATCCAGGATCACTTGCTTAGCGTTGGTGCTGGCCACATTGGACAAATCCCTCCTTTATCAATTTAAAATCAGTACAATTTCAGATAGGCATGCTGACAGGCTCATCTCATTTAAGCTGTTTTTTTTTTTTTTTTTATTGTAGGCTTCCTTCCAGATGACTCTAGGATGTATCAAGTTGATAATTGGAGGTACCACTGAGACAGTATCTACATTATGTATCTATATTGCTACTTTATATTTTCTAGATTAAAAGAAGCTTAGTTATGTATCCTGGTATAATTACAGATGTTAGATAAGGAAGGAAGAGTGATAACTTAAAACAACCATAATCCATTCATTGTTCCCTAATAGATATCACTTTCCTCTTACTGTATGGACTTCTTGCTAGGACAGTTACCAGAATCCACATTATGTAGCTGTTTCTTCAGCATAGAAGCATTCCCTTTTAGACAAATATTCTAAGCATTTACAAAGTAAACAGGACAAGCCTCAAAGATCAAAGAACTTTGGACTATATCTCAGCTACTAAAACATGTAAGACTCATAGAGTCTCTCTCCAAAATTTTATAAGCACTAAGTATTTTCTGAGGAAATGAGACACTGACTTGTAGCGGCCAGTGGGTTGCCTTCATATGTTGCTGGGAAGTCCATTAACTTTTCCTACCCTGGTATGGACTTACTGGTGATACCATTGTCTTTGAGTCAGCCATGATACCATAAGTTATGACCCAGTTCTGCTTTGCAAAAAGTCATTGGTTTGTCAATGTGAACTTGCTGGAATAATTTCTTGGTTTTACGTCTTTGATCTATATAAACTAAGTAATTTTTGTTTGCATATCCCCTGAAAAAGTTAACTGAACAATCCTTCCTGAATCCAGAGTTCTCCTGTTTTATGAGTAAACACACTAGAGTAGTGTCATACTTGTGTGTTCTGAATCTGGTCCCCAAATTGTCATGTGTTCAATGAAGTTCTCTACTGGCATTTGCCACTGTATTCTTTCCTCATCTGCCTTCTCTAACTTATTATTTACTGCCCTTCCTTCCACTAAAAGAAAAACAAGTCTTGGGTATTTCATGCATAAACAAAGTGAAGATCGTCCTCCTCTCATCTCTCTCAGGGATCCTCCTCTCCCATCCTACCATCCCACATAAGTGCTACACATGTTCAATAGTCAATCAGATATTGTAAGATATAAATTGCTGTTTGGGTGTGAAATCGTCATTATAGGCCTATGTGTTTGAGCACCTGTTTTCTAGATGGTGGTATTGTTTGGGAAGATTGTGGACCTGCAAGAGTCATCCTAAGCAGGCCATGACATCTTTGTTTGGCTCTACTGCCCATTTCCTCTGGTGTCTTATGGCCAATGCACTATGACTAACAGGCCTCCTGCATTGACCACTGTGTCTTTCATGACAGAATGTATCTGCTCACACAGTAAGCCAAAATAAATACCTTCTCTGAAGTTGCTTTCTGTCAAGAGTTTCATTTCATTGGGAAAGGTAACTAAAACATGGATCAAATTCTCCAACCAAAGGCAACGAATGTATTTTCTCTCATGACTTCAAAACTGACATATCTATTAATCCCTCAAAAGAGAGAGAAGGGCATTGTAGCTTTCAGGATCCCCGTAGGTAAAGAAATTGAGTCAGATGATTTAGAATAATGTCGACTTAGACTCAGCATGGAACCTGATATTGCTGTTTTTTGTTCTCCTGTCCTGTATATTCAGAAATCCTTACTCCTTTCTTCACAAGTCTACAAATATCAGCTCTCTGCAGACCTGAACTACCAAACACCTGGCATTCTATGGAGAAATTTTCAAAAGTGAGCTTCAGTATGTGGCCATTTCATCCTGTCTTTGTCTAGCTCCCTAGCATTGCCTAAATTTACTTGGCTTAGGTAGAATCTAAAATGCTTCATTTGTCTTTATTGTGTGGTCTTTGTGAAATTATGTTTTATTATCTTACACACTGATATACTGGTAGTGAAGGTAGCACTTATGCCATTCTTATGTATTCTCTGGCTGAATGACATGGTGTCCATTGTGGAAAAGATTGTGTTAGATTATAGAACTTATCACTACATTTTGAGACATACTTGCTTCCCACTGATGAGAGTTAGTATGAATGTTTATCTACATGGGGAATATATTTTACTATGAGGGTAACTTTTGCATGGACATATAAAAGTGTTTCATTTCTATAAAGTCTCTAAGTTGTAGCAATTTAAGTAGTTTATCTTTTCTTTGATTCTCTACATCTCAATACAGATTACAGTTTAGAGCTTTTAAGAATATGGGTGGCCAGAAATTATGCCAAAGCTTCTATGGGTGGAACTCAAGCATAACTATTTTAAAAAATCCATTATGTGATGTTGATAGATAATAAAAGAAAGAGTACCTTCATTAAGGATTTCGAGATAGTTTGGTTATAGAAGGCAATTTGAAGAACTCATACAAAAGATACATCCAGTGAGATCTATCCCTAATATTTCAAATGAAAATCATTTAGAATAAAGTCAAAATCTTTGAACATGATTTTGTAATTACATGCAACCTAGCAAATTGCTACAATATGTGAAACTGGTCTGCCTTAACACAGGAAGCATTTTTGTTCAGCAATTGTCATGTATGATACTTACCCTGAAGACTACAATAAAGCCAAGAAAAGCTTATTTACATTACTGTCAAAAGTCAGAAACAGAACTGTGTGAGGGCAAACACAAGATAGTGGGATGTTTCTCTTTATGGCTAAGAGCAAGGTACAGAAGCATTAATTCATAGGTATTAACAATCATAGAAAGAAAGAAGAATTTGGTAGGATTTTCTCAAGAGTTTTTTAAGAAAGTAAAACTTCCATCTAAAAGCAAATAGAGGGATTAAGAAGATAGCTTTCTGAGTCAAAGGCTTGCTGAAGAAGTGTGAGGACCTTAGTTTATATCGCCAGCACCTACACAGAGGAAGATTTGGTTGTTCATGTGAGACTCTGTACTTCTTACAGTGAGGTGTGAAAGAGCACAGTTAGTGAGCCTGGCTTAGGCAGTGGTGAACAGTTGGAGACTCTGTCTCTAACATACTGAAAACGGAGGACTGATATCCAAGGCTGTACTCTGACCTCCACATATACACCATGACATGTTTAAGCCCCATTCACATACATGAATACACACATACATATCACATGCATAAAGGATAAAATATAAACAAAATAGAAGCACATAGAATATTACAACCTTTGGCCCTGTCCAATCTCCTGCCCTTCCCCCCCTACTCTCTCTCTGTGTATGTATGTGTGTGTGTGTGTATGTGTGTGTGTGTGTGTGTATAAGATCATCTTCTTTATCTTGTCCCACTGTTTGTAGATGGCTATGACTGTGGATGAAAGTGGATAAACCTCTATTCTCAGTGTTTGAACAGGGCACTCTTATCATCAGGAGCCCAGTGTTATGTTCTAAGTGGTTGTCAGCTGATTCTTCAGAGAACTCATGTCATCCCTCCACCTATACAGATTTGTAGCACCATATAGGTAGCTATACATGTCTTATCAGCATTAAACTTGTTGTTTGGGCCCATCACTTGGTATTGAACCTGTAACATTATACTTATTGTTATTTGGGTTGTAATTCAATAGTTACCTGTACTTTTTAATGATAATATTGTATATACTCAATGTGACAATCTGGTTTTTCAATAATTTTCCACATCTTGTCAAAATTCCTAGGTTCATTAAAATATTCATTGACTTGTTGATTGATAAACTAGGAAGAAAAAGATCTATAGCGCAAGAACCATGGGAACTTCAATCATTAAACATCCAGAAATCCTTGGACTATGTGGGCCAAAGGCAATGCTGAATAAATGGCAGAGATGTAGATGCCAGAGCCTTTCATATTGGACCTGAATCAAACTGTTTAAGTCCTGGGTTCAGTTTACTTTTTGTAACATACCACAATGGAACACAGTGAAGAATTCTAAAAAGTGATTTATTAAAGGTATTATTGGACCTTTATCAAACAGATCTGATATTATTCATATTTTCCCAAAATGTATTATTTAATAGCTACAGTAACCTTTAGATTAGGTACATTTTTTGTGTTTCACGAGTGTCTTTTGTGTGTGTGTGTGTGTGTGTGTGTGTGTGTATGTGTGCATATGCTTGCAAGTGTGTGTGCACACGTGTACACATCTATGTTGAGGCCAGAGTTAAACATTAAGTGTCTTCCTTGATCACACCCCATTGTATTTTTATTTTTGAGACATGGTTCCTCTCTGAATCTGTCACCCCTAATTCAACTAGACTGGCAAACCAACTCCCAAGTATCTTACCTTCCCTATGTCTCTAACACTAGAATTCAGGCACATGTTTCTGTATGTGGCATTTCACATGGCCTGAGGAATTCCAAACTTATGTCCTCCTGCTTTTATGGCAGGCTCTTTGCTAACTAAGTCATCTCTATACCCACTAGATAAAACAGAAACATATAAAACTTGGATTTGTGTAATTTGAATCTCCTGTTCAAAGCAAAGTAATATTTGACATGTCTGGGTAAGCTCATGATGTAAAACTACTTTCTACATGTCTTATGTTTTGACAAATATATATATATATAATGGTATTTGATTACTTGTACCCTTTCTAGTAAAGGAGTTGTTAAAGTGCCCAGGTATTAATTTAGTGCACAGAGATGGATGATTTTTTTATTTACTTGATTATTTATTTTGGTATATGCCTGATGAAAGTTTTAGTGGGCAGTCCTGACCTCATTGTCATCATTGTGGCCATTGTCTTCATAATGGTCATACCCGTTGTCATCATCATCACTGTTCCTCTCTGAGAAAATATACTGGTTAGTTGCACATGTCCTGGCACTTCTCTTCTTGGTCCTCTAGTTTCCTGTTGCTGTCCTTAAGCTAAAGTTTATTTTTGTTTCTTCTACCCTAGTGCTTTCTACTTTATAACTAATTTCCACAAATATAAAGGATGACAACTTTCACTTAAGTGCTGGTCAATATCTGGAGGAACTGAGAGAAATAGCATCATTTGTTTTCTGTTTCATGGAGGGACAAGTACCACAGGACTGAGCTTGGGAGCATGCCCCTCAGGCATCCTTTCCTCAAGAATGGAATCCATGTTAGTCCATGAGAGAGGTGGCCATTGAGAGCCATCAGCAGGAGACATTGTCCTTCCTTACTTCTCTCTGCTAGGTAGAGGCCAGCATCCTATGTCCAAACTGCTCTCCTAAGGGGAATACATGAAGCTGCAGAATAATTTGCTTCTGATCTTCAATTACATATGTGGTCTTTCATGCTTAGATTCTAAGCAGAAGTTATGCACATTTTTTATGAATCCTCACAGCCTGTGTTGAATTCTAAAGGAGAAAAGAAATCAGCAGAACATTGAAGGAAAGAACAGCTGCTGCCTTCTAGCTTATCTCCTTTTCCTAGTAAGGTCACACTTGAAAGCCTCTGCTAGCTACAATAGCAGCAATGGTGGAACTGGCACATCCATCAGTAATTCATGACTGAGGTAGAACACATATTAAAATACTGTGAGCATGAATACTAAAGAACATTACACCTCAGGAACAGGTCAGCATTTGATGTATGGCTTCCTAAGCCTCACGGCCATCCTGTGAAGTAAGAGGTAGCTGGCTCTTTTTTTCATTATTTTTATTTCTCTTTAACACATTATGGTGTGTGTGTGTGTGTGTGTGTGTGTGTGTGTGTGTGTGTGAGAGAGAGAGAGAGAGAGAGAGAGAGAGAGAGAGAGATACACTTGCATATGTGTAGGTGTGACTATAGTGTGGGGGCTAAAGGTTAATGTCAAGAATCATGTTGGGAATCATCCTCAATTGCCATTCTAATTCACTGTGGTAGGGACTCTCAATCAAACTCAGAGCTAGTCTCCCTACTCAGCTTGGGCTGAGGATCCCCACATTCTCCTTCTAAGGATGAAATGTCTCAGAATGCCATGCTCACCCAACATTTTACATGGGTACTGGAGACTCAAGCTCTAGAACTGATGCTTGAACATACTTGGACTTTCACCATTGATGGATTTCCCATATCCATCATTTTTGCTATTGGAGATAACAGAAGCTTTAATAAGTTAAATGACACAAAAAGATCATAATATCTGATATATAGACTGAGCATCAGCACCAGTCAGTGCAATTAAAACTACTTTTTTAAGGTACTGGAACTGTGGTACAGCCAGGGACAGAATCTTTCCAGTTTGCATCTGAGCCCTGGAGCTAACCCTGTGCCATATCTCTCCATAACCAAATCCCACCCAGAGAGAGCTGGCCTCCCAAGGAGTACTGTCACACCTAAGATCACAGGTGGGACTAACCACTATTGCTCCAATACCTGTCCCAAAAGGGACCTTCCAGGAGCCCACATGGCAAGGAAACCACTTAGCAGCTAGGAATGGATCTTTCTGGTTTCCATCTGTGCCCCATGGCTAACCCTGTGCTACAGCTGTCAGTACCCAAAGCCCACCCAGAGAGAACTGCTTTCTCAGGAGTGCTGACACACCTAAGATCCCAGCTCTCCATATCCCATTTCTACCTAGAGAGAGATGGACTCCCAGGAGGGCAGAAACACCTAAGATCACAGGTTCCCAGCTGGAACAAGCTCCAGTCAGAGACAGCAAGACGAGCTAACACCAGAGATAATCAGATGGCAAGAGGCAAGCAA
Organism: Uromys caudimaculatus; assembly: GCA_028551405.1. Classification (NCBI taxonomy): domain Eukaryota; kingdom Metazoa; phylum Chordata; class Mammalia; order Rodentia; family Muridae; genus Uromys; species Uromys caudimaculatus. The sequence continues at coordinate 70,234,460 of CM052711.1, read as the reverse complement.
AAGAACCTAAGCAACAGAAACCAACCAAGGCAACATGACATCTTCAGAACTAAGCTCTTCCACCACAGCAAGCCCTGAATAAGCCAACACACCAGAAAAGCAAAATTCTGATTTATAATCACATCACAAGATGTGATAGAAGACTTTAACAAGGACATAAATAACTTCCTTGAAGAAATAGAGAGCACAGGTAGACCGGTAGAAGACCTGAAAAAGGAAGTAAATAAATCCTTTGACACAAACAAACAGATGTAGGAATTGAACAAAACCATTCAGGATCTGAAAATGGAAATAGAAACAATAAAAAAAAGTTACAAAGGGAAAAACCCTGGAGAGAGAAAACCTAGGAAAGTGAGCAAAAGTCATACATGCAAGCACTACCAACAGAATACAAGAGATAGAAGAGAGAATTCAGGTGTAGAAGATACCATAGAAAACATTTACAGAGTAGTCAAAAAATGCAAAATGCATCCAAAACATCCAGGAAATCAAGGACACAATGAGAAGATGAAACTTAAGTATAATAGGTATAGAAGAGAGCAAATATAACCAATTCAAAGGGCTAGTAAATATCTTAAACAAAATTATAGAAGAAAACTTCCATAACCCAAATAAATGCCCATAAACATATAGTATACAGAACCCCAAATAGATCATACCAGAAAAGAAATTCATCCCAGCATATAATAATCAAAACATCAAATTCACACACAAAGAAATAATATTAAAAGCAGTAAGGGAAAAAGGTAAAGTAACATATAAAGGCAGATCTACCAGAATTACACAAGACTTCTCAACACTCTAAAAGCCAGAAGATCCTGGACAGATTCATACAGACCCTTAGAGAACACAAAGGCTAGCACAGGCTACTATAACCAGCAAAACTCTCAAATACCATAGATGGAGAAACCAAGATATACCATGACACAACCAAATTTACACAATATATTTCAACAAATCCAACCCTACAAAGGGTAATAGATGGAAAACACCAACAAAAGGAGGGAAACTCCACCCTAGAAAAAACAAACAAGTAATCCTCATTCACCAAATCCAAAAGAAGTTAGCTACATAAACTTCTTTCTATCTCTAACAACAAAAATAACAATAAACAACAGTCACTTGTTGCTAATATCTCTTAACATCAACCAATGGACTCAATTCCCCAATAAAAAGACATAGATTAACAGACTGGATATGTAAATAGGACACAGCATTTGCTGCATAAAGGAAACACATTTCAGTAACAAAGACAGACACTACTACAGAGTAAAAGGCTGGAAAAAAATTTCCAAGGAAATTGTCCCAAGAAACAAGCTGGAGGAGTCATTCTAATACCAAATAAAATTAACATTGAATCAAAAGTTATCAAAAAAGATAAGGAAGGGCACCTCATACTCATCAAAAGAAAAATCTACCAAGATGAACGCTCTATTCTTTACATCTGTGGTCCAATTGCAAGGGCACCCACATTAATACAAGAAACTTTACTAAAGTTAAAAGCACATATTGAATCTAGCACAAAAAGAGTGGGAAACTTCAAAACCCCACTCTTATCAATGGACGGATCATGGAAACAAAACCTAAACAGAGATACAGTGAAACTAACAGAAGTTATGAACCAAATGGATTTAACAGATATCTATAGAACATTCCACCCTAAAGCAAAAGAATATAGTTTCTTCTCAGCACCTCATAGTACCTTGTTCAAAATTGAGTGTATAATTGGTCACAAAACAGACCTCAACATATACAAGAAGATTGAAATAATTACATGCATCCTATCAGATCACCAAGGATTAAGTCTAGTTTTCAATGACCAAAAAACAACAGAAAGCCCACATGCACATGGAAACTGAACAGCTCTTTACTCAATGATAACTTGGTCAGGGAATAAATAAATAAAGAATAAATAAATAAATAAATAAATAAAGAAAGAAAGAAAGAAAGAAAGAAAGAAAGAAATTAAAGACATTTTAGAATTTAATAAAAATGAGTCACACATACACAAACTTATGGGACACAATGAATGTACTGATAAAAGTAAAACCTATAGCTCTGAGTGTCTTCAAAATTAAACTGGAGAGAATATACACTAGCACACTGAAAGCTCTAAAACAAAAAGAAGCAACTACACACAAGAGAAGCATATGTCAGGAAATAATCAAAATCTGGACTGAAATCAATGAACTAGAAACAAAGAAATCTATACAAATAATCAACAAGATCAGGAGCTGGTTTGTTGAGAAAATCAGCAAGAAAGATAAACTATTAGCAAGACTAACCAGAGGACAGAGAGACAGTATGCAAACTAACAAAATCAGAAATAAAAAGGCAGACACGACAACAGAATCTGAACAAAGTAAAAAAAAAAAATTATCAGATCCTACTCCAAAACCTATACTCAACTAAACTGGAAAATCAGGATGAAATGGATGATTTTCTAGATAGATACCAGGTAAAATATTAAATCAGGATCAGATAAATCATCTAAACAATCCCCCAACCCATAAACAATTTGAAGCAGACATTAAAAATCTTGCAACAAATAAAAAATCCCAGGACCAGAAGGTTTTAGTGCAGAATTATATCAGACCACCTTTAAAGAAGACCTAATACCAATACTCTTCAAACTATTCTCCAAACCAGATACAAAAAAAAAAAAAAAAACCACTCCTAATTCATTCTATGTAACCACAGTTACATCTATACCTAAATCACACAAAGACCAAAGAAAGAAAGAGAACTTCAGACCCATTACCCTTATGAATATTGATGTAAAAATACTCAGTAAAATTCTCATAAACTGAATCCAAGAACACATCCAAATCATCATTCACTACAATCAAGTAGGCTCCATCACAGAGCTGCAGGGATGGTTCAGTATAAGGAAATCCATCAATGTAATCCCACTATGTAAACAAAGTCAAAGAAAAAAACGACATGATAATCTCATTAGATGCTGAAAATGCATCTAATTTGACACAATTCAACATCCCTTCATATAAAAAGTCTTGGAAAAATCATGAATTCAAGGCCTATAGCTAAACATAGTAAAAGTAATATACAGCAAACAAAGTAAAAGCCAACATCAAACTAAATGGAAACTTGAAGCAATCCAATTAAATCATATTCTAGAAAAAGGCTTTTCTCTCTCTCTCTCTCTCTCTCTCTCTCTCTCTCTCTCTCTCTCTCTCTCTCTCTCTCTCTCTCTCTTCAATATAGTACTCAAAGTCCTATCCATAGCTTTTCGACAACAAAAGGAGGTCAAAAGGATACAAATTGGAAAGGAAGAAGTCAAAATATCACTATATGCAGATGATATGATAGTATACTTAAGTGATCCCAAAACTCTACCAGTGAATTCCTACAGCAGAAAATCAACTACAGCAAAGTGGCTGGATATAAAATTAATCTCATCCAATTAGTAACCTTGCTCTACTCAAAGGATAAAAAAGCTGAGAAAGAAATTAGTGAAATGACACTCTTCAAAATGATCACAAAAATATAAAATATCTTGGTGTAACTATAACCTAGCAACACAAAGATATGTATGCCAAAACTTCAAGTCTCTGAAGAAAGAATTCGAAGACCTTAGAAGATGGAAAGATCTCTCATGCTCGTGGATCTGCAGGTATAACATAAACAAATGGCCATCTTGCTGAAAGCCATCTACAGATTCAATGCAATCCCCATAAAAATCCTGTACTGGCTAGTTTTGTGTGTCAACTTGACACAAGCTGAAGTTATCACAGAGAAAGGAGTTTCAGTTGAGAAAATGCCTCCAGGAGATCCAGAGGTAAGGCATTTCTCAATTAGTGATCAAGGGGGTAGGGCCCCTTGTGAGTGGTACCATCTGTGGGCTGGTAGTCTTGGGGTCTATAAGAAAGCAGACTGAGCAAGCCAGGAGAAGCAAGCAAGCCAGTAACTTACATCCCTCCATGTCCTCTGCATCAGCACCTGCTCCTCCTTCACCTGCTTGAGTTCCAGTCCTGACTTCCTTTTGTGATGAACAGCAGCATGAAAGTGTAAGACAAATAAATCCTTTCCTCCCCAACTTGCATCTTGGTCATGATGTTTGTGTAGGAATAAAAACCCTGACTAAGACAAATTGGTACCAGCATAGTGGGGTATTCCTGTGACAACCTGACCATGTTTTGGGGAGGACTGTGGAAGGACTTTGGAAGTTTGGGCTAGAAGATCCATTCAGTGTTAAGAGCTTTGTGGGATGTTGTATAGGAGCTTGGAACATAATGTTGAGAACAGTACAGAAGACAGAGGTCTGGCTTATGAAATTTCAGAGGGAAGATTAAAGACTCTTATCAGGGCTGTTGCTATTTTGACTGTGAAGGTTCTGTGGTTTTGGTTAGCTGGGGCTGAAGAAATCAGCTGTGATTAACAAGATACCAGAACTACTAAAGCAAAACCATTGTATTGCTGGGACTATTGATGCTGGTTAGCTGGAGCTAAGAAATTGGTAGTGATTAAGAAGAGACCAGCATCATTGAGGTGACATCTTCTGGTAAGTGTTTTCTGAGAGCACAAAGAGGCTGTGTTCCAGAGATAACCAAGGTTATACCTTGGGCTGTGGCAGGACTTGGTAATGTGTAAGAGTCTTCCAGGTGGTACTGGTTTTGAAGGCATGAAGGAGTCATGAAGAGCAGCTGAGGCCTGGGCACTGTGAGAGGCCGTGGAAGGCCATTCGTGAAGGTGCAGCCTCAGTTGCAATTCCAGGACTGAAGGGGTCATGCAAAGGAGTTGAGGCTCAGGCACTGTGAGAAGCCTCAGAAGGCCATTGGTGAAGGTGCAGACTCAGTTGCATTGACAGCCCAGGATTGGAGGGATCATGCAAAGGAGGTGAGGCTTGGCACCATGAAGAGAGCTTATGAGAAGCTGTTTGTAAAGCCTAGTTGCAGCGGAAGACAGCAATGTTTTGGAGATGCCAGTACCATGAGATGACCACCAAGAACAGCAGCAGCAGCAGTGGAGCATAGGCATCTATCTGGAGCTGTGTGTGCTACAAAGGGCAGAGCTGGAGAAGTGACTCAAGCCCTTGGAGGAATCCACAAGATCATGAGTAGATCCCAGACATTGGATGGTTGGAATTTGATTTATCTTTTGATTGTGACTTTGTCCTGATATATATTCCCTCCTGAAGAAAGAAGGTATTTTAGTGGAGCCCACAGTTAAGAGACTTTGAATTTTCGGACTGAACACGAGCACCCAAATGGAGAAGTTAGGGAAAGGACTGAAGAGGCTGAAGGGGTTTGCAACCCCATAGGAAGAACAACAATATCAACCAACAAGTTCCCCCAGAAATTCCAGAAACTAAATCCCCAACCAAAGGGTAAACATGGAGGGACCCATGGCTCCAGCTGAATATGGAGCAGAGGATGGTCTTACCTGGCATCAATGTGAGTGGAGGCCCTTTGTTCTGTGAAGGCCAGATGCCCCAGTGTAGGGAATGTCTGGGTGGTAAGGTGGGAGAAGTAGGGGATGGAGGATGTGATAGGCATTTTGCAGAAGGGAAACTTGGAAATGAGAAAACTTTTAAATGTAAA
>CM052711.1:70218096-70228799 GCA_028551405.1 Uromys caudimaculatus | reverse complement strand
ATTCCCATATTCCCACCTTGACATTCCCTTTTACTGGGGCCACTAGCACCCTCAGGCCCAAAGTCCTCTCCTTTCTCCCTGGTGGCCATCGAGGTGATTCTTCTGCCTCATATGTAGTCCAAATCATGGTTCAATAGATGTGTATTCTTTGGTTAGTGGTCTGAACTAGAGGACGACCAGGGGGAGGGTCAGGCCAATTGACGCTCTTGCTCCCTCCATGGGGCTGCAAATTCCCTCCGCTCCTTCAGACTTTTCTCCAACCCCTCCATCTGGTACCTCACTCTTAGTCCAGTGGTTACTGTTAAGTGAAACATAGACATTCTGAACTTGTGGGCTAATATCCGCTTATCAGTGAGTACATACCATGTTCGTTCTTTTGTGACTGAGTTACCTCGCTCAGGATGATATTTTCAAGTTCCATCCATTTGCCTGCAAATTTCATTAAGTCATTGTTTTTAATAGCTGAGTAGTACTCCTAGAAGAAAACTTTCCCAACCTAAAGAAAGAAATGACTATAAACATACAAGAAGCTTATAGAATATCAACTAGACTGGACCAGAAAATAAAATTCTCTTGGCACATAATAATCAAAACACAAAATCTACAGAACAAATAAAGAATTTTAAGGGTAAAAGGCCAGGAACATGTTGTCCTCTGAAAGGTTCCACCCAGCAGCTGACTCACTGATACAGACACTGAAAACTAAACAGCAGATGGAACTTGGGGACACTTATGAAAGAATAGGAGGAAGAATTGTGACCCTAAAAGAAATAGAAAGTGCACAGGAAGACCAACAGAGCCAATTAACTTGGACCCTTGAGTCTGAACTACCAACTGAAGAGCATACATGGGCTGGACTTGGCCTCCCCTTTCATATGTAACAGTTGTGCAGCTTGACCTTCATGTGGGTCCTGAACAACTGGAATGGGAGCTATCCCAAAAGCTGTTGCCTATATGTGGAATGTGTTCTATTAGCTGGGCTGCCTTGTCTGGCCTTAGTGGGAGAGGAAGTGACTAGTCTTGCAGTGATTTGAAGAGCCAGTGTAGGGGGATACTTAGGAGGATGGGAGAAGGATTATGGGAGGGGGTGATCCTGAGGGGGCAGTGAATAAGTAAATTAAATTAAATTAATTTTTTTAAAAAGCCAGAAAGAGCACAAATATATAATAATGCAACATAATTAAAAAACAAACAAACAAAAACAAGAACCAATTCCAAACCAGTATGACAACAAGAACTAACAAAAATCTGAGAAGAAATTGATAAAATAGACATAGAGAAAATAGCACAAAGAATCAATGAATCTAAGAGATGGTTCTTCAAGAAAATAAAATAAAATAAATAAAATTAATACACCCATTTATCCAATTAACTGAACATAAGAAATATTATGTAATCTTTATTATGCTGAGCTATCCTCCAGTCCTGCTATCTCTAGGATAGTAAGCATGAAGGATTTTTTTCAAAGATTTTTTCTGCATCTATTGAGATGATCATGTAATTTTGTCTTTAAGTTCATTTACATGATTAATTAAATCTATTGACTTACATTAACAGATCCAGAAACAAGCAAGGAAATATTACAACCAAAAATTCAGAAAATTATGAGTACTTTAAGAGCCTATGCTCCATTAAGCTGGAAAAGCTAAAAGAAATAGATAAATTTTCAGATTCAGCCAAACCATCAAAACTAAGCCAAGAAGGGATCAACAACCAGAGCAGACCTATAACAAATGAGGAAATTGAAATTTCCAATTAAAAATTTCAGGCACAGATGGAGTCATACCAGAACTCTGCCAGACTTTCAAACAATATCTACAACAAATATTTTTTAAATTATTCAATAATTGAAACAGAAGAGATTCTTACAAACTCCTATGAAGCTAGTATTTATCTAATATACAGACTTAGTATATACCTGAAGGCCAATATCCCTGATGAACATAAATGACAGTATCCTCAGTAAAATGCTTGCAAGCTGCATACAGAAACATATCAAAAAGATCAACCACCACAATCAAGTCAACTTCATCCCAGAGATTCCAGACTGGCTCAACATACGTAAGTCAATAGAATTAATTAATCTTGTAAATGGACTTAAAGACAAAAAATTACATGATCTTCTCAATAGAGGCAGAAAAACATCTTTAAAAAATCCTTCATGATGAATATCCTAGAGAGAGCAGGACTAGAAGATAGTTCAGCATAAGAAAGGTTATATATGAAGAACCCAGGGATAGCATTGTCCTACATTGAGAAAAATTTAAAGTCATCGCAGTAAAATCATGAACGAGACAGGAATGCACACTATTTCTACTTCTTTTCAATATAGTACTTGAAGCACAAGTTAGTGCAATAAGACAAGAGAAGAAAATTAAAGGGATACAAATAGTAAAAGAAGAGATCAAATTATATATTTGCAGTTTATATAGTATTATACATAAGTCTTAAAAATCCTACAAGAGACTTTATAGAATTTATCATTGAGTTCAGCAAAGTAGCAACACAGAAAATCAGCTCACAAAAATCAGTAGCCTTCTCTGAGCCAACAACTATATTTAGAAAGAAATCATGTATGTACTACCATTCACAAGAGCCTCAATAAGTCTAGGAACAAATCTAACCAAGGTGAAGATTTTAATTTCAATTTCAGATCTCTGATGAAAGAGATTGAGAAGGACATCAAAAAAGTGAAAACTCTCCCAATGCTCTTGGATTGGTAGAGTAAATGCAAAAAGGATAGTTCTGCCAAAAGCAATTAACAGATTTCAGTACAATCCCAATTGAACAACATTCTTTATGCAAATAGAAAACACTATCTAAAAATTCACATGGAGATATGTGGCTGGGGACCTCAGCCTATGTCACAGGGCTCCATAGCAAATAGAGCCAGGAGAAAGCTAGCCTCCATGGAGTGTGGACAAGCCTGTGTGTGGAGGTAAGGCAAGCATCACTGCTCAGTGGGACTCATCCAGAACCCTCAGGACCCAGAGACAGAGGAGCAGCCAGGGACAGGAGTTTTCCAGTTTATGCCTGTGGCCTGTGCCTCACACCTCAATACCCAAATAGCACAGGGAAAAAGCTAGCCTCCCAGGAGTGGGGATAAGCCTGTGAGCAGAGTAAGGCTAGCATCTCTGCTCAGAGGGACACGCACGGAACCCCCAAGACCCAGGGACCGAGGAGCAGTGGAGGACAGGAGCCTTCCAGTTTCCATCTGTGGCTGGAGACCTCAGCCTGGGCCACAGGTCTCCATAGCCAAATAGTGCCAGGAGAAAGCTAGACTCCCAGGAGTGTGGACAAGCCTGTGAGCGGGGGTTGGGTATAAGAGCAGCACCTCTGCTCAGAGGGACCCACCCGGAACCCTCAGGACACAGGGACTGAGGAATGGTCTTCTGGTTTCCTTCTGTGGCCGGGGAGCTGTTCCTGTGACACAGGGCTCCATACTCAAATAGTGCCAGGAGAGAGCTGGTTTCCCAGGAGTGCTAACACACCTTTGAGCACAGGCAAGACCAACACTTCTGTTCAAATTTCAGGATTAAGAGGGACCCTTGCAGAGCAATCAGGACACAGGAACCAAGGAACAGCTGGGGACAGGATCCTTCTGGATTCTGTCTGCACCCCAGAGCTGACCCTGTACCACAGCTCTCCAAACCCAAATTCTTCTCAGAGAGAGCTGGTCTATAAGGAATACTGATGCAGAGGCTTGCAGGAGGGACAAGCCACAGTCAGAGAGAGAGCAAGACCAGCTAACACTAGAGATAACCAGATGGTGAAAGGCAAGGGCGAGAACATCAGGAACAGAAACCAAGGCAACTTGGCATCATCAGAACCCAGTTCTCCCACCACAGTGAGCCCTGGATACTCCACCACACCAGAAAACCAAGACTCAGATTTAAAATCACATCTCTTGATGATGATAGAAGATTTTAAGAAGGAAATAAATAACTCCCTTAAAGAAATACAAGAGAACACAGGTAAACAGCTAGAAGCCCTTAAAGAGGAAACACAAAAATCCCTTAAAGAATTACAGGAAAACACAATCAAACAGGTGAAGAAAATGAACAAAATCATTGATGATCTAAAAATGGAAATAGAAACAATAAAGAAATCACAAAAAGAGACAACTCTGGAGATAGAAAACCTAGGAAAGAGATCAGGAGTCATAGATGCAAGCATCACCAACAGAATACAAGAGATAGAAGAGAGAATCTCAGGTGCAGAAGATACCATAGAAAACATTGACACAACAGCCAAAGAAAACACAAAATGCAAAAATATCCTAACCCAAAACATCCAGGAAATCCAGGACACAATGAGAAAACCAAACCTAAGGATAATAGGTATAGAAGAGAGTGAAGATTCCAAACTTAAAGAATCAGTAAATGTCTTCAACAAAATTATAGAAGAAAACTTCCCTAACCTAAAGAAAGAGATGAAGATAATCATTCAAGAAGTCTACAGAACTCCAAATAGATTGGACCAGAAAAGAAATTCCTCCCATCACATTATATTCAAAACACCGAATACACAAAACAAGGAAAGAATATTAAAAGCAGGGAAAAAGGTCAAGTAACATATAAAGGCAGACCTATCAGAATTACACCAGACTTCTCACCAGAGACTATGAAAGCTAGAAGATCCTGGGAAGATGTCATACAGACACTAAGAGAACACACGTGCCAGCCCAGGCTGCTATACTCAGCAAAACTCTCAATTACCATAGATGGTGAAATCAAGATATTCTATGACAAAACCAAATTTATACAATATGTTTCCACAAACCCAGCCCTACAAAAGATAATAGATGAAACTATCCAACACAGTACTCCTTTGTAAAAGCAAGAAAGTAATCTTTCAACAAACTCAAAAGAAGATAGCCACACAAACATAAAAATCACATCAAAAATAACAGGAACCAACAATCACTATTCCTTAATATCTCTTAACATTAATGGACTCAATTCCCCAATAAAAAGACATAGACTAACAGACTGGATATACAAACAGGACCCAGCATTTTGCTGCATACAGGAAACATACATCAGGTTTAAAGACAAACACTACTGTGGGCAGTGGTCTGTGTCAGGAAATCTGGCACCTGGTTGAGCACAGGCTTAAACTCTGATTGACCTAGTGGGGAAACCCACAAGTGACTGGAAACATTTTGCCATGCTCCTGGGAAGCTTCTGGCTCCTGTCAAGTACAACCCCCCACAGCCTCCTGTAGAGAGGTTTGTCATGTGGGGTTTGTCATGTGAGGCATAGCCACGTAGCCCTAAGCCATCCCCAGGTTAATGAGACACCTAGAGACTTAGCCACACCCCTTCCCAGTTACTATATTCGCCTTGCCTCTCCCAGAGGACACAGGGGTACGATTTTATCCACGCCACTCATCACAAGTCAATAAATATCTTAAAATTATGGACTGGGTCCATTCATTTTGACCCACTGTAGGAAGCAAGGGATCTGGCCTTCGATTAAGGAACCTCATCTAATCTCTCGCCAAAGGAGTCCGGCATCTCAGCCCTTCTAGACTGTACCCATTCACCCAAGCCTAAGCAGCTAGCCCAGCTCTCAAGCCACTGACCAGTCCTACACCGGGAAGCCAGCTGTGCTCTGTGGCCATTCATTTCCAGTGTCTGGAAACTCCAGAGCTGGCTGCAGAGTTCCCCAGGACAGCACCCTCTCCCACCCAAGTGTAGGTCTCCACAAAGGTTTCCCACAGACCTGCCCATCAGAATGTGTGGGAAGATGCACGGCCACTTCCCACTTGTCCCATGTCCCTCCCAGAGCTGGAGTGCCCGTGACAGACACGCAGGACTACTTTCCACTGTGCCAGATTGGTCCCACACACTACATCACAGCAAAGGGCTGGAAAACAAGTTTCCAGGCAAATGGTCCCAAGAAACAGACTGGAGTAGCCATTCTAATATGGGATAAAATCAACTTTCAACCAAAAGTCATCAAAAAAGATAAGGAAGGACACTTCATACACATCAAAGGAAAAATCTACCAAGAACTCTCAATTCTGAACATCTATGCTCCAAATGCAATAGCACCCACATTCATAAAAGAAACTTTACTAAAGCTCAAAACACACATTGCACTTCACACAATAATAGTAGGAGGCTTCAACACCCCACTCTCATCAATGGACAGATCTTGGAAACACAAACTGAACAGAGACACAGTGAAACTAACAGGAGTTATGGACCAAATGGATTTAACAGATATCTGTAGAACATTTCATCCTAAATCAAAAGAATATACCTTCTTCTCAGCACCTCATGGTACCTTCTCAAAAACTGACCATATAATCAGTCACAAAACAAACCTCAACAAATATAAGAAGATTGAAATAATCCCATGCCTCCTATCAAATCACTATGGATTAAGGCTGGTCTTCAATGACAACAACAACAGCAACAACAACAAGAGAAAGCCCACATACACATGGAAGCTGAACAACACTCTACTCAATGATAACTTAGTCAATGAAGAAATAAAGAAAGAAATTAAAGACTTCCTTGAATTTAATGAAAATGAAAGTACAACATACCCAAACTTATGGGACACAATGAAAGCAGTGTTCAGAGGAAAACTCATAGCTCTGAATGCCTCCCAAAAGAAACTGAGAGAACATACACTAGGAGCTTAACAGCACACCTGAAAGCTCTAGAACAAAAAGAAGCTAATAAACCCAAGAGGAGTAGAAGGCAGGAAACAATCAAATTAAGGGCTGAAATCAACCAAATAGAAACAAAAAGAACTATACAAAGAATCAACAAAACCAGGAGCTGGTTGTTTGGGAAAATCAACAAGAGAGATAAACCCTTAGCCAGACTAACCAGAGGGCACAGAGACAGAATCCAAATTAACAAAATCAGAAATGAAAAGGGAGATATAACAACAGATTCTGAGGAAATTCAAAAAATCATCAGATCCTGCTACAAAAGCCTATACTCAACAAAATTGGAAAATCTGGATGAAATGGACAATTTTCTAGACAGATACCAAATACCAAAGTTAAGTCAGGATCAGATACAAACAGTCCCATAACCCTTAAAAAAAAAATAGAAGCTGTCATTAAAAGTCTCCCAACCGAAAAAAGTCCAGGACCAGATGGGTTTAGTGCAGAATTCTATCAGACCTTCAAAGAAGACCTAATACCAAAATTCTTCACACTGTTCCACAAAATAGAAACAGAAGGAACACTACCCAATTCCTTCTATGAGGCCACAATTACACTGATACCAAAACCTCACAAAGACCCAACAAAGAAAGAAAATTTCAGACCAATTTCCCTTATGAATATCAATGCAAAAACACTCAATAAAATTCTCACAAACTGAATCCAAGAACACATCAAAATCATCATTCACCATGATCAAGTAGGCTTCATCCCAGGGATGCAGGGATAGTTCGATACCCAGAAATCCATTAATGTAATCCACTACATAAACAAACTCAAAGGAAAATACCACATAATCATTTTTTTTAAATGCTGAAAAAGCATTTGACAAAATTCAACATCCCTTCATGATGAAAGTCTTGGAAAGATCAGGAATTCCAGGCTTATACCTAAACATAGTAAAAGCAATGTACAGCAAATCAGTAGCCAACATCAAACTAAATGGAGAGATACTTGAAGCAATCCCACTAAAATCAGGGACTAGACAAGGTTGCCCTCTTTCTCCCTATCTATTAAGTATAGTACTTGAAGTTCTAGCTAGAACAATTGGAAAACAAATGTAGGTCAAAGGGATACAAATTGGAAAGGAAGTAATCAAAATATCACTATTTACAGATGATATGATTGTATACTTAAGTGACCCGAAAACCTCTACCAGAGAACTGCTACAGCTGATAAACAACTTCAGCAAAGTGGCCGGATATAAAATTAACTCAAACAAATCAGTAGCCTTCCTATACTCTAAGGACAAACAGGCTGAGAAAAAAATTAGGAAAATGATACCCTTCACAATAGTCACACACAATATAAAGTATCTTGATGTGAGTCTAACCAAACAAGTGAAAGATCTGTATGAGAAGAACTTCAAGTCTCTGAAGATAGAAATCGAAGAAGACCTCAGAAGATGGAAAGATCTCCCATGTTCATGATTTAGCAGGATTAATATAGTAAAAATGGCCATCCTGCTGAAAACAATATACAGATTCAATGCAATCCCCATCAAAATTCCAACTCAATTCTTCATAGACTTAGAAAGAGCAATTCTCAAATTCATTTGGAATAACAAAAAACCAATGATAGTGAAAACTATTCTCAACAATAAAAGAACCTCTGGGTGAATCAGCATCCCTGACCTTAAGCTGTACTACAGAGCAGTAGTGATAAAAACTGCATGGTATTGGTACAGTGACAGGCAGCTAGATCAGTGGAATAGAATTGAAGACCCAGAAATGAACCCACACACTTACAGTCACTTGATCTTTGACAAAGGAGCTAAAACCACCCAGTGGAAAAAAGACAGCATTTTCAACAAATGGTGATGGTTCAACTGGCGGTCAACATGTAGAAGAATGCAAATTGATCCATTCCTATCTCACAAAGCTCAAGTCCACATGGATCAAGGACCTCCACATAAATCCACGTACACTGAAACTAATAGAAGAAAAAGTGGGGAAAGATCTCGAATACATGGGCACAGGGGAAAAGTTCCTGAACAGAACACCAGTGGCTTATGCTCTAAGATCAAGAATCGACAAATGGGACCTCATGAAATTGCAAAGCTTCTGTAAGACAAAGGACACAGTCAATAGGACAAAACACCAACCAACAGATTCAGAAAAGATCTTTACCAATCCTATGTCCCATAGAGGGCTAATATCCAATATATACAAAGAAGTCAAGAAGTTAGACTCCATAGAACCAAATAACCCTACCAAAAAATGGGGAACAGAGCTAAACAGAGAATTTTCAACTGAGGAAACTCAAAGGGCTGAGAAGCACCTAAAGAAATGTTCAACATCCTTAGTCATCAGGGAAATGCAAATCAAAACAACCCTGAGATTCCACCTCACATCAGTCAGAGTGGCTAAGATCAAAAACTCAAGTAACAGCAGTTGCTGTCAAGGATGTAGAGAAAGAGGAACACTCCTTAATGGCTGGTGGGATTGCAAGCTGGTACAACCACTCTGGAAATCAGTTTGGCAGACCCTTAGAAAAATGGACATAATACCACTTGAGGACCCAGTTATACCACTCCTGGGCATATAGCCAGAATATGCTCCAACACGAAATAAGGACACATGCTCTACTATATTCGTAGCAGCCATATTTATAATAGCCAGAAGCTGGGAACAACCCAGATGTCCCTCAGCAGAGAAATGGATACAGAAAAGTGGTACATTTACACAATGGAATACTGCTCAGCTATTAAAAACAAAGACTTCATGAAATTTGTAGCCAAATGGATGGAACTTGAAAATATCATCCTGAGTGAGGTAACTCAGTCACAAAAGAACAAACATGGTATGTACTCACTAATAAGTGGATATTAGCCCAAAAGTTCGGAATACCCAAGATTCAATTCACAGCAACTGTTGGATTGAGAGTGGGGTACCAGATAGAGGAGTTGGAGAAGGAACTGAAGGAGCTGAGGGAGTCTTCAGGCCCATGGGGAGGGAGCAACAGTGTCAACTGACCTGACCCCAGGTGCTCCCGAAGACTGGACCACCAACCAAAGAATACACACGGAGGGACCCATGGTGCTGACCACATATGTGGCAGATGAGGGCCTTGTTGTGCCATCAGTGGGAGGAGAGGTCCTTGGGCCTGAGTGTGTTAGATGCCCCAGTATAGGGGAATGCCAGGGAGGGAAGACAGGAGTGGGTAGGTGGGTGGGAGAATATGCTCGTAGAGGAAGGGGGAGGGAGATGGGATAAGTGGTTTCCAAAGGGGAGACTTGGAAAGGGGAAACATTTGAAATATAAATAAAGTATCAAAAATGATTCACAAGGAATTATAAAAGAAGAAGGATAGGGAAAGAAAGTCTAAACAAAAAGGACAAGAAGAAGGAGGGGCACTATTCCAGATCTCAAGATATATTCCAGAACCATCATAACAAATCAGCATGCTACTGACAAAAGTAGACACGCAGACCAATGGAACGAAATAGAAAACCCCAACATGAGTACATGTAACTTAGACCATCAGATATGTGACAAGAATGCCAAAAGCATACACACAAGAAAAGAACATCGCTCTGCCTGGGACACCAGGAGTCGGTAGCCAACGAGCGCCATAGAAAGGCGGAAACCTCTGTCTGCGCCGCCAGGAGTCGGTAGCCATCGAGAACCGGAGAGGGGTACCCGCACAGGAGCCTGGAAAGGTCGTGAGTGGGGTTGAGGGGAACAGCACCTCTCGCCCAGACCTGCCCGGATCTGCCGGGATTCGGGGCCTGAGAACCCGGGGACAGAAAGACTCCGAAACTTCAGGATCTCACTTGCAGGGGGAAACCTCTGCCTGGGACGCCAGGAGTTGGTAGCCAACGAGCTCCGTAGAAAGGGGGAAACCTCTGCCTGGGACGCCAGGAGTCGGTAGCCAACGAGCACCGTAGAAAGGTAACCTCACAAGAACTTGGAAGGGCCGTGAGTGGGGTTGAGGGGAGCAGCACCTCTCGCCCAGACCCGCCCGGATCTGCAGGGATCCGGGGCCTGAGAACCCGGGGACAGAAAAACTGT
>CM052711.1:70177816-70217596 GCA_028551405.1 Uromys caudimaculatus | reverse complement strand
GATCTCCGGCGAGGGATCTTTGTCCCGGCGCTGATCAGGTGTGGGGCCCTGTGGCCCAAGCTCACCCTCATTCTTGAAGGTGCCTTTCTTTTTCTTATTTAACTGCCTCTTTTTTTAATGAACATCCATGTGTCCTTGGTGCAATTCAGTGTCTGTATAAAATAACTTGGGTGCCTGAGATTTTGGATCCATGCCTGCAACACTGCAGCTCAAAGCCCAAGCCAACAGAAAATTTTGTCAGCAACTGAAAGAAGATCAAAAAGTCTTTCCCCATCTGCCAGTCAATTCACTGGGAGCACAATTTAGGCTAAAGACTGATTGTAGGCCAAGCTGTAGTAAGTCAGGCATGTAGAGTGGAATGTCTAGTTCCTCCAGTTTTATACCTGACCTTGAATGAGCTGTTTTACCCTTCTGAGTTCTAATGAGGAAGAAAAAAATATAAAAACATTGCTAATAATGAACAAGGATGAAAATGCATAAAACATCTATTAAAATGCAAATGTGCAGTGCATTCCCATAAATGCTACAATGTGGGATTTAGTGATTTTTAATTGTGGATTCTCCCAGTCCCAGCAGAATACCCAAATTTCCAAGCATACAAGCCTTTGGGCTTGCCTCTCCATAACCCAGAAAATTTGGTTGTTCTCATAGACCCTGCCATACTATGTGGAATGGACCTAGTGCCATCATTTTTCAGTGTGGCCATTGCTCTTGCTTTTCTGGTTTGCTTCTTTGTATGATGTAGAAGAAATCCAAATGGATAGAATAGGTATTATATGGAACCTATTAATCGATTTGCTTAGGAGATATCAAGCCACACAAAGTATAATTATCTTCAGGGTACACTGCCTCCAAAATAGCCCAAAGGTAAGCAGTCTATTAACCAGGACTCTTAGAGATAAGCAACATTTAGGATATAAATGTTTACTTACCTAGATTGAATAGCCTTTAAGTTCTGATTCCCATGAGAAAGGATACAGCTCTGACTTATAAGTAGCCATTAGGCCCATATTAGAGGCAGCTCTAAAGGGCAGCTTAGGTGGATCGGTGTAAGGTCACAACAACCTCTAAGTCCAGATCTGCATTAAGTCCTCTAAGCTCTTATCTGTAAAAACAGAATTCTGCCAGGTGGGAAAGATGACCCTGAGTAAGAACTATTTGAAAAAGAACAACACTGGTCTACTTAAAATAATTCTGGCATTGTGTAATATCTATGTTGTATAAATCTCCCTCTGCTTATGTAGCCCAAATTGCATCCCTTGTCTTTATTTAAATTGTTTGAAGAGTTACATGGGTCCAGGACCTGAAGAGACTTAACTATGACAAAATTTGTGGAATATATAAGTCTACAGTGTGTACAGTTAGTAAAGTCTAAACAATTTAATGGCTGGCATCATGGCTCAGCAGGTAAACGGGTTGCCACCAAGCCTGACTTCTTGAATTCGATCCCCATGTTCAACATGATGCAATGTGAGGATTAACTCAAAAAAAATTCTTCTCTGACTTCCCTTTGTATCATCACATGTAGATGTCCATACACAAACAAATGATGAATTCAATTTAAAAATCATAAAGCAAGTTACTAGGAATGGAGAGAGAGTTCAGCTGCGCCAGTACTGCCCTCATCCATATAAAGTGAGTCATAACTGCCTGTAACTCTAGTTGCAGATGATCTGTCACCTTCTTCTGGCCTCCATGGGCATTTCCATGTGTGTGTCTATGCACATCCACACAGACACATGCACACACACATGCACACACAACTAAAATTATAAATAAACAAATTAGTAAATAAATAAGCACATTATTAAATCTAAGAATTGTCTTTTGAAAATCATTATATTATTTTATTTTTAAATACACTGGACTACATAAGGTTTTTTTCATGCACATATATAAATATAATTTGATATTATCATCTCATATCCTATTATACTTAATGCATGACAAAACTTTTCCTGGGCAGATACAACTTACATGTCTATTCACATCATATAAGGGAACCCACAAAATACCAAAAGACAGGTATCACTGAAGTCAGACTTGATTTGATAAACCAATGAGTTTTTTGAAGTTACTTATAAGGATATGGATAAGGGGTTACTTACCAGAAGAGAAATGACTCAAAATCAACTGTATTACCAAGGTCTATCCCAGCATAGGTGACAGCTCACACATCTGGGAATCTGGAGCCCATGGTATAGCCTACAGAAAGGTTAACAGGTTAGACAGTGTCCTTTCTGAGTGACTGTGGTCTAAATTTCTTCCAGGCAGACTGTAGTTTTTGCTTCTCCCCAGAAGCTGGTCTGGTCTCTAGTCTTCCTTGCGGGTGGGTTGTCTAGCCTTACAATCACTCTTAGCTTTTAATGATTACTCTGGCAGGGAGGGGCCTAGTGAATCCTGCTCATTTAAGTAAATTCCTGTGGCTATGCTGAGCTGTTAACTTCTTTTTGTAGCTTCATGCTTAATGGGTTGTTTCAATCTTGGAGGAAACTGTTACACAACACTCCACCCCTTCCTCTAAGTCTTACATATT
Organism: Uromys caudimaculatus; assembly: GCA_028551405.1. NCBI lineage: Eukaryota > Metazoa > Chordata > Mammalia > Rodentia > Muridae > Uromys > Uromys caudimaculatus. The sequence goes on along the minus strand of CM052711.1, from coordinate 70,215,060 downwards.
TTTTCTTTCAATCACCTTTACAGCAGTGATCTCTGTGCTTTGCAGGGGGCAACTACAGATGCCCACCTATGGTTAAGAAATAAACCACAATGTCACTGTAACAGTCATTTGTTCTCTGGAGTTTCATCAGTGGTTATAAGCTGAGGCCTATAGCAACAGTTATCTATGGTCTTAATCACACTTTTAGAAGGTGGTTTGACAAACACATAACATCCATCTAGGAAAAAAAAAACATATAAGTTGCTTCTAATGAGCCCTATGATCTCTCTTGATATGTTTTGTTTTGGCTTACAATACCAGACTCCAACTCCTTCTAGTGGAGTGGACCTTAAGTCCAATCAGAAGGTCTTAACACAGGATAGCCAAGCCGTTATTGTAGAAGCAAGCTGATATTTTGCTTGATGTATCAGCATTTTAGCAAGCATGTTTCATAGGTGAAAAGGAATATTGGTGATAGTATTATGCCCAGTGCTTGAGAACCCCAGAAGAATGCGACGAATTGTGAATCTGATGCAAGAACAAAGGGGAGTCTTTTTTTTACGTAAGTCTGACTTGGATTGAAAGACTTCCCTACTCCATGGGTTAGGAATTCAATGCTCTTATTCAGGGGCTTGAAGTATATATGTGCATACACATAAGCAGGATCCTCAAACTTTGGGTTCACATGGCTGGGGAAGTGATAAAAGAATGCTATTCTTCAAACCTGATAACAGTTGTTCAGAGAGCAGAGTAGAACTGTGCAGCTGTAAAGGGAACTTCCTGACCTGGGAAAAATAACTTATTATAAAATCAGAAGCTAGTTTATTTTTACAAAGTGGCCACAGGTGTCTGGGAACACTGAATTGCCCCTCTCCCAGAGTCCAAGAGTGGCCATTGTATTATTTCAAGGATATTGGTCCCTGCTTCCTTCAAAGGAAGGAGCCACCTGCCCTGGAGAAGGTTTGGTTATCAATTAAAAGGAAAGTGAGTCTAAGTGAAGGTGGCTAGGGTATGCTGTTTTTTCTCTGTTCCCTAGGCTGGCACCTACCCTTCCAGAGGGTTCATCAGGGGGAAGGGAGTGCTACCATGAAAGGAGAAAAAAGGAATTGTAATATTCTGGTGTCAGGCTGGGCCCTCTTTTTGCCCTCTCCAAAGGCCAGAGGGAGGGAAGGATCACTAACTTCTCTAGCCCTGTGCAGTGGGAAGGAAGTGCAGAGGCTGGCGTCCTGTGTCTCTTCAATAGTTCACCAACAGCTTACATGACCCATTCTAGACCCATTCATGTACCATTGTACATGAATCTTTTCAGGAAAAGTTTTATCCCACATTTCCTTTCATCCCTCGTTTAGTCCTTTTTACCCTCAACAATTTCACTTTTATATTTGTGTCCTCTGTTGTAATAGGATTTTATGCATCTCTATGAAAGCTAAGCACTTTTCACAACAGCTAGGCTATGAAAACAACCTAGGTGTCCATCACCAGAGGAATGAATAAAGATGGTGGTTTTCCTATGCACAATAGAATTGTTTTCACCTTAAGAATGGATGCCATTCTGTCATTTGCAGGAAAATGAATAAAAGTGGAAAACATTGTATTTAGAGAATTAAGTCAGTCTCAGGAAGACAAATGGCTGTTTTGTATAATTTGAGGAACTGAAACACTGGTTCTAAGGAGAATTCACTCCTGAATAAAGATGTCAATTGTTCTACCAGGCTCAAGAGTGAAGCTTTAGAGCAGCATTCATATAATTTGGATTTGATCCCTGAAAACATTGTACTACAGATGTGAGCAAGACAACACACACACACACACACACACACACACACACACACACACACACACACACACACACACACACTTGCAAACCAATGTTTGTTGTATCTGACCTTGGGTCTTAGGGAATAAAGCTACTAGGAAATGTGGCCTTCTTTCATATGACCAAAATTTACATTTGATGGGAAATGAGCAGGATTATTTATTTATATTTAAGCTCCCATAAACATGTAAATACAGTTAGTATTTTTATTTATTTGTTTTTAATTATCATAAATATATATGGTTTTATTATGTCTTTTTAATAAAACTGTCTTTGTTGATTCTTTTCCCACTCTAACTTTGACCTTCCTAATGCTTTCACCCCAGTATTTTCCTTTCTGTTTCTATGTTACATCTATTCTCCTTCCCTGGGCCCATTCCCCATGACTATCTAAGGCTTTAAAAACATTTCATTTATGGAGTAGCCTGTCTAATAAATTAGCCCATCCTCAGTTTACATCCATGGTATCATAGTTACATTCCTGTTGCTATAAGATAAAATATTCTGATGATGTTGAACATTTCTTTAGGTGCTTCACAGCCCTACGAATTTCCTCACTTCAGAATTCTCGGTTTAGCTATGTTCCCCATTTCTTGATAGGGTTATTTGGTTCTCTGGAGTCTAACTTCTTGAGTTCTTTGTATATATTGGATATTAGCCCTCTATTGGACATATGGTTGGTAAAGATCTTTTCCTAATCTGTTGGTTGCCATTTTGTACTATTGACAGTGTCCTTTGCCTTACAGAAGCTTTGCAATTTCATGAGATCCCATTTGTTGATTCTTGATCTTAGAGCATGAGCCACTGGTGTTCTATTCAGGAACTGTTCCCCTGTACCCATGTGTTTGAGACTTTTCCCCACTTTCTCTTCTATTAGATTCAGTGTATCTGGTTTTATGTGGAAATTCTTGATCCACTTGGACTTGAACTTCGTACAGGGAGATAGGAATGGATTAATTTGCATTCTTCTCCATGTAGACCACCAGTTGAATAAGCACCATTTGTTGAAAATGCTGTCTTTTTTCCACTGGATGGTTTTAGCTCCTTTGTCTAAAATCAAGTGACTGTAGGTGTGTGAGTTCATTTCTGGGTCTTCAATTCTATTCCATTGATCTACCTGTCACTGTACCAATAACATGCAGTTTTTATCACTACTGCTCTATAGTACAGCTTTAGGTCAGAGATGATGATTCCCCCAGGAGTTCTTCTGTTGTTGAGAATAGTTTTTGCTACCCTGGGTTTTTGGTTATTCCAAATGAATTTGAGAATTGCTCTTTCTAAGTCTATGAAGAATTGAGTTGGAATTTTGATGTGGATTGCATTGAATCTGTAGGATGGCCATTTTAACTATATTAATCCTGTCAATCTATGAGCATGGGAGATCTTTCCATCTTCTGAGGTCTTCTTCGATTTCTTTCTTCAGAAACTTGAAGTTCTTGTCATACAGATCATTCATTTAGTCATCATGGAAATGCAAATCAAAACAACTCTGAGATTCTACTTCACACCAATCAGAATGGCTAAGATCAAAAACTCAGGTGAGAGCAGATGTTGGCCAGGATGTTGAGAAAGAAGAACACTTTTCCACTGCTGGTGGGATTGCAAGCTGGTATATCCTCTCTGGAAATCAGTTTGGTGGACCCTCAGGAAAATGGACATAATACTACCTGAGGACCCAGCTATATCACTCTTGGGCATATACTCAGAAGATGCTCCAACATGTAATAAAGACACATGCTCCACTATATTCATAGCAGCCATATTTATAATAACCAGAGGCTAGAAAGAACCCAGATGTCCCTCATCAGAGGAATGGATACAGAAAATGTGGTACATTTACACAATGGAGTACTACTCAGCTATTAAAACCAATGACTTCATGAAATTTGCAGGCAAATGGATGGAACTTGATAGTATCATCCTGAGCAAGGTAACTCAGTCATAAAAGAACGAACATGGTATGTACTCACTGATAAGTGGATATTAGCCTAAAAGTCCAGAATACCCAAGTTTTACTTTACAGTAATGGCTGGACTGAGAGTGAGGTCCCAGATGGAGGAGTTGGAGAAGGGACTGAAGGAGCTGAGGGAGTTTGCAGCCCCATGGAGGGAGCAACAGTGTCAACTGTCCTGACACCTCGGTGCTCCTGGAGGCTGGACCACCAACCAAAGAATACACATTGAGGGACCCATGATTTGGACCACATATGTGGCAGAGGAGGGCCTTGTTGGCCATCATGGGGAGGAGAGGCCCTTGGGCCTGAGAGTGTTAGAGGCCCCAGTAGAGGGAAATTCCAAGGTGGGAAGACAGGAGTGGATGGGTGGGTGTGTGGGTGGGGGAATACCCTCATAGAGGCAGGGGCAGGGGGGCAGGGATAGGGGGTTTCCAAAGTGGAGACCTGGAAAGGGGGAAACATTTGAAATATAAATAAAATATCAAGAAATAAAAATTAAAAAAATATTCTGATGAAAGTAACTTAGAGAAAAGGGTGTTTATTTAGCACACAATTCCAGGTTACATTGCATTATTTCCAAGAAGTCAAAATAGTAAGATTTTGAAGCAATGGGTCACATCAAATCCATAATCAAGAGCAGAGAGCAATGAAGTGTTGTACACATGCCTCTGCTTAATAAGTTTACTCATTTTTATGATTCCTGGGTGAAGCCTATGAATTGATATTGCCCACATTCAAGAAAAAGTGACAAGATACAAAATCAACTTACAAACATCAGTAGCCTTTCTTTATAGCAACAACAAATACTCTAAGAGATTGGGAATATAATCCCATTCACAGTAGCCTCAAAGAAAATAAAATGTTCAGAAATAAACCTAACCAAGAGAGTGAAAACCCTCTACAATGAAAACTTTAAAACTTCAAAAAAAAAAAAAAGAAAAAAAAAAAAAAAGAAAAAAAAGAAAAAAGAAAAAGAAATTGAGGAAGACACTAGATGGAAAGCCTGCACATGGTCATGGAATTGAGAAATTATTATTGTCAAAGTGATCACTGTATCAAGATCATTTACCAGGTTAATGCAATCCCAATCAAGTTTCTTACAGCACTCATCACAAAAACAGAAAAACTGTCCTAAAATTCATATGGAACCACAAAACAGCCTGATAACCAAAGAAATATGAAGTAAACAGAAACCAGAGATGCTGAAACTGCTGGAGAAAAAACAAAAACAGAAAGAAAATAAAAAACCAAGCCACCAACCAACCAACTAAGCAACCAACCAATCAAACAAACAAACAAACAAAAAAGTAGGCAGTGCAATATAATGATATAGAAATGCTCTTCCTTAATTGATCTCAATTTGCTTAGGAATTTAAGCCATCAATTGCTGAGTGGGATCTCAAAAAGCTAAAAAGTTTCTGTATAGTTAAGAAAAATACTCACTCAACATAGAGGATCTGACAGATGATTAACATGCATACTATGAAAGGAACTAAAAATAATAATAAAGAAAAAATAAAACCAAAAACAAATTAAAACAAAAAAATATTGAAATGAAGTATGGATCTGAATAGTAAGTTCTTAGTGAAAGAAAGAGAAATATCTAAGTTCAATTATGAAAGGTTCAGGGCTAAACATCCTTAACAATTTGGGAAATGCAAAGAAATTTGAGATTTCACATTATCCTGATCTGATTGGCTAAGATCAAAGAAACAAATGATGAATGTTTTCTTAGTTAGATTTTTACTGCTGTGAACAGACACCATGGTAGAGGGAACTCTTATAAGGACAACATTTAATTGGGGCTGGCTTACAGGTTTAGAAGTTCATTCTATTATCATAAAGGCAGGAACATGGCAGCATCCAGGCAGTCATTGTTCAGGAGATGCTGAGAGTTCTACATTTTCATCTGAAGGCTGCTAGGAGAAGACTGGCTCTCATGTTTTTAGGAGGAGGGTCTCATTGCCCACCCCAACAGTGACACACTTCTACCAGCATGGCCACACTTCCTAATAGTGCAACTACCTGGACCAAGTATATTCAAACTAGCACATATGTCTAAGTTTGCCTAAGTTGTATTCAACAGGATGAAAATCATGCCTGTTACTTTAAGCCAGGCCAACTATTTGTGCCTACTGAGGTTATAGATCTAAGAAGCACCTATCCCTGCCACTTTCCTAACCCAGTATAATTTCTAACTGCATTATAAACACCTGCTCTTATACACATAGATATGTGTTCCTCTCACCCCTCAACAAAGAAGTCTCTTTTATAGCAGAGACAATTTGTAAAGTCAACTATTGGTCCAATGCAGAAATCAAATGACCTTCAGAGGCTCAATCCAATGATACATCTCTAAGACAATCTATATCTAAGGCTCAAAGAACATCAGAGAAGAGAGAGTTGAAAGCTCTTAAGAACCAGATGACATAGAAATCTGCTTCAAGCTTTTGTCTTCCAAGTACAATGGAAAAACTGCGCCCATAAAGTTTTAACAACATGGTTTCCTAAAGAAGACTTGAACAATTCTAACACAAGTTGGTACACTATGGGGAAAGGGGAACTCTCATAGATTAACAGCTGCACTGAAAGATTTACAGCTACCTACAAGTAATTAATGAGTGCTAAAATGATTCCCCAGATATAAGACCCCAAATTGGTTATCCAATGCAAAGTAGTAAACTTTTAAATCTTATATATACAAGCAGCAGTCTCATCATATTATATGCTTTGTACCATATATATTATATATGTTCATTAAATTCATATATATATATGTGTATATATATGTGTGTGTGTGTGTGTGTTTGTGTGTATGTGTGTGTGTGTGTGTGTGTGTGTAAATGAGAATATGTGGGTGGGATTGGATGGAAGTAAGAAAGAGAATGGAGAAATGATGCATCAATATAATGAAAAATAAAAAGAAAAAAGAAAGAGAAAATTCCTCATAGGCAGGCCCATCAACAATCCAGATCTAAACAATTCCTCACTGACATGACCTTGCAGGTGAACATGATACTGGAGCTATAACTGAGAGCTTAGATGTGATCCACAGCCATGAAACAAAGAACCAGAGAGCTAATCGGAATAATGTGGCCTTTGAAACCTCCTCCAATAAGGCCACACCCTATAATCTTTTCCCAACAGTTCTAACAATGGGAGACCAAACATTCCAAATATATGAGCATATGGGGGGCATTCTCATAAAACCCAATATAATGTGACACTATTTAATTTTCTTTTAAATTTTTAACTTTTGTTTCATTATTTCTTTACATACAGACTTGACTCAAACTCATTGTGTAGCCTAAGCTGACACTGAAATTTTGATTCTTTTACTTTTACCTCTCAAGTGCTGAGATTACAACGGGGCAACACCCTCACTAAATTACACAGTGCTGCAAGTAGAATCTATGGCTTAAATTCTGGTAGACTAATACTTTAGCAACAGAGTTGCATCTTAATCTTCTGGCTTATTACTTTTTCTTAGTACAGCTTCTTGACTTTGTGGTTTTTGTTCCACAGTTATAGAAGGTGAGTGTACCAGCTTCTTACATGCTATGAGCAAAATGTTGAATGGAACATAAACACAAGAGAAAAGGTGGAAAAATAACTTGGTATTGGTTTCTGGGGACATAAGGCCAAGAGTCAAATAACTTCGTACCATGAGACATGAATAAAGAAACAGAACAATCTATATAGTGTCTTCTTGAAATTTTGCCAGTAATTGATGCTCAAGAGAGGTTTCAGCACTTTTTTTATATATAAGAATGTATATATTTTATGAATTTCATGTTTTAATTAATGATTTTATGTTCTGTATATTACCTTAGCTTATAAACTCAAATGGTTTTTTGGAAGTCCTTCAGGTATAAAATGTCTTCCATAAATGTAAAATACTTATTATTCTGGGTAATTCATATTTAATTTAAAAATGAATAATTAAGCATGTGCTAATTCTACATTTCATCGAGCTCACACTTCATATCCAGGCCACAGCAACTCACTGGTTTTTTTCTTTGAAATGTCAAGATCTATGCCATCTTCTCAGTTAGCATTTTTCTCCATAAGCACTGCTAAAAGGAAGTCCTGTATTCAGGTAATGGTTGCTTTGAGCAATAGAAGACATTATTGGGAAATATCATGAAGTAAAGTAATTGCTTCTTCTTTTGCTCAAAGCATCTCTTCACAACATTCAGAGATGTCATAAAGCAATGCATGGACCACTGTACTTTCATTGGGTTTTATGTATGTCAGGTTATAGATTTTTTCTACAAGCATGTGGACACCTATGTGAGAGTGCATGCACATGCTTATGTGTGTGTGTCTGTGTGTGTGTGTGTGTGTGTTAAGAACAATGAGTGTTTTTCATTGAGATCCATCCACCTTGCTATTCAAGATATTGTTTATCCTGGAGTCTGAGGCTTACTTTGTTTGCCCAGCAATATTCCAGAGATTCTCTTTTCTCTACCACCCTGCTTCTGGAATGAGAAACAATCACTACCAGTCCTGCTTTTTATTAATGCTGAAGCTATAACCTAGGATTTGTGCTTATTCATCAAACACTTTATTTACTGATCTCCCCAGCCTCACATGGCCATCAGTTCCAGGAGATAAGGCATACTAACATTGACCTCAGCCACCAGATGGAATCTTCTACTGTACCTACTACCATGTGTCACTAGCTTCTGGTGGGATACAATAATATGGTCATCTGTTTCATTGAGCAAAAGCCATATGGACCTTCCTGATACATTCAGCTGAATGGAAATGTTTCTGAATATGAAGAAGGATCATGGTCCAACTACACAGAAATACATAGAAACTTGTTAAGTTTTCAAACATATAAAGCTACCAAGGCATTTCCTATCCATGCTGCCTATTACAAAATGTAGGAGGGTATAGCTTTATCATTTGTTTTATCATGTTCTTGAGAGTTCCAACACTCTGTCTTCTAATTGAAAATGTGAATTCCCAACTTTGTGTTCAAGGATTTCTTTGCTTTCTTGTTTATTTTGGCAATGTTAGATTGTAGGACCATGAAAGGCAGCTTGGATCCTGGTTGAGCTAAGGCTGGAAACCCCGGTGACCTTGAAAGATGGCAGGCATTTTCCTAGACACTAGGCTCCTGGCATGAGGCTATAGCCCTCCACTTTGTGGCCATCAGTCACAAAAGGGCAATGCCCCAAACCCCTCCATAGGTAGAAGACATGACCACAGGTCACGTAGCCTCAACACAGATTTCCATTTTACTGAAGAACCAAAAGGCCTGAAGGACTTATGCAATTCAGCTTTCCTTCCCAGACACTCCTCCCTGCAAAAGGTATTTAATCTCAGGCCAGCCCCTGAGAAGTGGCATATGGTTTTTACTCATCTACTTTCCACCATGACAATAAATGCCTTAAAAACATGGACTGCCTCTTTTCATCAGGATCTTCAATGGGGAGCAATGGAGAAGGCTTTCATCTAAAGAGCAGGCAGCCTAAACTCCCATGGAAGGCCTCTCTACACTCACAGACAGGACCACCAAGCCAAGTCAGCCACCTACAAGCCAAGGACCCCTAAGGGACCCAGCCAGAGCTCTCCCCTCTTTTCCCCTTGGCCCCCCAGCTAGATCCAGCCTGCAGGCCCCCACTCAGGTCTCAGCTCTTCTGCAGCATCCAGTGGCACCTGGGTGCCCAAGAGACTGAGAATCAGATGGCCTCTGTACAGGACTAGGACCTCTGAGCCAGCTCTAGTTGTTCCCATGATGTCAGACTGTGCTTGCCCACCCCTGGAGTGGTGTCCCACAACTTTCCATAGTCAGACACCACCCCAATGCCTGTGTGGAGTAAGCACAGTAAAATTTCCCTTGTCCTGCCTCCCCGAGAGGCCCCAGTTCTGTGGCAGAGCAGATACGGGTCCCCAATGCTACAGAAGATACATAATAATTTCCCTGAATATCCTAACTTGAAAGAAGAGAAAAGGGGGGAGGGGAAAAGAGGGTGAAGGATCAGGTGTGGGAGGAGACAGGAATGATATACAGGGGGTCAAGAATTTGAACAGAGATATGTAACAATAGGGGATGGGGAACTGGGAGTAGACACTACCAAGTCTTAGATGCCAGGAAAGCAAGAGGCTCCCAGGATCCAATAGAGATGAGATTAGCTGAAATGCCTAACAAAGGGGAGGGAGAACCTCTAGAGACCATATCCAGAAGTTAGTGCTGCCCACTCATCTCCAAATTTTTAATACAGAATTGTAAATATGGGGACAAAGTGTGGAGCAGAGACTGAAGGAAAGGCCATCCAGAGACTGCCCCCACCTGGGGATTCATCCCATATACAGACACCAAACCCAGACACTATTGCTGTTGCCAAGAAGTGCTTGCTGACAGGAGCCTGATATAGCTATCTCCTGAGAAACTCTACCAGAGCCTGACAAGTACAGAGACAGATGCTCACACCCAACCATTGGACTGAGCATGTGGAACCCAATGGAAGAATTAGAGAAAGGACTGAAGGAGCTGAAGGGGTTTGTAACTCCATAGGAAGAACAACAATATCAACCAACTAACTCCACAGAGCTCCCAGGGACTTAACCACCAAACAAAGAGTAAACATGAAGGGTGCCCATTGCTCCATTTGCATATGTAGCATAGGATGGCCTTGTCTTGGATCAATGGGAGGAGAGGCCCTTGGTCCTGTGAAGGCATGATGCCCCAGTGTAGGGGAATGTCAGGGTTGTTAGGTAGGAGTAGGTGGGTGGGGAAGCACCTAATTAAAGTAGGGGAAGGTTGCTGGGATAGGGAATTTTCAGAGGGGAAGCCATGAAAGGGGATAACATTTGAAATGTAAATAAATGAAATATCCAATAAAAAGGAAAAAAAAATTGAAACTCAACTATTTGACTTCATATTGTTCTGCTACTTCATTTCTCTCTCTGTCTCTGTCTCTCTGCCCTTCTCTGTCTCTGTTTCTGTCTCTCTCTGTCTCTGTCTCTGTCTGTCTCTCTTTCCCTTCCCACCACCCCCTTCTCTCTCTGTGTGTGTTTGTGTGTGTTGGTATTAGCATGCTTCATTACACATGAAGACTTCGCAGACTTGGGTACTATAAATCAAACTCAGGCCATCAGTCTCAGAGGCAAATGCCTTTACTAATGATGATATTTCGATGGTAACAAACTAGAAAGATTGAACAGAGTATTTATTAAAAAGTTACTTTAATTTTTAAAAAATCTATGGTTTTCCCAGCCCTCATGGATTATTGGCCTATCTTGTCCACAAGGTCAAAGGGAGCAAAAGCAACAAATGGGAAGTTTGGAAACCCTGTGAGTATATGTGATGAATAACTCACATGGGGACCAGCTGCAGGGAGGCAGATCAACTTTACTTTGTGTGAGTGAAGGCTTATAAAGTTTGGGGGGCCAGTAGATAGAAGCATCTAGGATAGGCAAAGGTCATTGGCTGGGGCCTTAGGGTACCAAAATTCTTCATTAACATAGGGAAGCATTTTAGGAATACTAGAACCTAGCTATAAAGATTCTTATCAGGAGAAAGGTAATAGAGTGTGTAATTCTAACTAAGGCTATGTTACATTCCTCAAGTAAAGGTTTATGTTGGGGCTCAGAATCACCCAGACAAGAAGGAGAATCTCAACAAATGAAACAAGTTTCCCAATATGGGCTCAACCCAGAGGCTATCTGGTCAGTGGTTAAACCTTAATTAGCAGATGCAGAAAATCAAGATCTCTATATTTTGCCAGTGCATTATGTAGAGGGCTTAGGGTATATCTTTAAGCAGTTTTCAAAGTGCTTGAAATGCATTAATGCATTAATAAGAAATGCATTAATAAGATTTTTATTGCATTTAAAGTATATGTATACATTTCATGTTGTCAATAAAATTGATGATTCTTTTCATAAAAACAAAATTGCTTACTTCGAGAAAAATAATTTCAATCAAAAGGACTACAAATCAAAATCCCTAATATTTCATGCTCTCATGTTTTTTATGATTCTTGCATTTTCAAATTCCATTATTTTAGTAGATATAAAATTATATTAAATTTAGGCATATATGTGTAGCACAAGCCTACAGGTTTCAAAATTATGGTCTAATGTTTCTTAGAGAAATTGTTGTTAAATTTTAGAGTGCTGTATTTGCATTCTCTCTCTCTCTCTCTCTCTCTCTCTCTGTGTGTGTGTGTGTGTGTGTGTGTGTATGTTTGTGTATAAGTATGTTTGCAGATGCACACAGGTGGAGGATAGAGAAGAAGTTCTGGAGTCTTCCTCTGTTATTCTCTGCCTGATTTCCTTGAGAGAGGGACCCTTAGTCAACCTAGAATTGCTATTATGTTTTCAACTGGGCTGGTGTCTGGCAAGCTCCAGTAATTTCCCTACCTTATTTCCCACCAGTGTAGAAATTGCAAGCATGTGCTGGTGTTATAAGCATATACAAGTATACCTGGATATTTACATGGGTGCTGAGAATCCAAATTTAAGCACTTGTTTTCATGGCGAACACTGACTCACAATTATTTACATTGCACCACACTTTTGAAATGTTTTAAAAGTGATTTACAAAACAGATGCATATATTTTTCTCTTGATCCCTTTTTAAATGGTTTATCTTAAATTTAAAGTGCTTGACCAAGTAAATAAAACAATATTATGAATCAAGCGTATCTCTCTGAACTGACTATGTACTGAATTTGTTTGTCCTTGTCTCTAAATGATACTGTAAAGTATTCACTCAACCAGATGTTACAAGTAACATGGCTGCACAATGAAAATAGGGATACTGTGCACTTTTCTTTGAGGAACAAGTACACTGGGATGTAGTGAACTGATTGAAACTTGCCTAGAGGGTTACAACACTGGCTTTGTTATTTGTTACTGATAGTGATTATATGTCTATGTCTCTGTCTATGTATATACATATAATATGTACATAAACCTGTGAATATGCATATATATATGTAAGTATATACATATAAATACATATGTATGTATATATGTATATACTTTTAAATGCATATACTGATACATGTGAATATATATATATATGTATACACACATATGTACATATATACCTTATGCACACACACACATATATTTGTGTGTATACAAGCACGTGTGGATATATTTACATACAGATATTCTTTACCAACTAGGATAATCATCAACACTCTTAATTTATTTTGACATAATGATTAGCAAACCTAAAACTAACATTTAAACAGTTAATTTGTTAGTGCAAGTGTTGTATGTCAATGTTCAGCTCGAAATATTAAATATTAGCTTTACATTTATACTCCAGAGATAAACTAAAGGGTATGAAAGACTTCCTTCCTGCCATTCCACCACCACCAACTCCTTGTCCTTTTTATTTTGGGTGAAATGTAACTATGTAGCTTACAGCCTGGCTTCAGCTCATTATCCATCTTCTGCTCTAGTATTGACATGGCATCTACTATAGCAGACCGCAAATACTGTCTCTCAAAAGCTGTGAGAAGAATAGGGGCATTGCACAGCTGGTAGCTATCAGAAATTCAAAGTCCTCTCAATGAGGTCAAGAGGCTTTAAGTAGAGCGAAGCATATTTACCTGACTAAGAGTTGCTGCATCTAGTTTGTGGCCAGAGTCTTGATCTTGTGCAAATGGGCCTGAAAGGAGATGCACATGAGTGAGTGGAACCTAAAGTTAAAAAATGTTGCGACTATAGTTTGTCTTTGGGAGAAAAAAATGAATGGGTGTTTTTAGAGAGGATTGTCTCTGCTGTTTATGAGCACTTTTCTTCCTTTTGCACAAGGCTTCTTACTTTCAGACTGACTTCTCATCAAACTGAACAGTAAAGGCACTACAATTGCCCAGGCCACATCAAAGTACTGTGAGTAATTTTAACTAAGCTTGTGAGATTGTAGGTGTATGTCAAGAAGCCCAACAACCTGCATTCATGCTACTGAACTCAAAGGATTGAAGGAAAAGACTGACTCCAAAGACTCACAAAGTCTTCGGATTTCTTTTTTCTGTCATTTGTATTGGTTATTTTATTTATTGACATTGCAAATGTTAGCCTCATTCCAAGTTTCCCCTCCAAAAACCCCCTGCTCCCTCTCCTTCCCCCTGCCTCTATGAGGGTCTTTCCACACCTGTCCGAAATAATCCTGTCTCAGTGCTTTTGCATTCCCCTATCCTGGGTCATCAAGTGTCCACAGGACCAAGTGGCTCCCCTTCCCTCCCCTCCCAGTGATGCCTGATAAGACAATCCTCTGCTACATATCCACTGGAGCCATGGGTCCCCCCATGTGTGCTCTTTGGTTGGTGGTTTAGACCCTGGGAGTTTTGGTTGGTTGATATTGTGGTTTTTTTCTATGGGGTTGCAAATCACTTCAGCACCTTCAGTCCTTCACCTCACTTCTCCATTGGGGTCCCTGCACTCAGTCTGATGTTTGGTTGCATACATCTGAATCTTTATTGGTCAGGCTCTAGCAGAGCCTCTCAGGGAGAGCTATACTCCTGTCAGTAAGTGCTTCTTGGCATCAGCTATAGTGTCTAAAATTGGTGTCTGCAGATAGGATGGATCCCTAGGAGGGGCAGTCTTTGGATGGATTTTTCTTCAGGCTCTGTTCCACTCTTTGTCTCTGCATTTCTTTTGACAGGAAAAATTTAGGATTAATATTTTTGAGGTGGGTGGGTGGCCCCATCCCTCAAGCGGGGGGCATGCCTATTCACTGGATATGATCTCTACAGGTTCTATCTCCCCTTTGTTGGCTAATGTCCTCCCTGTTGGGTCATGGGAAATTTTTGGGTCCCTGGTATTTGGGACTTTCTAGTGGCTACTACCAGTTCCCCCTCCCCCACTGCTACACACACTCTTTCAAATTCCTGATCCTTGGTACTTCTCCCCCATCTCCTCCCTTATCTGAACTACCCCCTTTTCCCTCCCCTTCCTCTCTCCCTCCCAGATCCCTCTCACCCTTTACTTCCTCGAGATTATTTTCTTCCCCCATCTGAGTAGGACTGTAACATCCACACTTTGTGTGATCTTCTTTCTTCTTGGGTTTCATATGTCTGTGAGTTATATCATGGGTATTCTGAGATTCTTTTTTTTTTTTTTTTGCTAATACACAGGGTGTACATAACATGTGTGTTCTTTTGTGACTGCGTTACATTACACAGGATGATATTTTCAAGTTCCATCTATTTGCCTGTGAATTTCATGAAGTAATTGTTTTTAATAGCTGAGTAGTATTCCATTGTGTAAATGTACCACATTTTCAGTATCCATTCCTCTGTTGTGGGACATCTAGGTTGTCTCCAGCTTCTGACTATTATAAATAAGGCTGCTGTGAACATAATGGAGCATGTGTCCTTGTTATATGTTGGAGAATCTTTTGGGTATATGCCCAGGAGTGGTATAGCTGGGTCCTCAGATTTCCAGAGTGGTTGTTCCAGTTTGTAATCGCACCAAAAATAGAGATTTCCCCTTTCTTCACATCCTCTCCAACATCTGTTGTCGCTGAGTTTTTTAACTTAGCCAATCTGACTGGTGTAAGGTGCAATCTCAGGGTTGTTTGGATTTGCATTTCCCTGATAACTAAGGATGGTGAACATTTCTTAAGGTGCTTCTCATCCCTTTGAACTTCCTCAGTTGAGAATACTCTGTTTAGCTGTTTTACATTTTTTAATAGGGTTATTTGGTTCTCTGGAGTCTAATTTCTTGAATTCTTTGAATATATTGGTTGAGTTGGAAAACAGAGTATGTACTCACCGATACATGGATATTAGTCTAAAAAAGTTCAGAATATACAAGATGCAATTCACAGACCATATGAAGCCTAAGAAGAAGGAAGACCAAAACGTGGATGCTTCGGTGTTTCTTAGAAGGGTGAACAAAATACTCACAGGAGGAAATATTGAGACAAAGTGTGGACAGAGCCTCAAGGAAAGGATATCAAGAGACTACCCAATCTGGGGGATACATCCCATATATAACCACCAAACCCAGATGTTCTCATGGATGCTGGGAAGTGTTTGCTGACAGAAGCATGATAAGCTGTCTCCAGAAAGGCTCAGGCAGAGCCTGACAAATACAGAGGTAGATGCTAGCAGCCAACTGTTGGACTGAGTATGGGGTCCCAGATGGAGGAGTTGGAGAAGGGACTGAAGGAGCTGAGGGGTTTTGCAGCCCCATGGAGGGAGCAACATTGTCAACTGGCCAGATTCCTGGAGCTCCCAGAGACTGGACCACCAATCAAAGAATACACATGGGGGGACCCATGGTACTGGCCACATATGTGGCAGAGGAAGGCCTTGTTGGCCATCAGTGGGAGGAGAGGCCCTTGGACCTGAGGGTGTTAGATGCCCCAGTGTAGGGGAATGCTAGTGAGGGAAGACTGGATTGGGTGGGTGGATGGGAGAACTTCCTCATAGTTGCAGGGGGAGAGGGGATATGATAATGAGTTTCCAAAGCGGAAAACATTTGCAATGTAAATAAAATAAATATTAAAAAATAAAAAAAATTAAATGTACTTTAAAAATCATCACTGCAAGCTGGACAGAGAGTTTTTTTTTTTCCAAGTTTCTTTTTCTGTTGTTTTTTGTTTTATTTTTTATTTTTATTTTTGGATATTTTCTTTACTTACATTTCAAATGTTATCCCCTCTCCTGGTTTTCTCCTGGGAAACCCACAATCCTACTACTCAGCTATTAAAAACGATGACTTCATGAAATTCTTAGACAAATGAATGGAACTAGAAAATATCATCCTGAGTGAGTTAACCCAGTCATGAAAGAACACACATGGAATGCAGTCACTAATAAGTGGTTAACCCAAAAGCTCAGGATACCCAAGATATAATTCACAGACCACATGAAGGTCAAGAAAGAAGATCAAAGTGTGGATGCTTCAGTTTTTTTAGAAGGGGGAACAAAATACTCATGGGAGGAAATTTGGAGACAATGTCTGGAGCACAGACTGAAGAAAAGGCCACCCAGAGACAGCCATACCTGGGGAATCCAATCCATAAACAGTCACCAAACCCAGATCCTATTATGGATGCCAAGAAGTGCATGCTGATAGGAGCCTTATATAGCTGTCTCCTGAGATGCTTTGCCAGAGCCTAACAAATACAGAATCAGATGCTCACAGCCAACCATTGGATTGAGCATGGGATCCCCAATGGAGGAGTTAGAAAAAGGACTGAAGGGGCTGAAGGGGTTTGCATCCCCATAAGAAGAAGAACAATATCAACCAACCAGACTCCCAGAACTCCCAGGGACTAAATCACCAACTAAAGAATACACATGGAGGAACCCATGGCTCTAGCCTCATACGTAGCAGAGGGTGGCCTTTTTGAGCATCAATGGGAAGAGAGGCCCTTGGTCCTGTGAAGGCTTGATGCCACAGTGAAGGGGAATGCCAGGGTAGGGAGTCAGAAGTGGGTGGGTGGGTGGGGAGAGCACCATCATGGGGTCAGATAGCTTATTTAAAAAGTGCTTTCTATGAAAGCATGAGTTACTTAAGCAGTATCTTTTGAACATAGGTCAAGAAGCTGGGCATGATGGCAGATAATTGTAATTCTAGTTTTGGACAGATAGAGACAGAGGAATCCATGGGTTAGTGGCAAATTGGTTAAAATTTAGTGATATACTCTGTCTTCAAAAATAAAAGGGAGCAGAACTTGAGAAGATACCTATGATACTCCTGGCCTCCACATGCACATGGACACACATAAAAAGTCACCACATGTAACCCCAAATATAAAAATATAAGTGACCTCTGAAAAGACTCTTAACTGTAAGTGACTGTTGGAGCCCAGGCTGACATCCAGAAAGAAATTTAGTAGTCGTAAATCAATATGAATACTCTCTCTCATTTAAAGGAAGTTTCCCAAAGATGGGTCTTTGTCTAAACTGGTTTCTTTCATAAACCTTTTGTTTTATATTAGAGGAGGATGAGGCCAGAACTGGAGGGTTAATCACATTATTCATTGAACCTAAATTTGTCTATTCCTTCCAAACAACTCTTTTCACTCTTGCAATGCAGCTTTGTACTCTACATTCAATTTCCTAACACAGTCCCCCCCCACTCTTTTGAAATATTTTATGAAAGCTGCTTGTGCTGTCTATTGTGTTGGGTACAATTTCTCTCTCTGCTGTGCTATTTAAGCAACATTTGCCCGGCTTTCATTGTTAATGCACCTTTGTATGCTCTTTCAAATTCCTTTTCCTCTCTGTTTACAACTCATTAAAATAATTGACTTTTTAAACTTTTAATATAACTATGACATACATTTGCCTTCTGAAAAACTAACTGCCTAAGTGGTTTTAAAGGATGTTAGGTGATTATAATGACACATGCCTTTGGGAGCAAATAGTCTGAAGTGAAGTTTGGGGAGTTCCTATTTCCATAGAAATGAACAGGCAGAATGGGCTTACCCTGAGTGCAGTACTTGAAGAGTCTCTTCCCAGACTCTTTGGTGTAAGAGGCATTAGACACAGAAAAGAGAGTTAAAGCAGAGGGCCTGGAGTGTGCTTCCCAGATGGAAAATTAAAACAAAACAAAACAAAACAAAAACCTCCCAAAGTGTGCAAATCAGTGAATAGGAAACATGGAAAAGGCATAGCTATGTGCCACTGCCTGCAGTCTGATGAATTCCCTTTCCACCCAGATGACCTCTCTCAAGGAAAACCAAGATTCTTTGCTTTGATGTTGAAAAGAATTTCAGCCACCCCACCGTGATAATCAGTAAAATGTATCAGAGAGCTATAAATGAGCTACCTTATGATCATGATATATTATTCCTTTACATATACCTAAAGAACTCTATATCCCTGACAGAAATACCTATATATCTATGCTCATTTCTGTTCTATCTGTAGTAACTAGTGATTGTAATCAGCCATGATATCCATCAACTGATGAATGGATAATGGATTTATAATTCATATGCACAATGCAATTCCATTTATCATTAAGGAAAAATAAAATTATGAAAATTGCAGGTAAATAGGTGAAACTGAAAAAACATAAAATGAAATAATACCAAAATAGAAAACACAAGTAACCACAAATGCAAGTACCATGTTTTACCTCATATGTGAATCATTGCTTCAAATATCTAATATTCAAATATAAAGGGCAGGGAGCTACAAAGGGAAAACTGGCATGGAAATGCCTCAAGGATCAGCAGTGTAGAGAGTAGGAAATATGAGTATAGAGGAGGAATACTGAGGGTGCTATGGGATATCTGTTGTTTGTCTAAGCTGACATAGCATCAATTTCAAGTGCTATTTTCAGTGTTAATTATTCTTGACAATGAACAGTAGAAAATACTGAGACTCATGACTGCACAAAGTTCTGAGTCTAATAAAAAGATGAATGCTCTACCTTAGGTGAGACATTTGTCTTATTGCTCCTGTCTTAGTCAAGGTTTCTATTCCTGCACAAACATCATGACCAGGAAGCAAGTCGGGGAGGAAAGGGTTTATTCAAGTTACATTTCCATATTGCTGTTCATCACTAAAGGAAGTCAGGACTGGAACTAATCAGGTCAGAAATCTGGAGCTGATGTAGAGGCCATGGAAGGATGTTTCTTACTGGCTTGCTTCTCCTGGCTTGCTCATCTTGCCCTCTTATAGAACCCAAGACTATCAGCCCAGAGATGGTACCACCCACAAGCCCCATCCCCATGATTACTAATTGAGAAAATGCCTTATGGAAGCATTTTATCAACTGAAGCTCCTTTCTCTGTGATAACTCCAGTTTGTTTTAAGTTGACACACAAAAGCAGCCAGTACAGCTACTAAAGCTCAAAAACATTATAGAAGGAGCAGAAAGACTGTAAAAACCTGAAGAGATAAGGACTGAAATATCATATCCTGGACAAATTCAGCCATTGCAACCATAAATATGCATTGGCTATGGATTTTTACAGAAGATCTTCACAAAAAGAGCCTTGCAGTGGATCTTCACAAAAAGAGCCTGTCAACACTCAGAAATGGATGGAGAATGGTGTCTTACTTAGTGTTTCTACTGTGTGATAAATCACCATAACCGAAAGCAATCTGAGGGCGGAATGCTATGTTGCAGCTTACAGTTCCATAGCACAGTCCATCACTGGGGAACATCAGGGGAGATCCAAACAGAGAAGGAACCTGGAGACAGGATCTGATGCAGAAACTATGAAGGAATGCTGCATACTGGCTTGCTTTCTGTGGCATAACCATCCTGCTTTCTTGTTTCAACCACAGCATTGTATAACTCATCAATCAAAAAATGCCCTAAAGACTCAGTTAACTGGAAAACCTTAGAGACATTTATCTCAAGATCCTTTATTCCCAGATATGTCCAGGCCTATGCCAAGCTGACAAACAAAACGAAACAAAACAAAACAAAAACAAAACAAAAAACAGCTGGCAGAAAGGGGATCAATACTCTTCATTTCTGAATTATTTGCTGCTGGTTCAGGAACAGGGGACTAACTACTTTAGTTGCATACCCATAATCACGCCAGGATCCTGAAGATAGCTCCTATTCAGTATTTATACAGGTAGTCCTGCTTAAATTAAAAGAGTCAGAAGAAACCCTCATTTCATAAATCTTGAAAAGCGATTGGTAAAGATAGGGAAATGGTAAGGATGGAGGGAAATTATAGAGGTCTGAGAAAGAAAGATTAATCAGAATACATTTTTTAATAAGAATAAACTTGTGAGATAACAAAATTAATTAATAGAAAGGCTCAAAACTAATAAAAAGTGGGAAACAAAAGAATTTCAGTAGGAGCCAGTGTGAAGCAGAGATGAGATTATTAAAAGATATTACAAAACACATCATAAGCATGAGCATTATGTGGGAGAGAAGTACTCAGGAAATAGAGGTTTCACTAAAATTCAAATATGTGTATTTTAGAGGAAACTCCTACTTTAGTCTCCTTACAACAGAGATATCTAGGATTTTGGTGCCTCTCAAGTTATATCTCTGAAGGTTGCTGAAACATTCTGACTTTCTTTTTAACCTTGCCCAAAGACCACATTTTACAATGTTGTAAAATGGTTATAAATAATATATTGAAATTGATAGATGGAGAGATTTGAAGTGCTAGTAAGCATTATAATTGAAGAGGAGTGCTCGTAGAGGAATTTTAATATAGCAACATGGTGGCTCAGGCAAGGAATCACATCCCAATATTTTCTTGTTCAATACGATCTGGAAACCATGCAGATAGACGCAGGTTTACTGTATGATCTGCCTGGAATAAAGACACATCCTTAGAATATACCTTTAATGAAGGTAAGGTTAGTTTCTAGCAAAAAAACAATCATGTTTGAAAGTAACATCCAACTGAGGGACGACAAAGTAATGAATCAGAGAAAGATTTGACAGAATGGGTCAGAGACAGGATATGCGCAACTCTCATGAGAACAGCACAGGAAAGAGAAATTAATTTAGACCAGTGCAAGGAGAGAAGAGAAGTGTGTGTGTGTGTGTGTGTGTGTGACAGAGTAGAAAGTTTGTAGAGAGAATAGGCTGGATACAGATGAAGAGAGAATGAGTCAGAGAATGAGAAAAAGCCAGAAGCTTAGAATATATTGCAAAAGTTAGTATGAGACCAAGCAGAACAATTCAGTGAGAAGCCAAAAAAAGCTGGACTCAATCAGTCAGCTCTCTATTTGTCTATCACTCTCTCTTCTTTCTGTTGTTTATTGTCTTTTGTTTGTTTGTTTGTTTCATTGGTTTGTTTTTGTTCTTTTGTTTTTGTTTTTGGAGGCAAGATCTCTCATGTACCTGGAGCTCACTAATTAGGCCAGGCCTGCCCGGCAGAGAGCCTCTTGTTTCAGTCTCTTCCTCTTCAACACTGAGATTACAAGTGTGCACTTCCAGCCTTCGCCTTTTTATGCAGATTATGGGTATTAACTCTAATACCTATGCTTACACAGCAAAGCACTTGACTAATCCATCTCCCCTTATATAGTGCTATGAGGTGTTCTGTTTCTTATTTCGTAGTAGTACTCCCTAATCTTCAATGCAGAGGTAATTTTAGTAGCTCATGAATATTTTTGGTATATTTAAAAAAATTGTTCCAATATCTTGGCAGAATTGGTCATGGGTTTCATCATCTCCTGAGAAACAAGTTGAAAATATGACTTCACCCCCCCCCCAAAAAAAAAACCAAAAACAAAAAAAACCCAGCTTTTAACAGATGTTTGAAAAAATTAAGATTAATTGTAAAATTCCTTGGATATGGATTCTTCTTATAGAGAGATGCCTTTGGGTGAGTTTGTGGTAGTATTTTCAGTCAGAATTAAGCGAGAGAGTAAGAGGAAGAAACTACAGTAAAGTGATACACCTGCAGGTTTGTGAAGATATCAGAAGTAGTGCTACTTGTTTGCCTGCCTCCACTTCTTGCTGGTTAGTGCATCTACACTGCTGTTGTTATTGCTGCTGCTCTTGCCACAAATTATTGCATCTTTTGATGCCATCAGAACTCAACTTGTTCAGTTTTCCAGCTCCAACTGATGACTTTCAGTCCTTCAAATATGCTGTTGATTTTCCACATCAGGTGTGTTACAAGTCTTAGTTAGGATTACTATTGTCTGATGAAACTTCATGACTAAAATTAAGTAGGAGAAGAAAGGTCTTATTTGTCTTCAATGCCACATTATAGTTCATTATTGAAGGAAGTCAGGACAGTAACTCAAACAGAGCAGAAACCTAAAGGCAGGAGGTCATGCAGAGTCCATGGAAAAGTATTGTTTACTGGCTTGTACTTTGTGGATTGCTCAGCTTGCTTTCTTATAGAATCCATGGACACCAACTCAGAGATGATACCAGGCACATTGGTCTGGGCTCTATCACATAAACTACTAATTAGGAAGAAAACCTATAGCCAGATATTATGGGGAGATTTTCTCAATTGGGATTCCCTCATCTGAGATGATTTCTAGCTTATGCTAAGATGGATAAAATCTAGGTGTCACAGTTCTATTAAGACACTACTCTAATAGATTGGAATCACAAAATTCCCAGCATGTAGCTAACCATTGTTTAATATCAAGAAGAGAACAAAAACTCAATATACTAAATTTCTCTGTAATATTAATTAATTACTCTGTTTTGTTGATCTAGAGAACCATAGTATCACACAATAAATGGATTATATTAATTTTAATATTTTTTGTTATTCTATGCATGATGATTTTCCCTGTATGTCTTTTTGTTTCTCACTTTAGTGCCTGGTTCTGACTGACAGAAGTTAAAAGACGGCATGAGATACCCTAGAACAAGACTTGTAGAAGGATGGTTGTTAGATGCCATGTGGATGGTGCAAATTGAACCAATGTCCTCTATACAAGTTACTGATGTTGTTAGTTATTGAGTCATCTTTTCAGCCTACTCTGAATGCATTCATATCATAGGATTGATTGTCTCTATGAACTAGGACAAAGCAGTGTCTTCTTAATATCTTCATAGTAGGATGAAGATTAAGAGATCATGTTCTGTCTGATCATCAGTTTGTCTGCTCCTCTTAAGACCCCACAGTGTGAAGACCTTCCAGGAGATCAGATGCACTAAGAGCAGCTGGTAATGGACTCTCTGAAATAACTGCAACAACTGAGAATCCGAGGAGCTTAGTAGACTTGGGACACTACTGAGCTCTACCCACCTTCTAAATCATCTGCTTTACTACTTTTCGGAAGTCAACACAGTCTTAAAGACTCTCAGAACATCAGTTGCATGCAGGCCAACAGGCAAAGGACTCTTAGAATTTACCACAGTAGCTGGGAATGACAAGGAACCTATCCTTCCCTGCTCAGATTCTGCCTCTTTTCTGGCATGCATCTTCACCTAGGGCAGATCATCAGCTTAACTGCTCCTCTGAGACAGGACAGTCTATAGCCTCCCAGGGGATCTGCTTCACACAAGGAAACATATCACATGCATGCATGCCCCTTGGAAGACCCCACAGTCTTAATGATTTTCAGGAGGTCTGCTACAGCCAGGGCCACAAGGCTCCCAGGAGACCTGCAGCAACCCAGGGATGCTGGAAATAGGATCCAGACAGAGATACCCAGGGTACCTAACACTAGAGATAACCAGATGGCAAGACACAAGTGTAACCATAAACAAAAATATCCAATATACTTTGGCATCATCAGAACCCAGTTTGCCCACTACATCAAGTCCTGGACACACCAACACACCTGAACACCAGGATGCTGATCTAAAATACTATCTCATGAAGATAATAGAGTCCTTTAAGGAGGATATAAATAACTCACTGAAAGAAATACAGGAAAATACAGGTGAACAGGTAGAAGTCTTTAAAGAGAAAATGAATAAATTCCTTAAAGAATACAGGAAAACACAATCAAACTGGTGGAGCAATTAAACAAAGCTGTCTAAGACCTAAAAATGAAAGCAGAAACAATAAAGTAAACACAAATGGAGGCAATGCTGGAAATGGCAAACCTAGGAAAGAGGTCAGGAACTATAGTTGCAAGCAATAACAACAGAATACATGGATAGAAGAGAGAATCTCAGGTGCAGATGATACCATAGAAGATATTGACACAATGTTGAAAGAAAATTCAAAACATAAGAAAACTCCTAATCCAAAACATCCAGTAAATTCAGGACACAATGAAAAGACCAAATCTAAGAATAAGAGAAATAGAAGAGTGCAAGGATTTCCAGATCAAAGGACCTGAAAAACTCTTCAGCAGAATCATAGAATAAAACTTTCCTAACCTAAACAAAGATATAGCCATAAAAGTACAAGAAGCCTATAGAGTATGAAATAGATTGGACTAAAAAAAACTTCCTCTGATAACATAACACACAGTACATTAATGCACAGAACAAGGAAAGAATATTAAAAGCTGTAAGGACAAATTGCTAAGTAACATTTAAAGGTAGATCTATTAGAATTACACCAGATTTCTCAATAGAGCCACTAAAAGCCAGAAGAGGCTGAACCAAGGTCATGAAGACCCCAAAAGAACACAAATACCCATCTACATAACAATACCTTACAAAACTCTCAATAATCATAAATGGAGAAACATTTTCATGAAAAATCAAATTTAAACAATATCTATCTACCAATTCTGCCCTGCAGATGACTCTAGAGGAAAACTCCAACAAAAGGAGGGTACCTACACCAAAAAAAAAAAAAAAACCCAAAATATTAATTATATCACACACACACACACACACACACACACCAAACAATAAACCTTACAGTAACTAACAATTACTTGTTTTTAATATCTCTCAACATCAATGGATGAAATTCCAGTATAAAAAGACATAAGCTAACAGAGTCAATATGCAAACAGGAGCCAGTATTTTACTGCTACAAGAAACACACCTCAATAACAAAGACAGGAACTACCTCAGAGTAAAAGGCTGGAAAATTCTTCCAAGCAAATGGTCCTAAGAAATAAGCTGGAATATTCATCCTACATCCAATAAATAGACTTTCCAGCAAAATTTACCAAGCGAGATGGAGAAGGACACTTCGTATACATCAAAGGAAAAATCCAGAAAGAGAAAGTCTCAATTTTGAATATCTATGACTCAAATGCAACATCACTCACATTCGTAAAAAAATCTTACTAAAGCTCAAAACACGAATTGAACCCGACATAATAACCGTGGAATACTTCAACATCCCACTCTCTTGAATGGACAACTCATTTAAACAGAAACTAAACAGAGATATAATGCAACTAATATACATTATGAACCAAAAGAATTTAAGAGATAGAGTGAACATTTCACCCCCAAACAAAATAATAAACATTTGTTCAGTACCTCATGGTGCCTTAAACAAAAATGACCATATAATTGATCATAAAACAAGCCTCAACAGATACAGGAAGATTGACATGATCCCATGCATCCAGATCTCCATGGACAAAGGTTACACTTTAATAACTACAAAACAACAGAAAACCACATACCCATGGAAATGTAACAATTTTTTACTTAATGATAACTTGGTTGGAAAATAAAATAAAGAAAAAATTTAAAGACTTACTGGAATTCAATCAAAATGATAACACAGCATACCCAATCTTATGGGACATAATGAAAGCAGTACTAAGAGGAAAATTTATAACACTAAATGTCCACATAAAGAAATTGGAAATATCCTATACTAGCAAATTAAGAGCACACCTACAAGCTCTGGAACTAAAAGAAGCAAACACACCCAAGAGGACTAGACAGTAGGAAATATGCAAAAATCAACCAAATAGCAACAAAGAGAAAGAACTATACAAAGAATCAACAAAACCAAAAGCATGAGCATGAACATTTGAACTCAAATCTTCCTCACCATCCTTGTTTCAAAGTCCATGATTGCAACTTCAAAATCTAGATATGGAAGGTGATTATTTAAACATGATTGTCCCTCCAAACTAAGGCACTTGAAGACTTATTCTCCAGTTGTGTCATTGTTTGAATAGGCTTAGTTGGTGGTGTCATTCTGGAAAAAGTGTATCCCTGGAGACAGACTCTGAGAGTATAAAGGCATCATAGAAAGTGAGACACAGTACTACATAGCTGTAATCTCAGAACTCTTATAGCAATATGGGAAACAGAGACAGGGCAACTCATGGATGATGGCATTAATTTATGGATCTTATCTATATCTGTTACCATTTTAGCTCTCAGATAACTGACTCAAAGATCTATTTAGTTTATGGGCAACATCATGTCTAGGCTGGCCAGGTTCTGTGTTATTCTATGCTCCTAAAATCTATGCTTTTAGTTCTAGGTTCCTAATATCTAGAAAATGTCCTATCACTTCCCAATTTGGTATTTTCCTGGTTCTCTCTGGTCCATGTTTGTCCTTATGTCTGTTCTCTTATCTTGACCCTACAGCAAATCTTCCTTTTCTCTCCATGTATTCATGGACTCTCTACCTTATTTCTTCATTGTCTTTCTCCCTGATACCCTTGGCTTGGTTCATAGTTTAGCCTTATTTCCTCTGCCCATAAATAGACTGATCATATCTTTATTAACCTATCTGAGTTAACTGGGTATCATTCTTTACACAACATTATATAGGAGACAGTGCAGTAATCATGACAATTCTTGCATACAGACAGTAAGCAGAGCTCTGGGCACAGAAATAAACAACTGAATATACAGTGCATAAGACCAGCCCCTACCACATGGGAGCTAACCTTCTACTCCAGATAACACTATGCATAGATTCTAGAAAGAGATGCTGTTATAAACAATATTTAAGGTGAGAAAAAATACCCAAGGTTGTGGCCTAAGTTCTGATAGATGCACACTTGCACTCATTTACAAGGATATGAACATACATGTATTTCTGTTTTGCACACACACACACACACACACACACACACACACACACATTCACAATGTTTTTTAAAGAGTAAGAAATATATTGATCTTATCTCTTCTGTAATGAATGATGCCTGTACAAATTATTTATGAATACATTTGATAGGATTAGACAGGAAAGAAGACATGCTCATATTTCTTTTTAGCTACTAATTTCTCCTGTTACATGTTCCCATCTCTTTCTATGGGTTGTGTATTTATGTTTCCAAAATACATGGCTAGCAAACTAAACACCAAGATGCAAGTTTTAGATTTATTGTCAGATTTAAACAACCAAACATAACTTGGCAAAAGAGTTTCAAGGAGCAATTGTTAGGGAAGTTTAACTATGACTGTGTCTATACAAGATTACCTTCATCATCTTAGTTGTGTAAGAAGACACAGAATACTATGGGTATCTGCATTCCTTAGAAAAGGCAATTAGATCTGTGTAAGAACAAAGAAGTCCATCTGAGTACAATCAAGGATGTGAAATAGTGAGCACACATGCCTTCATTTCCCTCTGTTCTTGACTGTAGATGGTATGTAACTAGATGCTTCAGGATTTTGCCACTGTGCTTTTTCCAACAATGATGTCATAACCTGGAACTGCAAGCCGAAACAAGCCCTTTCTGTTCTAAATTGTTTTTATATGGACATTACTGCAACAGAAATGAAACTTGGAATAAGGAGATGGCAAGTGGTAGAAGTTACTGAAATGATGAAATCATAATGAAAAAAATTAAAATTCATAACTTCTTTGAAGAAAGACCTGACATCTGCCTTGGCCCCTGACATTTTTTTGTTTTGTTTAACTTTTTGTTTTGCTTATGTGACAATATAAAAATTAACTATCTTTGAACCATGACTCAATTCTCTTTAATGGATGTTTTTCTTCTCTTCCATGTTTCTACTTCTATGACCTGCATGTTTTATTTCACCTAAATTCATGCTTGATGAACTAATTTCCAAGTTGTATAGGTTGGGTATGGTCCCTCCAAATAACAGAGATCTAATATCATCAGGATTTTGTGTTTGCTAGGCTCTTTTACTATAAGAAATTATTGTTTCCCATTAACAAAGTTTACAGTCTATATAATTTTTCTTCCGACAAAGTAACAAGTCTATGGCATGAATCTTATCACATTAGACATTTAACAACAAAACTTAAAAGCAAACTTCAAACCCAGTTCTGTAAAATAAATATCACAGTGAGTAAAATACTTGGCTATTGAGCTTGAAGTTTAGTTTAGTTAGTATCCTGGAACCCAGGTAAGAAATCTGGATAAGGTGGCATATTCTTGTACTGTTAGCACTCAGAAGACAAAGATGTGCATGATCCTTACTAATTGTGAACAGTTTGATTAGAATTATTGGAGACTATGTCATATAACAAAATCCGGACTGCATTATCTGAGCAAAAATGACTGAAGTTTTTTCTCTGATTATATATATGCATATATATCCTTACACATAAATGTAACTAAACAAACACAGAAACACACATACATATACATTCTACTTTCAATCATTGCTAGAATTCACAAACACTATTCATACTTCATTCCTGCTAGCTGATGCCCTGGACTTACCACTTATGGTCAATTTCAAAATTGCCAAGAATAGAGGCACAAACATGTTCATTTATATCAGTATACCCTATCACCCATGACTAAATTTGTTTCTATAATCTTCTGGAACTTGTCTCATTGATGTTTCCAGAAACTATACCCTGGAAACAATGTTTATTGCATTAGTTCAGCTTCAGTTGGATAACTGTCACATTCAGTAACTCTCATTGTCTTCCCCATATTCAGTGAGACATGCATCCATCATATTTTCCCCTCTTGTCTGCATGAGCCACCTTCAAGGAACAAAAATATCCTTGTCTATATATCCTTGTTCATGTTTCAGCCTGTCATGGTAGTATATGTCAGCAGCCAGCACTGAAGAGGTTGATATAGGAGGCTTGTCAGTTTTATCTCAGTCTGAATAACAAGTTGAGATCCACTGGCAACCAAGTTAATACACCTCATTTAAGGGGAACTGGTTATTAAGATGTCTAGAAGAGCTGTCTGGCCCAAGCATAAACCTGCATTGTGGTTATAGTGATGCCCCATATCAAGTCATATCCTTCCACTTCCCATATCTTTTCTTTGGTCATAATAAATTTGCTTCAGCCTTCTGAAGGTCCTGTATCACAAAGTAATGTTCTTTCTTTACAGGATGTCTTTATATCTACATTTCCACAACAATAGCCATTCATAGAGCAATGGCATTGAACCCCTAAGTCTTCTCTGTGAAATGCTGAGAAATGGTCTGTGTCATATAGGCAAGCTGTGAGTCCTCCCTCATTCTACCTTCACCACTGAAATCATCTGTGTGAGCACAGGGCCTTACCCAATTTTATATTTCTGCATTTTGTCTACCAAGGATATTATTTGATCATACAAAATGTTCAGCAGTGTTATTAATCATGTACCCCACTTTTTAATAGCTGAATAGTACTCCATTGTGTAAATATACCATATTTTCTGTATCCATTCTTCCATTGAGGGATATCTGGGCTGTTTCTAGCTTCTGGCCATTATGAAAAAAGGCTGCTGTGAACGTGGTGGAGCATGTTTCCTTGTTCCATGTTACAGCATTATTTCAGGTATATGCCTAGCAGTGATATAGCTGGTTCTTCAGAACTATTTCCAGTTTTCTGAGGAACTCCCTGCTTGCTTTACAAAGTGGTTTTACAACCTTGAAATCCTACCAGCAACAGATGCAAAAATACTCAATAAAATTCTTCCCAAATAAATCCAAGAACACATGAAAACCATCATTTACCATGATCAGTTTTCATTTTTTAAATGCATTTATTACTTAAGTGGTATTTATGGCCTCAATATTTGTTTATAACACTGGGCTCTGCTAACCTCTTCTTTCTAGTATTGTGAAAGTGAACTCTGTCATGTTCTGTTTCTATTATAACTGAAACTCTGTATGTGCAAACCCTTCTTCAGATACAAAAAAGTCTCAATATCATTGTGAGTTCATAAAGCATGGCTCAATTTATTGCAATTTTACAACTTAAGAAATTGAGTCAGTGGCATAATTGTTCTTCTATTGTTGTGGTAAGACACTAGGACCAATGTGCCTTAAACAGGAAGAGAGTTCATGTGGGCCTTCACAGGGTTAGAATCTATAATGATTATGGTAGTAATCATGGCAGTAGGCATGAATGAATGACACTGAATCCATAGCTGGAAGTTCACATCTTTAGATACAAACAGAAAGCAGAGAGAAATAACTGCCAAAGTTATAGGCTGTTGAAGTCTCAAGGTCTGTGTCCAGTCACCAAGACCTCCTAATCCTTTCCATACAGTTCTACAAACTGAATACAACATTATTCAGATACATAAGTTAATTGAGGCTATTCTTAAAACCACCATAGGCACACGAGGTTATGACAATATGATCATGAGCAATACAGCTGACACAACCATGTCAAGAGTCAAAGCTCAAACTTCTAGTCTAAATTTTCATTTAACATGCTTCTGTCCTGTAGTTATTTAATAAGATGATACATTCCAAGCTGCTCAGAAGTTCTTTCAAATGCAGTGTTCTAAAGGGAGACTTCCTAAAACTCAAGAAGAAAACATCTCAAACCTGAATTTCTTGAAACTGATCAGTTGCACTAGGCTCCACCTTCCCCAAGCTTATGTAAGTAGTAAGCCCTGCAGGGACATTCAAGCAGGCTGAACTGTAGAAATTTCTTAGATCAAAGCACCTTCATGGAAGAGCCTCAGATCCCCTGAGCTGCTTAGAAGAGCACTGTCCAACCTGCTAGGAAGTTTCCCATACAGGGGTAAATTACAATAACGTAGCTGTTTTTGAGTTGTGAGGTCAGGATACCATCTAGAAAGTACCAGAGACCTGGGAGGTGAGAAACTCTCAGGACTCTATGAGGATGACATTAGCCAAATGTCCAATCATGTGAAGCATGAACTCAAAGAGTCTACCTCCCCTAGAGAAAGAGGGGTCATTTCAAATTAGTGACCCTTCATGACAACCTGAGTTTGCTGATGTTCCATTTTCCTGTTTAACCTGACTGTTTCCCATCCTCAAGGCTCAGCCCATTCTCTATTTCTTTCTTTCCTGTTTGTATTCCATTTTATGACTTACATGCCATTCTTCTCCTAAGTTCACATTTCTCTCTCAGCTTTTATCTCAGCATCTGTAATATTGCTTAACATATTTCAAACTTGATAAATCACCAACTGATTTTTTTTTCATATGGAGTCTAATGCAGCACATGCTGGCCTTGAAAGTACCTAAGGCAGTCCTAGATGGCATTGAACTTCTGATTTCCATGCATCAGATCTCCTGAGTGATGACATAGTGGCATGTGTCATCTTCTTTGGTTTTATAAGATACTGGTACTGAACTAGAACTTTGTACACATCAGTCAAACATCCTGCCATCTGAACAATTCTGGGTCCTTGAAGAATTCATTTTCCTCTTTCTGTTCCTCCTCTTCCTTTGAGTGGTGTGTGTGTGTGTGTGTGTGTGTGTGTGTGTGTGTGTGTGTATGCTTGTGTGATGTTTGTCTGTTTTTAGGTGTGCTTGCCTGTGAATGTATTTCTAAAGGCCTGAAGTTAATGTTGGAATATCTTTCTCAACCATTTCCTAACTTCTTTGTTTTTTTAAACACATTTAATTATTAGTGTATATGTGTGCATGTGCATGTGATATAGTATGTTGGTGAAAGACAGAGAAAAATTGAGGAAGTTATTTCTCATCTTCTGACATGTACATTCCAGTGTCAAACTTATTCTAAGAAGGCTTGAGTACACATCCATCTTACTGTCCTTTGCCTTATTTGTTGGGGACAATGTCTCTCATGGTACCTGTAGCTCATAATTTTGGTGAAACTATCTGGCCATGGAGTTTCAGGAAACACTGTGTTTTTCCTTCTTGCTGCACACAGTGCTGTGATTACAGAAACATACCTACCATTCTTGAATTTTAGGCGGTGCTGAAAACCTGAACACAAATCTTCTCACTTGAGCTCAAAGTACTTCATCTCCTGAGCCATCTCTTCATGCCCTTTTAAAAATATAATTTACCATTTTTTTAAAATTAAAGCCAAACCCCTTGAATTTCTTTTACACTGAGAACTTCAACATCATTTTTCTCAATTTAATCCTGCTAAAACCTAATGGGTCCCCTTTCTGTTTTCCAATAATGCCTAAAATTTGGTACCACCATTCTTTCTATTGAGAAAAGAGGAACAGAATCAGGAGGCTGAGAATAATAAGTAAGATGGTCATAAACATTCCAAAATGCATTAAAAGTGTTCAAGTTAGAGTAAAGTGAATATTAAGAAGCATATATATGTACAAGTAGGAAAATTGTCCTGTCAAATCACAGATATACACTTTTCTTTGTCTCATAAGAGCCAAAGTTAACCGAATGTGTTAACACATGCAGAATCAGTGGTGAGCATTTATTGGAGGCAGTTAAATACAAAGATAGTGTGTTTCTATCTTAGAATGTCTCCATAACAAATCCATACATTTTAAGATATAGTACACTTTTATCTTTCTTGAGTCACAAGCCCATTGTCCAGAGTATGTCCATCTGCCTTTAATGTGTTATGAGTCTTAACACCTGTAGGTTCAGTATTTTTTACTATGACAAAGATAATTGTAATATAGATTTTATTAATTTAAAAATAAATCATAAAATTTGAAAATCTCTTTGTAGACTCAACCTACATGTTGCTTTTCTAAAACCTCTTGCATCTAGGTAATACATTGTAAAATGTCAAAATCATACCAGAATGAAAGAGCAAATAGAGAAAAATGAAACATATGAAAAATTCCAATTAACCTTGAGGCACAATTTGAGTTTGTATCAGCAAATTCTCTAGAGACTGGTGTTAATCCATTTTGGTGGATTTTGCTGCAGAGAACAATGTGTCTCCTTTTTTTTTCCAGTATATGTTTTGTAGAAATTACATGGCATTGTTTGCTAGATGCCTTCAATACAACTGTATTTTAGCCTCTTATCAGCCAAAAGTGCCAAAACTGAAGATGTAGGAGAATGATGTTCAGCTGCATTTATTGACAGCTGAAAGTACTAAAAATGGTGCAGGCATTTGTATAAATAGATAGAGTTGTTGAACATGAATCAAAAAGAAGCAATGTCACTGTTAAGAGGACCTGGTGACATAATATGATCCTGGGTCATCCTTCAAAACCAAAAATTGTGGTATTTTAGAATGGAACACAGAAGCCAGAAGTATTGTCTTGTTTTTCTTGGCCCCAGGCAAGCCTCTTGCTTACCCAGGTTGAGAAATACTTTCACCTGGGGAAACCTCACATATTCTGGCTATTACTGCAAAGAGACGTGTCAATTCTGTTTCGATAAATCATCTCAGGCAAAGGCATGGACAAAACCTTTTGTTTTTTCTGCCTGTAGAAGCTCATCCCTTCTTTATATCTCCTTTGGCACAAGGCATGGGGTGTGGCCAGTTTTGTTTCCTGCCTTCTACTTTTCAGATTTACTAGAGGCAGGAAGGATCTGCTCCTACTACATACAGATGTCTTCTGGAAGGTGAAATTTTAATGTAGACTTTTGTGAGATATTCCCTTCTGAAGGAGAAAGGAAAGATGGCTTCTTCTCAGGTAAATGTATGCGTGGGTATGGGACAAGTAGACTGTTCCTACAGAAATATTTTATTTTCAGAACTTTCGAACCTTCCCTATGCTGACTCACATTTAGAGAACTATTTTTTTCATCTGATTCTCAGTATTACCTCTTTAAACTTTATGTCACTGGTGAGCAAAAAACAGATTTTTGCTTTTACTGATCTCCTTCATTTTTTTCAGGATAACTTGTATAAATGATAACATAATTTAAAAATATTTATAATTTTCTGATCTCAAAGATGTGTATACATGAGACTAAAGATGAATGTACGTACGTAATTTCTACATGGGTCACTTAGATCATTGTTTTTCTGTGTATAAAGGCCCATGATTCATGAATCTTGCATCTGAGGGGCTATTGCAGTAGTTCTCAGCTTTCCTACTTCCACAACCATTTTATAGAGTTCTTCATGCTGTTCTAACCCAAATATGATTTTGTTTTTTATTGATACTCCAGAAGGGTAATTTTTGTACTGGTATGAAGCCTGATGTAAATATCTTTTTTTTTTGGTAGCTTTGGTGAACACCATTAGATTATTTAGGGGATCAGGCCTTTGACCCGCCAAAAGGTCACCACCATCAGGTTGAGTATTGATTGCCTATTGGATCTTTTCAGAGAAGTCACAATATTCTTTAATTCAAACCTAATTTATCAAATTGTATATTAGTTATTGATAGCAGACATGTTCTATAGTTAACTACCATTTCCTTTGACCAATGGACATGAGGATTAATAATTTTAATTTCAGGGTCTATTGACTTTCACGGATGTGTCTATAGAGTTCTCTAAGGAGGAGTGGGAATATCTGGATCCTGCTCAAAGAGCTTTGTACAGAGAGGTCATGTTGGAGAATTACAACAATTTGTTATTTGTGGATAAGAATACTTTTATTCCATAATATCTACTTCACTTTAGGAATATCTAAAACTACTATTAATATTTGCATCTGACTTCAGTTAGTCTCTCTCTTATTTTTTATAGGTGTTGATTACTCTCTGATTTATAGCTAACATGTTATCTACCTTTATCTTGATTTTACATTTAACCTGTTGATGTGGAAATCTTATACCCTTTTTGAAAAGGCAGTCAGTGGCATATATAAGAGAATGTACTTTGACTTGCACAGTTTTCTTTTTTCAATGTGTACTTTTACAAAGAAATTCAGAATTATAAAAAGGATTCATGATGAAGACTCTAAAATACTTTGGAAGGAAGTGGGTATAAAAAAATCATGTATCTTTTACTCTTCCATTTTATCTACATGTTACAATCCTGTACTAGCACATAGCTACATTCAATGCTGTATCTTTGTGCTCATTTGAATGTACAGGTGATGCTGTTTCCAAACCAGAGATAGTCATCCATCTTGAACAAAAGAAAGAAACATGGATTATTGGTAGAGATGATAGAGTAGGAATAGAATTAGGTAATCTGAAATGAAATAACATGTCATGTGATGATTGCAAACTCAGGAGTAATCTAATCTGACGTATGGCCAGAGAAGCTGTATAATAGAAATTATTCCTAAGAATTTCTCTTAGAATAAAGAACCAAAGACACAGTATAAAACTGGATGATACATGATTTTTGCCTTACTTTATTTGAATACTGATATTTTGAAATGTACAATGTTCTTACCTATTTCATAAAGTAGTAGATTGTTTTGTATTCAAGTTACTGCAATTTTTTCTGTTTCACATGAATGATCAGTAGTGATCATTTATATTTGAGTAATTTATTGATTTATTCCCTTTTTATGATTTTTATAGAGTATATTTAGCTTGTATTTTTCTCTCTTTCATCTCCTTGCAGACCATCTCCACTCTCCATACTAATTTAATATCATGATTTCTCTAACTGTTCTGCCTCTCTCTCTCTGCCTCTTTCTCTTTCTTTGACTCTCTCATTTTCCCTCAAAAGATAAAAGAGAGAGAGAGAAGAGAAAAGAAGCCAAAAAGTCATTTGAACATGGAGTCTGATTTGTTTTGACCACTGTTCCTGAACAGAAGGAATGGAATATGATTAATAGACACAATGTTCAATCATAGTACAAAACTTATTTTCCTCTTCAAGAAATTATGTAATTTGAATAGGTTCTTAGCTTGGTTGACACTTTCTACCTCTTTCCCCTTCTTAATGCTGGGATTTTGTCTGCCTTAAGTTGCAATGGTCTTGGGAATGTTGTCATATTCTCAGTGAGTTTATATGGGCATTTGTCTTGTTGTGTCTATAAAATGCAGGTAATTTAGCATCTTTCATCAACTATTTCATTTATGATCCTCTGTCTCATCTTCTGCATAGGTCTCTGAGCCTTGATATGAGGGTGTTATAAAGATAACTTATGTAAAACTAAGTGCTCCAAGTCTCTCATTTCCTGTACTTTGTCCAGTTGTAGATATATATGTTAGGCTTCTCTATAGATGGCTGAGTGCTACACAGATATACTGGGAATATATATATTCAGGAATCATATTATTGCTATTTCTATTTGTAGTAATAATAGTATATTTTAGATGAATTTGAGAATTGCTCTTTCTATTTCTGTGAAGACTTGAGTTGGAATTTTGATGGGAATTGGATTGAATCTGTAGAATATTTTTGATAAGATTGTCATTTAATATATTAATCCTGCCAATCCATGAGTATGGGAGATCTTTTCACCTTCTTTGAATTATTTCTTCATCGACTTAAAGTTCTCTTAATACAGAAATTTCACTTGCTTGTTTAGAGTCACATCAAGATATTTTATATTATTTGTGAATATTGTGAAGGGTATCATTTTTCTCAGCCCATTTATCCTTTGAGTAGAGGAAGGCTAGTGATTTGTTTGAGTTAATTTTATATCCAGCTTTGCTGGAGTTGTTTATCAGGTGTAAGAGTTCTCTGATGGAAATTTTGGGGTGACTTCTATGTACTATCAAAAACTCAGGATAGCAAAAACAATTCTCAACAATAAAAGAACTTCTAGGGGAATCACCATACCTGACCTCAACCTCTACTTCAGAGCAATAGTGATCAAAAAACACATAGTATTGGAACAGAGACAGGCAGGTAGATCAATGGCAGAGAATGAAGACCTAGAAATAAGCCCACACACATATGTTCACTTGATCTTTAACAAAGAAGCCAAAATCATCCTGTGAAAAAGAGAGCATTGAGGAATGGATACAGAAAATGTGGTACATTTACACAATGGAGTACTACTCAGCTATTAAAAACAATGACTTAATGAAATTTGCAGGCACATGGATGGAACTTGAAAATATCATCCTGAGCGAGGTAACTCAGTCACAAAAGAAGGAACATGGTATGTACTCACTGATAAGCGGATATTAGCCCAAAAGCTCAGAACGCCCAAGTTTCACATAACAGTAACCGCTGGACTGAGAGTGAGGTCCCAGATGGAGGAGTTGGAGGAAGGTCTGAAGGAGCTGAGGGAATTTG
>CM052711.1:70163469-70177716 GCA_028551405.1 Uromys caudimaculatus | reverse complement strand
CCCCCCCCCCGGTCCTCCTGGAGTTTGGACCACCAACCAAAGAATACACATTGATGGACTTATGGTTTGGACCACATATGTGGCAGAGGATGACCTCGATGGCCATCGGGGGAGAGGAAAGGCCCTTGGGCCTGAGGACGTTAGAGGACTCAGTAAATAGGAATGTCAAGGCGGGAATATGGGGATGGGTGGTCAGGAGGGGGGGTGGGAGGTGGAATTCCCTCCTAGAGGCAGGTTGGGGAGGGGATGGGGGTTACCCAAAGAGGAGACTCAGAAAAGGGGAAACATTGGAAATGTATATAAAGTATCAAAAATAAAAAAGGAGAAAAAAAAAAAGAAAAGAAAAAGAAAGCATTTTAAACAAATGGTGCTGGATGAACTGGTAGTTAGTATGTAGAAGAATGCAAACTGATCAATTCTTATATCCTTTGTATATAATCTTGTCCAAATGCATCAAAAACATCTAAAAAAAGCAAAGCGAATCAAATCAAAACAAAACACAAAACCAGATTTGTTGTTTCTAATAGAAGAGAAAGTGGGAAAGAAACATGAACCCATTAGAGCAGGGAGAAATTTCCTGAACAGAACACCAATGTTTCATGGTCTAAGATCAGCAATTGACAGAAGTGACCTCATAAAATTGAAAAAGGACATTTTCAATAAGACGAAACAACAACCCACAGGTTAGGAAAAGATCTGTATCAACATCTAAAAGAGGGCTAATATCCAAAATTTACAAATAACTCAAGAAGTCAGACTCCAGAGAAACAAATTATTCTATTAAAATGGAGTACAGAGCAAACAAAGAATTATCAACTGAGGAATCTCAAATGGCTGAGAAGCACTTTCAGAAATGTTCAACATCCTTAGTCTTACATGTGTGTAAGTGTATGTGTATGTATAGTTTTCAGTAAATATAAAATAATATTTCCATTTGGATCTACAAAATCCAATTTTATATTATTTTAGATTATTTCAAAAATCTTCTTTGGTAATGATCTTTGTCCTCTCCCAGTTTAGAAAGTCTTCTCCATTTCCTACTTGAGATTACCTTTATTTGTCCTGTCCCTAACCATATAATTGTACTAAACCAATATGGGTTAGGTAAATGAGAATTATTTTTCCACAAGATATGATCAGCTGCATGGGTTTTCTAAATGAAGATTGTTCATCACTGAAAAAATATACAATCAGATACAAGAAAAAAAATACTCAGAGATGTTTTTATATACTTGTAAATACACATAGCTATAAATACACACATGCACAGGCACACTCACTTGCACAAACATAAGTACACAAATATACTTATTATGTAGAGACAAATGAGAATGAGGGTGGTGAACATGGACTATTAATTGGCATATGCTTGATGGAAAGAAGAGATAAAAATGCGATGTATTTCTACTTCAATTGAATATATTTATTTCTATTAATTAATTTATTCATGTTACATCAAATTAGCAGTCCACACCCTCCAACCAATCCATCCCTTATGAAGGGCATCCCCATCTGCCAATCCCCTTCTCCTCTGAGAAGTGGGGAATCCCCCCTAACTACAAACTCATCATAAATATCAAGTCACTGCAGTACTGCATACATCTACTCCTACTGAGGGAAGAGGAAGCAGTCCAGAAGGGGGAACTGAATCCAGAGGTAGGTAACAGAGTCAGGGACTGCTCCCACTCCTGTTGATGAAGGACCCTCAGGAATACCAATCTACACACCTGCTACATTTGTGCCAGAAGAAGTCAGAAGTTCAGGTTCAGTCCATGTATGGTCTTTTATTGGTGGTTCAGTGTCTGTGAGATACAAGAGTGCATGTTCATTGACTCTGTTGGTCTTCATGTTGAGTTCCTATCCCCCTCAAGATTCCTCAATCCTTCAGCTAAATCTTCCTCAAGACTTTCTGAGCTCCATGTAATATTTGGCCATGGGCCTTTCCATCTATTTTCATTGGCTGCTGAATTGAACATCCGAGAGGAATGCCATGCTAGGCTCATGACAGAAAAAATAACACAGTATCGTTAACAGTATCAGATTTGGTCTTGTCCAAGGGATGGGTTGAAAGTTGGGTTGGAAATTGGCTGTCTATTGCCTCTGTGACTGCTCAGTCTTGTCCATGCACTTCTTGTAAACAGGACATATTTTGGGTTAAGGTTTTGTGGTTAGATTGGTATTTTTATGCCTCCACTATGAGTCCTACCTGGCTACAGGAGATAGACACTTATGGCTCCACCTCCACTACTGTTAGGAGTGTCAGCTAGAGTAATCCTCATAGGCTCCATAGAGCCTCACTCATCACAGGACTCTGGTACATTCTAATGATGCTGCTCCCTCTGACAACTATAGATTTACATTCATTCTCTTGGCCCACTCTCCATGACTGTCAGAACTTACTATTCACCTCAGCCATTCCTTTCCCCATCTTCTCCTGTACCCCATTCACTCTCTCCATCCATGTCCAATGATATTGTTTTTACCCTTCTGAATGAGATTCAGGTATCCTCCCTTGACCCTTCTTGTTATTTAGGTTCTTTGGATATGTAGATTCTAGTGTGAATATCCTTTTATTTATGACTAACATTCATTCATAGGTAAGTACGTACCATGCATATCCCATTGAGGTTGGGATACCTCACTGAGGATTATATTTTCTCGTTATTTACATTTGCCTTCAAGTTTCATGATGTCCTTGTTTGTAATAGCTGATTAGTATTCCATGTGTAAATGAACCACATTTTTGATATCTATTCTTCAGTTAATGGGCATCTGAGTTGTTTCCAATTTCTGCTTACTATTAATGTAGCTGCTATGAAAAAAGTGGAGCATATGTTCTTGTGGGATGGTGGAACATCTTTTGAGTATATGCCCAGGTATATCTGGGTCATCAGGTAGAACTATTTCCAATATTCTGATAAACTTCCAGTTGAATTTCCAGAATGAAAGGAAAGAGTTCTCCTCTGTGAGAGTGGTTCCAGAAAATCTATACATTACACAAAATGGCCTTACATTCATATCAGCCATTGCTGCTGGAGGCTCACAACTGGGCTTTGTCCCAGGGGCAGAAACCATGATACACTGTCTCCACTAGAGCCATGCTTGGTTCAGCTGTTCAAGTTTGCACATCCAACTATAATAGAAGAGTGTTTTCCATGCTCCACACCCTTGCCAGTAAGTGCTCTAGCTTCAGTTTTTGGTCTTAGTCATTCTGATGGGTAGAAGGGTAGAATTACAGAGTTGTTTCGATTTGCATTACTCTAGTGAGTATAGATATTAAACATTTCTTTAAGTTTCTCTCAGCCATTAAATTACTCTGACAAGAATTCTGATTGGCACTTTACCCCATTTTAATCAAGTTGTTTGGTTTGTCATTATCTAATATCTTGAGTTCTTTATTTACTTGGATATGAGTCATCTGTCAGATGAAGAATAGATATCATTTACCCTGCAATCGCTTTCCAACTTCAGGATTTCCCATTTATAAATTGTTAATCTTAGAGCCTAAGGTATTGCTGTTCTGCCCAATATGTTGTCTCATGTACCATCACATTCAAGATAGTTCCCCAGTGTGGTGGTTTGTATGTGCTTGGGCTAAGGAGTAGCACTATTAGGATAGGACTTGGGTGGGTCACTGTGGGCATGTGCTTTAAGACCCTAGTCCTAGCTGCTTGGAAGTCAGTTGTCTTTTACTGGCATGCAGGGAAGATGTAGAACTCTCAGCTCCTCATGTATCCTTCATTCCTGGACACTGCCATAATCTTGCCTTGATGATAAAGTATTGAACATGTGAACCTGTAAACCAGCCCCAATTAAATGTTGTCTGTATAAGACTTGGTTTGGTCATGGTGTCTGTTTAAAGCAGTAAAACCCAAAGTAGGACACTCACTTTCTATTTCATTAGATGTAGTTCATCAAGTTTTATTTTGAGGTATTATGTCTACTTGTACTTCGGTTCTGTGCAGCATGATAATTATGGATCCAGTTAGACCACCACCAGTTATTGAAGATTTCTATTTTTTATTTTATGGCTTTGAACTCTTTGTCAAAATTCAAGTGTATGTATGTGTATGTATTTATTTCTTCGATTTCCATTTGATTCTAATGATCTGGCTGTCTGTTTCTATACCAATATCACACAGTTTCTATTAATATTGCTTTGTAATGCAGCTTGAAGTCAGTAATGGTGATTTCTTCAAGAGCTGTTTTGGAGTTCAGGGTTATTTTAGTTATCCTGAGGATCTTTCCCCCATAGAAAGGAGAGAGTAGTTCTTTTAATGTCTACAGAATTATGTTGGACTTTTGAGGGGAATTGCATTGAACCCATAGATTGCTTTTGATATGATGGCCATTTTTACTAAGATTATCCTATGAAACCATGATCAAGGGATTTTCCTTTTTATTTTTTAATTTTTATTTTTGATACTTTATTTACATTTCAAATGTTTCCCCCTTTCCAGGTCTCCACTTTGGAAACCCCCTGTCCCCCACCCCCTACCTCTGCGGTTTGAGGGTATTCCCCCACCCACCCACCTGCCCATCTGCTCCCGTCTTCCCACCTTGGCATTCCCCTATACTGGGGCCTCTAACACTCTCAGGCCCAAGGGTCTCCCCTCCCCCAGATGGCCAATAAACCTTCCTCTGCCACATATGTGGTCCAAGCCATGGGTCCCTCCATGTGTATTATTTGGTTGGTGGTCCAGTCTCCAGAAGTACCGAGGGGTCAGGCCAGTTGACACTGTTGCTCCCTACATGGGGCTGCAAACTCCCTCAGCTCCTTCTGTCCCTTCTCCAACTCCTCCATCTGGGACCTCACAATCAGTCCAGTGGTTACTGTGAATTGAATCTTGGGTTTTCTGAACTTTTGGGCTAATATCCACTTATCAGTGAGTTCATACCATGTTCATTATTTTGTGACTGAGTTACCTTGCTCAGGATGATATTTTCAAGTTCCATCCATTCGCCTACGAATTGCATAAATTCATTGTTTTTAATAGCTGAGTACTATTCCATTGTGTAAATGTACCACATTTTCTGTATCCATTCCTCTGATGAGGGACATCTGGGTTGTTTCCAGCTTCTGGCTATTATAAATATGGCTGCTATGAACATAGTGGAGCATGTGTCTTTATTACTTGTTGGAGAATCATCTGTTTCACTTGAGTTTCTAATCTTAGCCATTCTGACTATTATGAGGTGGAATCTCAGGGATGTTTTGATTTGCATTTTCATGATGACAAAGGATGTTGAACATTTCTTTAGGTGCTTCTCAGCCAATCAGTATTCCTCAGTTGAAAATTCTTTGTTTAGCTCTGTACTCCATTTTTTAATAAGGTTATTTGATTCTCTGAGGTCTAACTTATTTAGTTCTTAGAATATTTTGTATATTAGCCCTCTATCAGATGTAGGATAGGTAAAGATATTTTCTCAATCTGTTGGCTGCAGTTTTGTCCTATTGACAATGTCCTTTGCCTTACAAAAGTTTTGCAATTTTATTGGGTTCCATTTATTGATTCTTGATCTTAAAGCATAAGCCATTGGTGCTCTGTTCAGAAAAACTCCCCCGTTGCCCAAGTGTTCAAGGCTCTTCCTTTAGATTTAGTGTATCTGGTTCTATGTGCAGGTCCTTGATCTGCTTAGACTTGACCATTGTATAAGGAGATAAGAATAGATTAATATGCATTCTTTTACATGCTGACCCCCTGTTGAAACAGCACCTTATGTTGAAAATGCTGTCTTTTTTTCTACTAGATAGTTTTAGCTTCTTTGTCAAAGATCAAGTGACCATAGATGTGTGGGATCATTTTAGGTCTTCAATTCTATTCCATTGATGTGACAGCCTGTACCAATACCATGAGTTTTTAATCACTGTTGCTCTGTACTATAGCTTAATGTCAGGGATGGTGATCACCCAGAAGTTCTTTTATTGTTGAGAATAGTTTTCACTATCCTGGATTTTTTGTTATTTCAAATGATTTTGAGAATTGCTCTTTCTAATTCTATGAAAAATTGAGTTGGAATTTTGATGTGGATTGCATTGAATCTATAGATTTTTTTTTTGGCAGGATGGGCATTTTTACTATATTAATCCTGCCAATCCATGAGCATGGGAGATCTTTCCATTTTCTGAGGTCTTCTTTGATTTCTTTCTTCAGAGACTTGAAGTTCTTGTCAAACAGATCTTTCACTTGTTTGGTTAGAGTCACACCAGGATATTTTATGTTGTTTATGACAGTTGAGAAGAGTGTTGTTCCCTACTATCTTTCTCTGCCCTTTTATCTTTTGAGTATAGGAAGGCCTCTGATTTGTTTGAGATAAGTTTATATCCAGTTACTTTGCTTAAGTTGTTTATCAGCTGTAGGAGTTCTCTGGCAGAATTTTTGGAGTCATATAAGTATAGAATCATATCATCTGCATGTAGTGATATTTTGACTTCTTCTTTTCCAGTTTGTGTCCTTTTGACTTTATTTTGTTGTCTAATTGCTCTACCTAGAACTTCAATTACTATATTGAATACATGTGAAGTGAGTTGGCATCCTTGTCTAGTCATGCTTTTAGTGGAATTACTTCAAGTTTCTGTCCATTTAGTTTGATGTTGACTATTGGTTTGCTGTATATTGCTTTAGTATATTTTTAGGTATTGGCTTTGAATTCCTGATAGTTCCAAGACATTTAACATGAAGGGATGTTGAATTTTGTCAAATGCATTTCAGCTTCTAATGAAATGGTTTTGTGTTTTTTTTTTCTTTCTTTGAGTTTGTTTATGTAGTGGATTAAGTTTATGGATTTCCATATATGGTAACATCCCTTCATCCCTGGGATGAACCCTACTTGACCTTGGTGAATGATTGTTTTGATGTGTCCTTGGGTTCGGTTTGCATGAATTTTATTGACTATTTTTGCATCAATATTCATGAGAAAACTTGGTCTGAAGTTCTCTTTGTTGGGTCTTTGTGTGCTTTTGGTATTAGTGTAACTGTGGCTTCATATAATGAATTGTGTAGTGTTTCTTCTGTTTCTATTTTGTGGAATAATTTGAAGAGTATTGGTATTATTTCATCTTGAAGGTCTGATAGAATTTTGCACTAATTCCATGTGGTCCTGCGCTTTTTTTGTTTGGTAGACTTTTAATGACTGCTTCAATTTCTTTAGGGTTTATGGGACTGTTTACATGGTTTATCTGATCCTGATTTAATTTTGGTGTTAGGTATCTTTCTATAAAATTGTCCAATTCATCCAGAGTTTCCAATTTTGTTGACTATAGGCTTTTAAGGTAGGATCTGATAATTTTTTTAATTTTCCCCTTTTCTCTTGTTATGTCTCCCTCTTCATTTCTGATTTTGTTAATTTGGATACTGTCTCTGTGCCCTCTGGTTTGTCTGGCTAATTGTTTATCTATCTTGTTGATTTTCTCAAAGAACCAGCTCCTGATTTGGTTGATACTCTGTGTAGTTCTTTTTGTTTCTGCTTGGTTTGTTTTAGCCCTGTGTTTAATTATTTCTTGCCATCTATTCCTCTTGTGTGTATTTGCTTCTTTTTGTTCTAAAGCTTTCACGTGTGCTATCAAGCT
The DNA here is from genome assembly GCA_028551405.1 of Uromys caudimaculatus. Taxonomy (NCBI): domain Eukaryota; kingdom Metazoa; phylum Chordata; class Mammalia; order Rodentia; family Muridae; genus Uromys; species Uromys caudimaculatus. The sequence continues at coordinate 70,170,146 of CM052711.1, read as the reverse complement.
GCTAGTGTATGTTATCTCCAGTTTCCTTTTGGAGGCAATCAGAACTATGAGTTTTCCTTTTAGCACTGCTTTCATTGATTCCCATAAGTTTGTGTATGATGTGCCTTCATTTTTGTTAAATTCTAAAAACCCTTTCTTTATTTTTTCATGACCAAGTTATCATTGAATAAGGCATTGTTTAGCTTCCATGTGTATGTTTACTTTCTGTTGTTTTTGTTGTTTTTGAAGACCAGTCTTAGTCCTTAGTGGTCTGATGGGATGCATGGAATTATGTTAATCATCTTATATCTCTTAGGACCTGTTTTTGTGACTGAATATATGGTCAATTTTGGAGAAGGTATCAAGAGGTGCTGAGAATAAGGTATATTCTTTTGTTTTAGGATGACATGTTCTACAGATAACTTTTAAATCCATTTGGTTCAAAACTTATGTCTGTTTTGCTTTATTTATGTTTAGTTTATGTTTCCATGGACTGTCCATTGATGAGAGTTGGTTTTGAAGTCTCCCATTATTAGCTTGTGTAGTTTGATATGTGATTTAATCATTAGTAAATGATTCTTTTCTGAATGTGGGTTCCCTTCCATTTTTTGTATAGATATTTAGGATTGTGATATCACCTGGATAGCATTATCCTTTGATGTGTATGAAGAATCTGTTCACATCTCTTTGGAGTAATTTTGGTTGCCTGTGTCTTATATTAAATGTTAGAGTTGCTATTTGAGCTTGTATCTTGGAATTTTGCTTTAGAAGGTATTTTTCTTTAATGCAGCAAGTTGAGGAATCCTGCTTACAGATCCAGTCTGTTAGCCTTTGTCTTTTTATTGTTACATTTATTCAGTTGAATAAGTGAATTTTCAACAAATGGGGCTGGGTCAAATGGCGGTCAACATATAGAAGAATGCAAATTGATCCATTCCTATCCCCCTGTACAGAGCTCAAATCCAAATGGATCAAGGACCTCCACATAAAACCAGGTACACTGAATCTAATAGAAGAACAATTGGGGAACAGTCTTGAACACATGGGCACAGGTAGAAAGTTCCAGAACTGAACACCAATGGCTTATGCCTTATGATCAAGAATTGACGGATGGGACCTCAAGAAACTGCAATGCTTCTTTAAGTCAAAGGACACTGTTAGTAAGACAAAACCGCAAACACCAGATTAGGAAGAGATCATTACTAATCCTATGTCTGATAGAGGGCTAATATCCAATATATACAAAGAACTCAAAAAGTTAGACTCCAGAGAAACAAATAACCCTATCAAAAACTGTGGAACAGAGCTAAACAAAGAATTCTCAACTGCGGAAACTTGAAGGGCTGAGAAACACCTAAATAAATGTTCAACATCATTAGTCATCAGGGAAATGCAAATCAAAACAACCCTGAGACTCTACCTCATACCAGTCAGAATGACTAAGATTAGAAACCCAGATGACAGCAGATGTTGGCGAGAATGTGGAGAAAGAGGAACACTCCTCCATTGCTGGTGGGATTGCAAGCTGGTAAAACCACTCTCAAAATGATTTTGGCAGACCCTCAGAAAAATGAACCTAATACTATCCGAGGACCCAGTTATATCATTCGTGGACATATACCCAGATGATGCTCCAACATGTAAGAAAGACACATGCACCACTATGTTCACAGAAGCCATATTTATAATAGCCAGAAGCTGGAAACAACCCAGATGTCCCACAACAAAGGAATGGAAACAGAAAATGTGGTACATTGACACAATGGAATACTACTCAGTTATTAAAAATAATGACTTCATGAAATTTACAGGCAAATGGATGGAACTTGAAAATATCATGCTGAGTGAGGTAACTCAGTCACAAAAGAACAAACATGGTATGTACTTACTATTAAGTGGATATTAGCCCAAAAGTTTGGAATACCCAAGAATCAATTCACAGCAACCATTGTACTGAGTGTGGGGTAACAGATGGAGGAGTGGGAGAAGGGACTGAAGGAGCTGAAGGAGCTTGCAGCCCCATGGAGGGAGAAACAGTGTCAATTGGCCTAACCTCCAGGTGCTCCAGGAGACTGGACCACTAACCAAAGAATACACATGGGGGGACCTATGGTGCTGGCAAGATATCTGGCAGAGGAGGGCCTTGTTGGTCATCAGTGAGAGGAAAGGCCCTGGGCCTGAGGGTGTTAGATGCCCCAGTTTAGAGGAATGCCAGGGAGGGAATACAGGAGTGGGTGGGTAAATGGGGGAATGCCCTCAAAGATGCTGGGGAAGGGGCATGGGATAGGGAGTTTCCAAAGGAGAGACATGGAAGGGGGAAAACACTTGAAATTTAAATAAAGTATCAAAAAAAGAGGAGTTGATGGTTATGTGACCTTTTGTTGAAGCAATCCTGCTAGTATTTTTGAAGCGACAGACTAGTAAAAAATTTAGTTTATATTTTGTTGTGTCATGGATTTTTCTGTCTACTTCATTGATGCTGATTTAGTGTTTAGTTGGATATATTTTCTAGACTGATATCTGTGGTCTCTTATGATCTTCAAGACATCTGCCCAGTGACTTCTCACTTTTAGATTCTGTTTTGAGAAGTCAGGAGAAGTTATAAAAGTTTGTCTTTCTATGTTACTTGACTTTTTCCTTTTGCAGCCTTTAATTTTTTTTTTTGTCTGTACATTTATTGTTTTGGATATTATGTGACAGGGGATTTTTTTTTTTCTTGGCCAATCTATTTAGCATTCTGTCAGATTGTCAGATTTTTGCATGTTTAAAGCTGTATCTTTTTTTAGTTTAGGGAAATTTTCATCTATGATTTTGTTTATATATTTTTTGGGCCATGGAGCCAGGAATCCTCTGCTTCTTCTATTCCATTTTATTTTAGTTTTTATATTTAGGTTGTTCTTTTCATAGTGCCCCAATTTCCTTCAGGTCTTATGTTACAAATATTTTAGATTTGTCATTTTCTTTAACCAATGTGTCCATTTCTTCTATCTTATCTTCTAAGTCTGAGATTTTCTCTTCCATCTCTTATATTATGTTGATGATGCTTATGTTTAGAACTCGTCTAGATTTTCTATATCCAAGATTGTCTCAGTTTGTGTTTTCTTCATTGGTTCTATTTTCCTTTACAGACTGTAACATTTGTATTCATTTCTCCAGAATTTATCTGTCTCAGTGAGTGCTTCTTAATGTATGACAAAATTTTGAAATCTTTTATTCTCATAAGTCTCATATGGTTTTTACCCAATAACTTAAGATTGTATCATATATCTTTATTTGTTTTCTTTTGTAAATTTTTATGATATTATATTTTTAATTTAATTTATTTTTCTTTTGCTTATTCATTTTATATATGGCTCACTGCCTCCATCCCAGTAACCTCGTCCCAGAAACATTACCCCATCCCATATCCCCTTCTACTTTGAGCAGGTAGGAGTTCCCTGATTATCCATCAAGTCTGGTGCTTCAATTCTCTGCAAGGCTAGGCATTTCCACTTTCACTGATGTAAGACAAGGCAGCCGAGATAGTAAAACATATCCCATGTATAGACAACTTTTGGGATAGGCCCCATTCCATTTGTTCAGGACACACATGAAGATCAACCTGCACTTTTACTACATATATGCTTAGGTCCAGTCCCTGTATGTACTTTTTTGATAGGTTAGATTCTCAAAGTCCCAAGTGTCCAATTTAGTTGACTCTGTTGGTCTTCTGTGGGGTTCCTATCCCCTTTGGGGCTGCAATACTACATCCTATTTTTCCCTAAGAGTTTGCAAGCTTCACCCTCCGTTTGTCTGTGGGTGTTTGGATCTGTCTGAGTCAGGTGCTTGAAGGGACCTCTCAGAGAACAGCATGCTCCAGTCTGCAAGCATAACACAGACCCATTAATAGTGTCATAGAGAGATGCTTGCTCATGGGATGGGTATCAATTTCAGATTATTATAGGGTGGATATTCCTTAGTCTCTGCTCCATTCCCAGTGTCTTGTAGGCAGGATAAATTTTGAGTTGGAAATTTCCAGGATGAGTTGGTGTTAGTGTTAGTCTACTGGAGTTCATAACTGACTATAGGATGTGGCCTTTTCAATAACCATATCTACAACACAGTGAGTCACAGCTAAGTTCATCTGTATTGATTCTTTGGTTCCTCCCTTATTCCTGATATCTATCTCATCATGTAAAATTCCCCAACTTCCATTCCCCATGAGTTGCATATTTCTATTTATTTTCATTACCATCTAGCCATATCTCCTGTTCTTTTTCACACCTGATCCTGGACCCCACATTCCCCTCCCCAATCCAACACATCTCCCAGGTTCCTACCTCCATCTCCATCTTTTGACAATATAATTCCCCTTTCTAAGTGACATTCAAGATTCCTCGGTTTGGCATTCGCTCTTGTGTAGATTATTTGCATCTGTGTAGTGTAATAAGGTACATGTATTTTATGGCTAATTTCTACTTGTAAGCAAGTACATACCATGCATGTCAATTGAGACAGGGTTATTTCTAACAGGATGATATTCTCAAGGTTTATCCATTTGCTTTCAAAAATCATGACAACTTTAATTTTTATAGCTGAATATTATTCCATTGTGTAGATTTACCACATTTTCTTTGCCCATTCTTCAGAGGAGATTTCCATCTAGGTTTACTCTGATTTTAAACTCTTTGTTTAATCTTGTATTAGCCTTGAGTCCTAAAAGAAATACTGTAGGTCTTTACTTTTGTCTTTCTGTCATTAGAAAGATGATTTGTTTCCATTTGATAATTCATTTTCACAGAGTGAAGAAGTTTTACTTTTAAATTAATGGGTGATTGTTGCTACAATGTTGTTACAAGCTATGCTGTTATAATGGATAATTAACTAATGATGATGTTCATAATATTATAGAATATATGACATTTCATGAAATATCCTCTAATATCCATTAGGTTTCTGAAATTGTTCATTTGTAAGAAAATTGCTGCAGTTCTGTACTGTTTTTCTATGATCCACAGATTGGTGTTATTTCATACATTATTCAATGTATATTGTTTTCACATTAACTATAAAATGTCATATAACAATTTACTTTCATTACTTTCAGCTCTGTCTGGTGATGATTCCAAGAAGCTATTCCCCAAAGGATATACACAGGATTCCTTCCAGAAAAAGATACCACAAAAACTTGGAGGTAGCAGCCTTTCAGATCTACATCGAAACAAGTTCTGGGACTATAGAGGTAACAGTCCAGAGTATGAACTATGTGATTATAGAAATGATCTGTGTGCAAAAGACATCTGTTTCATTTCTGAAAATGATCAAGAAGCCTTAGCTTCCCCTGAAAGATCACAGACTGAGTCACTCTCATTTTCACAATTAAATGCTTCTGTAGGAAAATTTTCACAAATTTTGAAGCACAACTCTATTCTACACAGAAATTTATGGCAGCTACCTCAGCAATTAAATCTACCCAGAGACAATTTCTACCATGTAGATCAATATAAGAATATCTCTGTGGATGCAGTGAATCATGGAAGATATCATGTGGGATGTACGTGTAGAAAGGACAACAGACTAAATCATATTGATGTATGCTATATTAAGAATCCTTTAGTAAAGTGTTACAAAAGCTATCAACATGGAGGCAATCTTTGCCAATGTAATGTCTTGTTAAATGATTCTATTCGTGAAACATTTCCAGATGAAAATCAGAGAATTAACTTTTGTCCTGAAAATCATTACAGCAAAGATAGAAGAATGGCTATTTGTAATTACTGCTCCCATTCTTCTTTGCAACAGCATGCCATGAATAAACTTTACAAAAATGAAAAGAAAAAGGACACTTTAAGTGAATCTTTAACTCTTAGCTGGTATAATGGAAAGTGGACTAACGGAGATTCCAGCAGATACCTGTGTGATGCATATAGGAATGCCTTAATTGAATCATTAAGCTTCCAGAGGGAACAGAATTCATATAAGTGTAATGAATATGGGAAATCATTTATCCAGTTCTCAAATTGTCAAGCTCACTGCAGAATTCCTACTAACAAGAAACATGAAACTAATGAAAGTGGGAAATCCTGTAAACAGTCCTCAAGTCTTAAAGTTTGCCATGAAATCTGTACTGGAGATAGACTACATCAATCTAATAAGTGTGGAAAATCATTTACGCCATCTTCAAATGTTCAAATACATCATGGAATACATACAGGAGACAAATCTTACAAATGTAATGAATTCTTTACAAATTCTTCAATTACAAAAGTTCACCACAGAATCCATACTGGAGTGAAACCTTACAAATGTCATAAATGTGGAAAATCTTTTACAGACAACTCAAAACTTCAAGTTCACTACAGAATCCATACAGGAGAGAAACCATACAAATGTAATGAGTGTGGAAAATCATTTACAAGGAACTCAGCTCTTAAAGTTCACCAAAGGATCCATACAGGAGAGAAACCCTACAAATGTAATGAATGTGGAAATTCTTTTACAGAAAACTCAGTGCTTAAAGTTCACCAAAGGATCCATACAGGAGAGAAACCCTACAAATGTAATGGATGTGGCAAATCTTTTACTACGGCCTCAATACTTCAAGTTCACTACAGAACCCATACAGGAGAGAAACCTTACAAATGTAATGAATGTGGAAAATCTTTTACAGAAAACTCAGTGCTTAAAGTTCACCAAAGGATCCATACAGGAGAGAAACC
>CM052711.1:70149142-70162969 GCA_028551405.1 Uromys caudimaculatus | reverse complement strand
CAGAGAATTCTCAACTGAGGAAATTCGCAGGGCTGAGAAGCACCTAAAGAAATGCTCAACATCCCTAGTCATCAGGGAAATGCAAATCAAAACAAGTCTGAGATTCCACCTCACACCAGTCAGAATGGCCAAGATCAAAAACTCAGGTGACAGCAGATGCTGGCAAGGATGCGGAGAAAGAGGAACACTTCTCCACTGTTGGTGGGATTGCAAGTTGGTACAACCACTCTGCAAATCAGTTTGGTGGACCCTCAGAAAAATGGACATAATGCTACCTGAGGACCCAGCTATACCTCTCCTGGGCATATACCCAGAAGATGCTCCAACATGTAATAAAGACACATGCTCCACCATGTCCATAGCAGCCACATTTATAATAGCCAGAAGCTGGAAACAACCCAGATGTCCCTCATCAGAGTAATGGATACAGAAAATGTGGTACATTTACACAATGGAGTACTACTCAGCTATTAAAAACAATGACTTAATGAAATTTGCAAGCAAATGGATGGAACTTGAAAATATCATCCTGAGCGAGGTAACTCATTCACAAAAGAAGGAACATGGTATGTACTCACTGATAAGCGGATATTAGCCCAAAAGTTCAGAACGCCCAAGTTTCACATAACAGTAACTGCTGGACTGAGAGTGAGGTCCCAGATGGAGGAGTTGGAGGAAGGTCTGAAGGAGCTGAGGGAATTTGCAGCCCCATGGAGGGAGCAAGAGAGTCAATGGACCTGATGCCCCCCCCCCGGTCCTCCTGGAATTTGGACCACCAACCAAAGAATACACATTGATGGACTTATGGTGTGGACCACACATGTGGCAGGGATGACCTCGATGGCCATCAGGGGGAGAGGAAAGGCCCTTGGGCCTGAGGATGTTAGAGGCCTTAGTAAAGGGGAATGTCAAGGCGGGAATATGGGGATGGGTGGTCAGGAGGGGTGCCAGAGGTGGAATTCCCTCCTAGAGGCGGGTTGGGGTGGGGATGGGGTGTATCCAAAGAGGAGACTCAGAAAAGGGGAAACATTGGAAATGTAAATAAAGTATCAAAAATAAAAAAGGAGGAGAATAAAATAAAATAAAATAAAATAATCTCTTCAAAAAAAAAAAAAAGAAAGAAAATATATAATTTTCCAACTATCCAGAAAGTATCAATGCAATATCAATTATATCAGAGACTTCATGAATCTAAAGGAACAGAACTGCCTTGTGAGCTAACTTGTTAGTACATTTCTAAGGACCGTTATGAAGAGCATTAGGGAGAGGTGGTCACAGTAGACCCAACCCAACTAATTTTTTTGTTTATGCATAGAAAGAAAGATAAATTCTTGAGCTCAGGATCATCTGAGAAAAGACCAAGACTAGGATCAGGCTTGGTGTAAATGGTACTTTCATGGCAGTGTCCCAACCACCTAACTTATCTTCTGTGCTTTCCACAGCAGTTAAATCTCTGAATGCATTTGCAGTGTTAAGAAAAAAAGATGCTTGCTTTCTCTTAAGAATCAAAGGGCTGGGGTGATGGGATGCTGACATATAAAATAATCAAAAGGAAGATCTAAAGTAAATTACTGGCTTGATATTTAAAATAGAAGACTAGACTTGTGATGTACAGGAGAGGACCTACCAGAGAATTTTTGTAGGACATAAATAGAGAACTGCTTGGGGAACGCACATAGGCACACACTCAAACAAACAGAACATGGACATAGAGATCTCTTAGAAAGTCAAGCAAGAAGAATATAGACGGAGAGATCTTCAGAAAGAAAGCATACTCTCAGAACCCTTCCTCAAGCCAAGGGTGGTCCTTTGTATTGTACTACCATTCTGGAAATTCAACTGGCATCTTATCAGAATATTGGAAATAGTTCTACCTGATGACCCAGACATACCTGGGCATATACTCAAAAGATGTTCCACTATCCCACAAGAACATATGCTCCACTTTGGTCATAGCAGCTATATTAATAGTAAGCAGAAATTGGAACCAACTCAGATGCCCCTAAACTAAAGAATAGATACCAAAAAATGTGGTTCATTTACATATGGAATACTAATCAGCTATTACAAACAAGGACATCATGAAATTTGAAGGCAAATGTAAATAACTAGAAAATATAATCCTCAGTGAGGTATCCCAACCCCAGACGGTTATGCATGGTATGTACTTACCTATTAGTGAATGCTAGTCATAAAGAAAATGATATTCACACTATAATTTACATATCCAAAGAACCTAAATAACAAGAAGGGTCAAGGGAGGATACCTGAATGTCATTCAGAAGGGTAAAAACAATATTCATTGGACATGGATGGAGAAAGTGAACGGGTTATAGGAGAAGATTTGGAAAGGAATGACTGGGTGATCAGAAGTTCTGACAGTCATGGAGAGTGGGTCAAGAGAATGAATGTAAATCTATAGTTGTCAGAGGCAGCAGCATCATTAGAATGTACCAGAGTCCTGGGATGAGTGAGGCTCTATGGAGCCTATGAGGATTACTCTAGCTGACACTCCTAACAGTAGTGGAGGTGGAGCCATAAGTGTCTACCTCCTGTAGCCAGGTAGGATCATGGCACAGGCATAAGGATACCAATCTAACCACAAAACCTTACCTCAAAATATGTCCTGTTTACAAGAAGTGCATGGACAAGATGGAGCAGTCACAGAGGCAATAGTCAACCAATTTCCAACCCAACTTTCGACCCATCCCATGGACAAGACCAAATCTGATACTGTTAATGATACTGTGTTATTTTTTCAGTCACGAGCCTAGCATGGCATTCCTCTCAGATGTTCAATTCAGCACCCAATGGAAATAGATGGAGAGGCCCACCGCCAAACATTACATGGAGCTCAGAAAGTCTTGAGGAAGATTTAGCTGAAGGATTGAGGAATCTTGAGGGGAATAGGAACTCAACATGAAGACCAACAGAGTCAACGAACATGCACTCTTGTAACTCGCAGAGACGAACCACCAATAAAAGACCATACATGGACTGAATCTGAACTTCTGACTTCTTCTGGCACAAATGTAGCAGGTGTGTAGATTGGTATTCCTGAGGGTCCTTCATCAAAAGGTGTGGGAGCAGTCCCTGACTCTGTTACCTACCTGTGGCTCCAATTCCCCCTTCTTGGCTGCTTCCTCTTCCCTCAGTAGGAATAGATATATGCATTACTGCAGTGGCTTGATATTTATGATGAGTTTGTAGCTAGGGGGGTTCCCCACTTCTCAGAGGAGAAGGGGATTGGCATATGGGGATGCCCTTCATAAATGATGGATTGGTTGGAGGGTGTGGACTGCAAATTTGATGTAACCTGAATAAATTAATTAATGGAAATAAATATATTCAATTGAAGTTGAAATACATCACATTCTTAATCTCTTCTTTCCCTCAAGCATGTCCCAAGTAACATTCCATGTTTACCGCCCTCATTCTCATTTGTCTCTAGATAATATGTGCGTACTTATGTTTGTGCAAGTGAGTGTGCCTCTGTGTGTGTATATTTATAACTATGTGTATTTACAAGTATACAAAAACTTTTCTGTCAGTATTTTTTCTTGTATCTGATTATATATTTTTTTCAGTGATGAACAATCTTCATTAGAAAACCCATGAAGCTGATCATATCTTGTGGAAAAATAATTCTCCTAACCCACATTGGTTTAGTACAATTATATGGCTAAGGACAGGACAAATAAAGGTAATCTCAAGTAGGAAATGGAGAAGATTTTCTAAACTGGGAGGGGACAAAGATCATTACCAAAGAAGATTTTTGAAAAATAATATAAAAGTGGGTTTTGTAGATCCAAATAGAAATATTATTTTATATTTACTGAAAATTATACATGTATGTACACACACACATGTGTGTGTGTTTGTGTGTGTGTGTTTGTGTGTATATATATATATATGTATGTATGTATATATATATATATGTATGTATGTATATATATATACATTCTATATAGAAAGATTTTACATCCTTTTAGGAATTTAAATAACATATATACATATATATGCATATATTACAACAACAGTAGAGATAACAATGTTGTTGAAAGGAATCATAGACCTATCCAAACTTGATTATAAAGTACAAGAAACATCCTGTCATATTTTATGTATATAATGAAAATATTCATTATCAAAAACAAGGGTACTTTGACAACTATGTACTATTGCCAATTTTCTGAGGAATTGACAGATTGATTTTCAGTTTGGTTTTACAAGCTTGCAGTCCCACTAGAAATGGAGGAGTGTTCCTCTTTCCTCCATAACATCACCACAATCTGCTGTTGCCTGAGTTTTGGATATTAGCCATTCTGATTGGTCTGAGATGGAATCTCAGGGATATTTGGATTTGCATTTCCCTGGAGATAAGGATGTTGAACATTTCTTTAAGTGCTTCTCAGCCATTTGAGATTCCTCAGCTGATAATTTTTTCTTTGGCTCTGTACTCCATTTTAATAGGGTAATTTGGTTCTCTGGAGTCTTACTTCTCGAGTCATTTGTAAATTTTAGATATTAGCCCTCTTTCAGATGTAGAGTTGATTCAGATCTTTCCCTAACCTGTAGGTTGCTGTTATGTCTTAATGAAAATGTCTTTTTTCAATTTTATGAGGTCATTTTTGTCAATTGTAGACCTTAGAGCATGAAATATTGGTATTCTGTTCAGGAAATTTTCCACTGTGCTAATGGGTTTATGTTTCTTTCCCACTTTCTCTTCTATTAGTTTCAGCAGATCTGGTTTTGTGTTTTGTTTTGTTTTGATTCACTTTGCTTCTTTGTAGAAGTCTTTGATGCTTTTGAACTAGAATTATGTACAAGGATATAAGATTGGATCAATTTGTATTCTTCTACATGCTAACTACCAGTTGATCCAGCACCATTTGTTTAAAATGCTCTCTTTTTCTCAGGATGATTTTGGCTTCTTTGTTAAAGATCAAGTGACCATATGTGTGTGGGTTTATTTCTAGGTCTACAATTCTCTGCCATTGATCTACCTGCTGGTCTCTATACCAATACTATATCGTTTTTGATCACTATTGCTCTGAAGTAGAGCTTGAGGTCAGGTATGGTGATTGCCCTAAAAGTTCTCTTATTGTTGAAAATAGTTTTTGCTATCCTGAGTTTTTGATAGTACACAGAAGTCACCCCAAAAATTCCATCAGAGAACTCCTATACCTGATAAACAACTCCAGCAAAGTAGCTGGATAAAAAATTAGCTCAAACAAGTCAGTAGCCTCCCTCTACTCAAAGGATAAATAGGCTGAGAAAAACAATACCCTTCACAATATTGACAAGTAATATAAAATGTCTTGATGTGACTCTAAATAAGCAAGTGAATTTTTTGTATTAAAACAACTTTAAGTTTATGAAGAAAGAAATCAAAGAGGGTGAAAAGATCTCCTATGCTCATGGATTAGCAGGATTAACATATTAAATGACAATCTTATCAAAAATATTCTACAGATTCAATACAATTCCCATCAAAATTTCAACTCAAGTCTTCACAGAGATAGAGCAATTCTCAAATTCATCTAAAATATACTATTATTACTACAAATAAAAATGGCAATAATATGATTCCTGAATATATATATTCCCAGTATATCTGTGCATCACTCAGGCATCTATAGAGAAGACTAACATATATATCAACAACTAGACAAAGTACAGGAAATGAGAGACTTGGATCGCTTAGTCTTATATAAGTTATCTTTATAACACCCTTATAACAAGGCTCAGAGATCTATGCAGAAGATGAGACAGAAGGATTATAAAAGAAATCGTTGATGAAAGATGCTAAATAAACTGCATTTTATAGACACAACAAGAGCAATGCCCATATAACCTCACTGAGTATATGACAACATTCACAAGGCCATTACAACTTAAGGCAGACAAAATCCCAGCATTAAGAAGGGGAAAGAGGTAGAAAGTGTCACCCAAGCTAAGAACATATTCAAATTATATAATTTCTTGAAGAGGAAAATCAGTTTTGTACTATGATTGAACATTGGGTCTATTAATCATATTCCATTCCTTCTGTTCAGGAACAGTGGTCAAAACAAATCAGACTCCATGTTCAAATGAATTTTTGGCTTCTCTCTCTCTCTCTCTCTCTCTCTCTCTCTCTCTCTCTCTTTTAATCTTTTGAGAAAGAGTGAGTGAGACAAAGAAAGAGACAGAGAGAGAAAAGCAGAAAAGTCAGAGAAATCATGATATTAAGTTAGTGTGGAGAGTGGAAATGGTCTGTAAAGAGAAATATACAAGCTAAATATACTCTATAAAAATCATAAAAAAGGAATAAAACAATAAACCACTCAAATATAAATGATCACTACTGATCATTCATGTGAAACAGAAAAAAATGGCAGTAACTAGAATACAAAACAATCTACTACTTTATGAAATAGGTAGAACATTGTACATTTCAAAATATCAGTATTCAAATAAAGTAAGGCAAACATCATATATCATCCAGTTTTTATACTGTGTCTTTGGTTCTTTATTCTAAGAGAAATTCTTAAGAATAATTTCTACTATAGAGCTTCTTTAGCCATACGTCAGATCTAGATTACTCCTGGGTTTGCAATTATCACATGACATGTTATTTCATTTCAGATTACCTAATTATTTTCCTATCTATCATCTCTACCAACAAGCCTTGTTTCTTTGTTTTGTTCAAGATGTATGACTAACTCTGGCTTTGAAACAGCATCACCTGTACATTCAAATGAGCACAAAGATCCACCATTGAATGTAGCTATGTGCTAGCACAGGATTGTAACATGTAGATAAAATGGAAGAGTAAAAGATACATGAATGAATTTTTTTTATACCCACTTCCTTCCAAAGTATTTTAGAGTCTTCATAATGAATCCTTTTTATAATACTGAGTTACCTTAGAAAAGCACCACATTGAAAAAAGAAAATTGTGCAAGTCAAAGTACATTCTCTTATATATGCCACTGACTGCCTATTCAAAAAGGGTATAAGATTTTCTCATCACCAGGTTAAATGTAAAATCAAGGTAAAGGTGCATAACACGTTAGCTGTAAATCAGAGAGTAACCAACACCTATAAAAACATAAGACAGAGAGACTAACTAAATGAAGTCAGATGCAAATATTAATAGTAGTTTTACATATCCTTAAAGTGAAGTAGAAATTATGGAATAAAAGTATTCTTACCCACAAATAACAAGTTGTTGTAATTCTCCAACATGACCTCTCTGTACAAATCTCTTTGAGCAGAATCCAGATATTCCCACTCCTCCTTAGAGAACTCTATAGCCACATCCATGAAAGTCAAGAGACCCTGAAATTAAAATTAACAGTATCTCCTCATGTCAATTGGTCAAAGGAAATGGTAGTTAACTATAGAATATTTCTGTTATCAATAATTAACATACAGTTTGATAAATGAGGTCTGAATTATAGAATGTTGAGACTTCTCTGAAAAGATCCAATAGGCAAGCAATACTCAACCTGATGGTGGTGACCTGTTTGGGGATCAAATGGCATGATCCCCTAAATGATCTAATGGTGTTCACCAAAGCCCCCGGAAAAAACAGAGATATTTACATCAGGCTTCATACAAGTACCAAAATTACCCTTCCGGAGTATTAATAAAAACAAAATCATATTTGAGTTAGAACAACATAGAACAATTATTAAATGATTGCGGCAGTAGGAAAGCTGAGAACTACTGCAATAGGCCCTCAGATGTAAGATTCATGAATCATGGGTCTTTATACACAGAAAAACAATGATCCAAGTGACTCACAGTAGAAATTAAGTATGTACATTCACCTTTAGTCTCATGTACACACATCTTTGAGATCAGAAAATTATAAATGTTTTTAAATTATGTTATCATTTATAGAAGTTATCCTGAAAAAGATGAAGGAGATCAGTAAAGGCAAAAATCTGGTTTTTTCTCACCAGTGACATAAATTTTAAAGAGGTAATACTGAGAATCAGATAAAAAAATAGTTCTCTAAATGTGAGTCAGCATAGGGAAGGTTCAAAAGTTCTGAAAATAAAATATTTCTGTAAGGACAGTCTACTTTTCCCATACTCGTGCATCCATTTACCTGAGAAGAAGCCATCTTTCCTTTCTCCTTCAGAAGAGAATATCTCACAAAAGTTTACACTAAAATTTCAACTTCAAGAAGACATCTGTATGTAATGGCAGCAGATCCTTCCTGTTGCTAGTAGAAATCTGAAAAGTAGAAAGCAGGAATCAAAATTGGCCACACCCCATGCCTTGTGCCAAAGGAGATATGAAGAAGGTATGAGCTTCTAAAGGCAGAAAAAAAACAAAGGTTTTGTCCATACCTTTGCCTGAGATGATTTATCAAAATAGAATTGACACATCTCTTTGTAGTAATAGCCAGAATATGTGAAGTTTCCCCAGGTGAAGGTATTTCTCATACTGGGTAAGCAAGAGGCTTGCCTGGGGCCAAGAACAACAAGGTAATGCTTCTGGCTTCTGTGTTGCATTCTAAAATACCACAATTTTTGGTTTTGAAGGATGACCCAGGATCATATTATGTCACCAGGCACTCTTAACAGTGACATTGCTTCTTTTGGATTCATGTTCAACAACTCTATCTATTCATACATAGATATGACACACCTGCACCATTTTTAGTACTTTCAGCTGTCAATAAATGCAGCTGAACATCATTCTCCTACAACATCTTCAGTGTTGGCACTTTTGGCTGATAAGACGCTGAAAATACAGTTGTATTGAAGGCATCTTTAGCAAACGATGCCATGTAATTTCTACAAAGAATATACTGGAAAACAAAAGGAGACACATTGTTCTCTTCAGCAAAACCCACCCAAATGTATTAACAACAGTCTCTAGAGGATTTGCTGATACAAACTCAAATTGTGCCTCCAGGTTAATTGAAATTTTTCATATGTTTCATTTTTCTCTATTTGCTCTTTCATTCTAGTATGATTTTGACATTTTACAATGTATTACCTGGATGCAAGAAGTTATAGAAAAGCAACATATAGGTCAAGTCTACAAAGAGATTTTCAAAATTTATGATATATTTTAAATTAATAAAATCTATATTACAATTATCTTTGTCATAGTAAAAAATACTGAACCTAGAGTTATTAAGACTCATAACACATTAAAGGCAGATGGACATACTCTGGACAATGGGCTTGTGACTCAATAAAGATAAAAGGGTACTCTATCTTAAAATGTATGGGTTTGTTATGGAGACATTCTAAGATAGAAACACACTATCTTTGTATTTAATTGCCTCCAATAAATACTCACAACTGATTCTGCATATGTTAACACATTCTGTTAAATTTGGCTCTCATGAGGCAAAGACAAGTGTATATCTCTGATTTGACAGGACAATTTTCCCACTTGTACATATATGTGTTTCGTAATATTCACTTTACTCTAACTGCAAAGAAACTTGAACACATTTAATGCATTTTGGAATGTTTATGACCATCTCATTTATTATTCTCAGCCTCCTGATTCTGTTCCTCTTTGTTTTTCAGTAGGAAAAAGGTATTTTACATCTGATGCATAGTGATTTTTTCTGAGTTTCCTTTGTTTCTGCTTTTTCTATTCTTATGCTTCAAAACCACATTCATTTTGAAGAAACTAATTCTGAAGAGACTAGATCCCCCAGGCAGTTTAGAGGTCTGTTGGGTTGGTGGGTGTCAGTGGTGGTGGGGACATCCTCCTAGAGACAGTGGGTCAGGGTGGAGATATGGGATGTGGAACAGTCGAAGGGTAGACCCGGATGGCAATGAAATCTGGAGTTTAAAATTATAAATAAATAGATAGATAGATAGATAGATAGATAGATAGATAGATAGATAGATAGATAGATAAATGGTTAAAAAACATGCAAAGCCAATAAAATAAAATCTTCACTAGAAAAACGAAAACAAAAAAGAAATATATACCATCATTATTAACATAGGGTATTTTTATTATTACTATCTTATTTGTACTGACCAAGTTATAAACCCATCCAATGGGCATGCAACCAATTCCTGATATTACCTATGATACTGTTATGCTTGCAGACAAGAGCCTAGTATAACTGTCTTCTGATAGCCTCTAGCCAGCACCAGACTGAAACATATGCAGATAAACACAGAGGAATATGATTAGTGGTTGTTGACTCTTGTGAAAAACGTGGGGGAAGGATTGAAGGCCCTGAGTGGAATAAGAACCCCTCAGAAAGACAAAGAGAGTCAACTAACCTGGAGCTCTCAGAGACTAAATCAGCAAACAAGGGACATGCAAGGGCTGAAATGAGGTCTCCAGTATATATATATAGCAAATTTGGAAATGGTTCTCTGTGAGGCATTCTCTAAAGCTGTAGCTTGACTGTGGCATCTGGAACCCCTATTCTTTATAATTAATAAGTGCTAACAAATTCATAAAAAATAAATTCCTCATTGAATTTACAACATTGCAGTTAGAACTTGAGGTAGATGGAAGGCAAACTTTCTCAGTAGAAAGAATGGTGGTAGCCGGGCAGTGGTGGCGCATGCCTTTTATCCCAGCACTTGGGAGGCAGAGGAAGGTGGATTTCTGAGTTCGAGGCCAGCCTGGTCTACAGAGTGAGTTCCAGGACAGCCAGGGTTACACAGAGAAAACCTGTCTCGAAAAGCCAAAAAAAAAAAAAAAAAGAAAGAAAGAATGGTGGTACTGGAACTTAGGTATTACTGTGAAACAGAAAGGGGACCCATGGGGTTTTACCAGGATTAAATTGAGAAACATGATTTTGAAGTTCTCACTGTAAAAGAAATTCAAGGGGTTTGGGTTTAATTAAAAAAAATGGTGAATTATATTTTTAAAAGGGCATGAAGAGATGGCTCAGGAGATGAAGTACTTTGAGCTCAAGTGAGAAGACTTGTGTTCAGGTTTTCAGCACCGCCTAAAATTCAAGAATGGTAGGTATGTCTCTGTAATCACAGCACTGGGTGCAGCAAGTAGCGAAAACACAGTGTTTCCTGAAACTCCATGGCCAGATAGTTTCACCAAAATTATGAGCTACAGATACCATGAGAGACATTGTCCCAGACAAATAGGCAATGGACAGTAAGATGGTTGTGTACTCAAGTCTACTTAGATTAAGTTTGTCCCTGGAATGTACATGTCAGAAGATGAGAACTAACTTCCTCAATTTTTCTCTGTCTTTAACCAACATACTATGTCACATGCACATGCACACATATACACTAATAGATAAATGTGTTTAAAAAAAACAAAGAAGGCAAGCACACCTAAAAACAGACAAACATCACACAAGCATACACATACACACACACAAACACACACACACACACACACACACACACACACACACACACACACCACTCAAAGGAAGAAGAGGAACAGGAAGAGGAAAATGCATTCTTCAAGGACCAAAAATCGTTCAGATGGCAGGATGTTTGACTGATGTGTGCAAAGTTCTAGTTTAGTACCAATATCTTATAAAACCAAAGAAGATAACACATGCCACTGTGTCATCACTCAGGAGATTTGATGCATGTAAATCAGAAGTTCAATGCCATCTATGACTGCCTTTGGTACTTTCAAGGCCAGCATATGCTGCATTAGACTCCATATGAAAAAAAAAATTAGTTGGTGATTTATCAAGTTTGAAATATGTTAAGCAATATTATTACAGATGCTGAGATAAAAGCTGAGAGAGAAATGTGAACTTAGGAGAAGAATGGCATGTAAGTCATAAAATGGAATGCAAACAGAAAAGAAAGAAATAGAGCATGGGCTGAGCCCTGAGGATGGGAAACAGTCAGGTTAAACAGGAAAATGGAACGTCAGCAAACTCAGGTTGTCATGAAAGGACACTGATTTTAAATACCCCTCCAGGGGTGCTCACCCTATGAATCAGGGAATATGTGTTGAATACAGACCATTATAAGGAAGTGGACTTGGAGCTTAGGGAGAGGCAAGGAAAAAAATATTGTTCCTTCTCTTTGTAGATATATTGCCAAATTTGGAATAAAGATAAACAATGGAAAGAAAGGCATGCAGTCATGGAGATATGCCTAAAGAGGATCCTCTAGGCATAAAAATGTACATATTTTAACAGCATGTACAGTAACTTTGCAGAACGTCACCCTTATAGTCTAAATTCCATCAAATTCACACTCAGTTGCTTATTAACATAAATCTACATTACATCTTACATTATTTATTTTTTTCATGTGTGAATGTGTGAGTATATCTGTGTGTGCATTTGTGTGTGTGTGCGTGTATGTGTGTGTGTTTGTGTGTGTGTGTGTGTGTGTGTGTGTGTGTGTGTGTGCACCAGCACATGTGTGCATATGCGCCCACTCACTCGCGGGTGTGCAATGTCATTTCCATGCCAGGTACAGTGGTTACAAAACAACTTGGAAGAGTTGGTTTTATTAAATCATGTGGGGCCTGGATCATGCCATCAGCTACAATGACTCTTTGAGCATACTGCTGACATCATGTATTACTTTTCAATGATCCCTATTAGATTCTTAAGAGAGAATTAAGTTATAATGGCAAAACTGACTTGAAAGAACTAATATCTGGATAATGTAAAATGAGGGTAGCAACCTAATTTGTTATGTCTTTCTATTCTTCATACCATGTGAAAGCCCAGTATCTAGAATGCTCATGGTACTGAGACTGAATGCTTACCAGACCCTGAATCTGACCATTCCTTGTTCACGATCTAACCTCTATTACTGAATGTTGTGGTTTGAATGTGAATCAACTCCTATAAGTTAATGTCTTTAGGTATTTGGTCCTCAAATCATGGTGTTATTTGCAAGGATTGTAGAACCTTAGGAGGGTAGACTCTAGAGGTTTTATATACAAATCTACTTTCTGCTGTTTTGGTTTCCTGAATGAAGAAGACAGAGGCCATCTAGTCATCATCCTCATGCTCTATCCCTGTCATACATAGTAGCACATCTTTCTCACTATGATAGATGTATCCCCTTAAACTGTGAGCCAAGAAAAACTCTTCACTAAAATCGCTTCTTCTTTTAGTTTAAATTATAGTTGTAATAGTGGGTGTAGGAGTTCTCATGTATGACACTGTCTATATGTGAAGGATGCAGAAAACATAATTAGTTACTGTCCAAGTGCTGTGATTTGGAGGTGATGTGTTCTAAGTGTTTCATGGACTGTAGGCTTAGTCCACAGAATGGCAATATTAAGGTGGTAAAAAAGTGTTACTATATAATTAGAAGATAAAGTTTTTACTGAATATATTGCTTTACAACAAAAGTGAAAATCAACAATGTTGAGGAACTAAGTTCCTTCCTAAAAACACACAATGTGCAAAAAATCTGTATTTTCACAAGTGTTCCTATGGCTTCTATGTACTTGCAAACACATGTACCCAAAGATATACCAAAAAAGTACAGAAAAGAAAAGAGACATAAAGAAAGAGCAAAGAAAGGGAGGTAAAAAACAGATAGAGTGACACTTAGACAGAGAGACAGAGACAGATAAACAGATAAAAATCACGAGGCTCCATCACCATAAATGAACCAACATCTTCTCGAAGTGCATCAGGTTGGGAAGGGCCCCTTCTTTTCTCGTAAAGTAAATATTATTATAATTATCTTCTTCTTCTTCTTCTTCTTCTTCTTCTTCTTCTTCTTCTTCTTCTTCTTCTTCTTCTTCTTCTTCTTCTTCTTCTTCTTTCTCTTCTTCTTCTTCTTCTTCTTCTTCTTCTTCTTCTTCTTCTTCTTCTTCTTCTTCTTCTTCATTATTTTCATTAACTTTTTACATTCCAGTGTTTGCTCC
>CM052711.1:70135860-70149042 GCA_028551405.1 Uromys caudimaculatus | reverse complement strand
TCAATTAATTTGAGTATTTGGTATCCCTTCTCCCACTGAGTCCAGACCAGGTAGTCTTCTGCTGCATATATGAATACATAATCCACAGGCCTCATGACAGTCAGTGTATGCTGCCTGGATGGTTGTTCAGCATCTGGGAGGTATCTGGGGTCCCAGTTAGTTTAGACTGCTGGTTTTCCTATGTGGTCCCCATTCCCTCCATCTTCTTCAATCCTTCCCCTAATTCATCCATAGAGATCCCCAACTTCAGTTCAATGAATAGGTGTAAGTATCTGCTTCTGTGTCAGTCTGCTGTTAGGGCCTCCCCGAAGACAACACCAAAAACCTCCTGTCTTATGCACAGCATAGCATAAATAACAGTGTCAGGCCTTGGTGACCCACCATGAGACATAACTCAAATTGGGCTGATCACTGGACCACTTTTCCATCAATATCTCCACAATTTTTGTCACTGCAGTTCTTTTAGACAGAAAGAATTCTGGATCAGAAATTTTGACTATGGGTTGGCAACAATGCCCCTCCCCTTGAGGCCCTGTCTCTCTAGGGAGGTAGACTCTTTGAGTTCAACCTTCATATGATTGGACATTTTGTCTAATGTCATCCTCATAGAGTCCTGGAGTTTCTTACCTCCCAGGTCTGTGGTACTTTCTAGGCGGTACCCTGACCTCACAACTCAAAAACAGCTAAATTACTGTAATTTACCCCAATAGGGGAAACTTCCTAGCAGGTTGGACAGTGCTCTTCTAAGCAGCTCAGGGGATCTGAGGCTCTTCCATGAAGGTGCTTTCATCTCAGAAATTTCTAGACAGTTCAGCATGCTTGAATGTCCCTGCAGGGCTTACTACTTACATAAGCTTGGGGAAGGTGGAGCCTAGTGCATCTGATCAGTTTCAAGAAAATCAGGTTTGAGATGTTTTCTTCTTGAGTTTTAGGAAGCCTCCCTTTAGAACACTGCTTTTGAAAGAACTTCTGAGCAGCTTGGAATATATCATCTTATGAAATAACTACAGGACAGAAGCATGTAAAATTAAAATATAGGCTAGAAGTTTGAGCTTTGACTCTTGACATGGTTGTGTCAGTTGTATTGCTGTCGTGATCATACTGTCATCCCTTGGTGTGCCTACGGTGGTTTTAAGAATAGCCTCGAATAATTTATGTATCTGTATGATGTTGCATTCAGTTTGTGGAACTGTATGGAAAGGATTAGGGGGTCCTGGTGACTGGACACAGACATTGAGACTTCAACAGCCTATAGCTTTGGCAGTTATTTCTCTCTGCTTACTGTTTGTATCTCAAATGTGAACTCACACCTATGGATTCAGTGTCATTCATTCATGCCTACTCCCATGATTGCTATGATAATCATTATAGATTCTAACCCTGTGAAGGCCCACATGAACTTTCTTCCTGTTTAAGGCACTTTGGTCATCGTGTCTTACCACAGCAATAGAAGAACAATTATGCCACTGACTCATTTCTTAAGTTGTAAAATTGCAATAAATTGAGCCATGCTTTATGAACTCACAATGATATTGAGACTTTTTTGGCACTGAAGAAAGGTTTGTACACTACAGAGTTTCAATGATAATGAATAGAAACAGAAGGTGACAGAGTTCACTTTCACAGTACTAGAGAGGAGGTCAGCAGAGCGCAGTGTAATAAACAAATATTGAGGCCATAAATACCACTTAAGTAATAAATGCTTTTAAAAAATGAAAACTGATCATGGTAAATAATGGTTTTCATGTGTTCTTAGATTTATTTGGGAAGAATTTTATTGAGTACTTTTGATTCTGTTATTGGTAGGATTTCAAGGTTGTAAAACCACTCTGTAAAGCAATCTGGGAGTTCCTCAGAAAACTGGAAATAGTTCTGAAGAACCAGCTATATCACTTCTAGGCATATACCTGAAATGATGCTATAACATATAACAAGGAAACATGCTCCACTATGTTAGCAGCTTTTTTTAATAATGGCCAGAAGCTGGAAAACAGCCCAGATATCCATCAAAGGAAGAATGGATTCAGTAAGGTGGTATATTTACACAATGGAGTACTATTCAGCTATTAAAAAGTAGGGTACATGATTAATAACACTGCTGATCATTTTGTATGACTAATTAATATCCTTGGAAGACAAAATGCACAAATATAAATATGAGTAAGGCCCTTTCCTCACACAGATGATTGCAGTGGTGAAGGCAGAATGAGGGTGGACTCACGGCTTGCCTATATGACTCAGACCACTTCTCAGCATTTTACAGAGAATTCTTAGGGGCAAATGCCAGTGCTCTATGAATGGCTATTGTTGTGTAAATGTAGATGTAAAGACATTCTGTAAAGAAAGAACATGACTTTGTGATACAGGACATTTAGGATGCTGAAGCAAATTTACTATGACCAAAGAAAAGATACAGGAAGTGGAATGATGTGACTTGATAAGGGACATCACTAAAAACACAATGCAGGTTTATGCTTGGGCCAGACAGCTCTTCTAGACATCTTAATAACCAGTTCTCCTTGAGTGAGGTGGATCAACTTGGTTGCCAATGGATCTCAATTTGTTATTCAGACTGAGATAAAACTGACAAGCCTCCTATATCAACCTCTTCAGTACTGGCTGTTGACATATAATGCCATGACAGGTTAAAACATGAACTTTATAGACAAGGATATTTTTGTTCCTTGAAGGTGGCTCATGCAGACAAGAGGGGAAAATATGATGGCTGCATGCCTCACTGAATATGGGGAGACAATGAGAGTTGCTGAATATGACAGTTATCCAACTGAAGCTGAACCAATGCAATGAGCATTGTTTCCAGGGCATCGTTTCTGGAAACCTCAATGAGGCAAGTTCCAGAAGATTATAGAAACAAATTTAGTCATGGGTGATAGGGTATTTTGACATAAATGAACATGTTTGTGTCTCTATTCTCGGCAATTTTGAATCTGACCATAAAGGGTAAGGCCAGGGCCACTGGAATTAAAATTAACAGCATATTCTCCTTTCAATTTTCCAAAGGAAAGGTTAGTCAAATATAGAGCATTTTTGCTACCAATAAGTAACATACATATTTGACAAATTATGTCTGCAATAGTGTTGTGACTTCTCTTAAAAGATCGAATAGGCAAGCAAAACTCAATCTAATGGTGGTGACCTCTTTTAGAATCAAATGCTATGATACCATAATAATCTAATGGCTGGCACCAAAGCCACCAGAAAAGAGAGATATTAAGAACAATCATCATAGCAGTATCAAAATTACACTTCTGGAATGTCGATATAAATAAAATTAAAATTGGATCAGCAAAACATGAAAAAATTTATTACATGGTTCCAGCAATAGGAAGGCTGAGATCTAATACTGAGGACCTCAGATAAAAGATTCCTGAAACATGAGCCTTTCAGCACAGATAAATAATGACCCAAGTAACTCACAGTAGAAATCAAGTATGTACAATCATCTTTATTCTCATGTACACTCTCATCTTTGAGATCAGAAAATTTTAAATATTTTCAAATTTTGTTAACCTTTATTCAAGTTATCTTGAAAAAAGGGAGATTGGTAAGTGGAAAAATATGTTTTTAGCTCACCAGTGTCATAACATATAATACTGACAATCATATGAAAAATAGTTCTGTAAATGTGATTCAGCATAGGAAAGGTTTGAAAGTTCTGAAAATAAAATATTTCTGTAGGAACAGTCAACTTGTCCCATACCCACCCATACATATACCTGAGAAGAAGACATTTTGCCTTTCTCCTTCAGAAATGAATGCCTCAAAAAAGTTTACATTAAAATTTCACATTCCAAAAGTCATCTGCATGTAGAGGCAGCAGATCCTCCCTGTCTCTTTTATACTAAAGAGTAGAAAACAGGAATCGAAACTAGCACACTCCGATTCTTGTGTCATAGTATAGATGAGGAAGAGTTTCTACAGGCAAAAGAAACAAAAGATTTTCATTTTTTGTTTGTTTGTTTGTTTTTGTTTGTTTTTGTTTGTTTGTTTTTTTGTTTTTGGGGTCAGGGAAGATTTTCATTTTCATTTCCATAATTTGGTCTGAGATATTTTTTACCAAAATAGAATTGGCAAATACCTTTGCAGTAATGATTAGAATCTATGAGGTATTCCCAGCTGATTGTATTTCTCAAACTGCGTAACCTAGAGACTTTCCTGGAGCTAAGAAAAACAAAGCATTAAATGCCTCCTTCGCCACTCTTTTCACAGAGGTATTACTTCTGCCTTCTATGTACCATTCTAAAATACCATGATTGTGTGGTTCTGAGGACATCCAGGATCATATTATCTCATTAAGTCTTTTTAACAATGACATTACTTCATCTGGATTCATGACAAACAACTCTATTTATTCATAGCTAGATATGACACACTTGAAATATTTTTAGTACTTTTAACTGTCATTACATGCAGCTAAACTTCTTTCTCCTACAACATCTTTCCTGTTGGCGCTTTTGGCTGATGTGAGGCTGAAAATACAGTTACATTGAAGGCATCTTTACCAACCAATGTCTTTCCATTTCTACAAAGGATATACTGGACAACAGAAGGACACAGTTTGTTCTTTGTAGCAAAACTCACCCTAATGGGTTAATACCAGTTTCTAGAGGAAAGACTAATATCAACTCAATTTGTACCTCCAGGTTTAGTTAGACTTTTCATGTTTCTTTTCTATTCAATTTGCTCTTTCATTCGGGTATGATTTTCCCCTTTTACATCTATATGACCTGGAGGAGAGAAGTTTCAGAAATATAAGATGTAGATCTAGTCTACAAAGAGATTTTCAAATTTTATGGTGTACCTTTAAATTATTAAAATCTAATTGTAGTTAGCATTATCATAATCAAAAATATACTGTACCTACGATTTGTAAGACTCATTGCACATTAAAGGCAGATGTAAATACTTGTAAAATGGGCTTGTGACCCAAGGAAGACAGAGGATACTATTTCTCAAAATGTATGGATTTTTTATGGAGATATTTGTAGATAGAAACACATATTATCTTTTTATGCAATTACTTCCAAAAATACTCACTACTGATTCTCCAGGTGTTGACACATCCTGTTAACTTTGGATCTTAGGAGGCAAAGACAAGTGGATATCTGTGATTTGACAAAACAAATTTCCCCCTTGTATATAGATATGCCCTTGAGTTTAGCTTGAGTATTCCTACAGACTATGAAGGAGCTTGAACACTGTTCATGCATTTTGGAATGTTGATGCCCATCTCATTCATTATTCTCATCCTCCTGCTGCTGTTCATCTTCTTTTATTCATTACCAAAAAGTATTTTGTATTTGATGAGAAATAATATTGTCTGATTTTCTGTTTCTGTTCTTTCTATTCTTTATGCTTATAACTCATATTCATTTTCAAGAAACTTATAACATCATTATTTACACAGAACATTTTTATTATCTTACATGTCATGACATAAATAGAGAGGAATCCAATGGGTAAGCAACCAATCCATGATATTAGTAATGAATCCCTGTTTTGTTTACAGACTAGAGCCTAGTATAACTGTTCTCTTAGAGACTCAAGCCAGTACATGACAGAAACATATACAGATATACACAACCAAACTTTGGATGGAATCTTGGGACTCTTATGGAAAAGTTAGGGTATGGATTGAAGACCTTGAAGGGTAAAATAATCCCACAGAATGACCAGTCAAGTCCACTATTCTGGAATCCTGGGGACTTTCATAGACTTATCCAGCAACCAGGGGATATACTATGGGTGAAATGAGGCCCCTAGTACATATGCAGCAAACATAAAACTCAGACTGCGTTTGACCACCCCCCCCCAAAATTGGGACAGAGACACTCTATAAAGCTGTAGCTTGACTTTTGTATCTGAGAGCTCCATTCTTTCCAATTAATAAGTGCTAAGAAAACATTAAGTATAAATGCCTCTTGAATAGTTCCTACAGGAAATTAGGCATTTCTGGGAAAAAGAAAGGGGGCTGATGTGGTTTTAGCAGGATTACATTGAGAAGATGTTGTACAAACTCTCAGTTTAAAAGAAAGTCAAGAAGTTTGGCTTCAATAAGTAGAAAGTGGTGAATTAAATTTCAAAGATGGGCTGAGGAGATTCCTCCATAGATGAAGTGCTCTAAGCCCAAATAAGAAGACCTGTGTTAAGATTCTCAGAACCTTTTCACATTCAAAAATGGTAGGAGTGTTTCTTTAATCACATCACTGGATACAGGAAGTAGGGAATACAGAGTGTTTCCTGAAACTTCATGGCCAGATAGTCTCACCAAAATTATGAACTACAGGTACCATGGGAGTCATTGTCGCAGAAGAATAAGGCAGTTGGCAATGTGATGGTTCTGTACTCAAGCCTGCTAGAATAAGTTTATTCCTGGAATGTGCATGTCAGTATATGAGTGCCAATTTTGTAAATTTTCCCCTGTCCTTCACCAACATATTATATCACAGGAAGTCTCACACATATACTATGTTTTAATGGTGGTAAATATATATAGAGGGAAGAAAAAGATTGAGAAAGACATTCTAACATTAACTTCAGGTCTTTAGAAATACTTTCACATGCAAGCACAGCCAAACAGAGAGAAAAGATCACATAGGCATATACACATGCACACACAAACACGCACACACACACACACACACACACACACAGGAAAAGAAGGAGCAGGAAGAGGAAAATGAATTCTTCAAAGATCAAGAATAGAGGTTCATATGGCAGAATGCTTGGCTAGTTTGGTTAAATTGCTAGTTCAGCCGCAGAACCTTACAAAATCAAAGAAAGTGACACATGCCACTATGTTAATACTCAGGAGACTGGATGCATGAGGATAAGAAGGCCAATGTCAACCATGACTGCTTTAGGTACTTTCAAGGCCAGCTCATGGAGCATTAGACTCTGTCTGAAAAAATAATCAGTTACTGATTCATCAAATTTGTAATGTTTGCTAAGAAATACACTTACACATGCTAGGACAAAAGCTGAGAGAGAAATCAGAACTGAGAAGAAAAATAGCATTGAAGCCTTAAGTTGGAATACACAAACAATGGAAAGAAATAAAACATGGTCTGAGCTCTGGGGATAGGAAACAGTCAGGTTGAAAAGGAAAAGGTAACATCTGCAAAACATGATTGACCTGAAGGAGCACTAACTAGAAATGACTTCTCTAGGGACTCTCAGCCAAAGAACCAGGGAGTATGTGTTGAATTCAGACCATTACAGGGTGGTGGGCTTACAACTGAGGTGGATGCAAGGATAAAAAACTGTTCTTTCTCTCTGTAGATGTATTGCCCAATTTGGAATTAAGATAAACAAGGACAGAGAGATATTCAGACAAGCCTAAAGAGGACCTTATAGGCATAAATATGTCCACATTTTAATAGCACGTACAGTAAATTTGCAGAATGTGAGTCTTGTTGTCTCAAGTCCCTCAAATTCACACTCTGTTGTTTCTTAACATAACCCTACTTTACCTATTGCCTTAGTTATTTTGTTATGTGTGTATATGTGAGTGTATCTGTGTGATTGTCAGTGTCATGCTCAAGGCATGTGTAGAGGTCAGAAGGCAGCTTGGAATAGTTGGTTTTATCATATCACATAGAGCTTAAATCATATCATCAGCTATAGTGAACCTTTGAGGATATTGCTGACTTTGTGTATTACATTTTAATTGTCAATATGAAAATATTAGGAGAGAAATAAGTCATTTTGGTGAAACTAACCTAAAAGGACTAATATCTGGATAATGCAAGCTGGAGGTACCAAGCTAACTTGTTATATCTTTCTATTCTTTACACCATGTGAGTGCCCAACATCTGTATTGCTCATGGCACTGAGTCTGAATTTTTACCAGAACTCACATCTGGCCATTCCTTGTTCATGATCTTACTTGCTTCTGTTACTGAATGTTTTGGTTTGAATAGTAATCATCTCCTGTAAGCTCATTTCTTTAGATATTTGGTCCTCAGTTAGTGGTGTTATTTGCCAAGATTGTAGAACCTCAGGACAGTTGATCCTAGAGGTTTTATATACAGATCTACTTCCTACTAATTTTATTTTTCTGACTGTAGAAGACTGAGACCATCTGGTCATCCTCTTCTTCCTCTATCCTTGTCGTACATAGTGGCATATCTTTCCCACTAAAATGGATTGATCCCCTACCCTTTGAGCCAACGTAAACTCTTCTTCACTCAAATGGTTTCTAATTATACTGTAAATAATTGTTGGAATTGTGGGGTTAGGGGTGCTCATGTATGACATTGTGTATAAGTGGAAGATGTTGAAAACATAATTAATTACCATCTACGTGCTTTGAATTGGAGGTGATGTGCTCCTCCATTGTTCATGGACTGGAGCCTTGGTACACAGAATGGCAATATTTGGTGTTCAAAGTGTGACTATATAATTAGAACAGGAAGGTTTTACCAAACAGGTGACTTTACAATCTTGAGGAACTAGGCATGGAGAACTAAGTTCCTCTCACAATGTAAGAAAAAAGTATTTCCTCAAGTGGTTCTCTGGCCTTTATAACATTGAAAACTACATGTACAGAAAGTTATACAAACAAAAGATCAGAAAAGAAAAGAGAAATAAAGAAAGAAATAGCAAAGAAATGGAGAGAAAGGAGAGATACAGTGAAACTTAGAGACAGAGACATATATACAGATAAAAATCATGAGGCTCCATCACTATGAATGAATTGACATCTTCTCGGAGTGCATCAGGTTGGGAAGAACCACTTGTTTTTGCCTTCAGTAGATATTATTATCATTATTATTATTATTATTATTATTATTATTATTAATTCAGATTCCAGTTGTTGCTCCCCTTCCTGTTCCTTCTCCCATGGTTCATTATACCTATCCTCCACCCCCTGCCTCTGAGAGGATGCTTCTTCCAAACAGAACTCCCCTCCCTAGGGCCTTAATTTTCTCAAGTATTAGACACTTCTTTCCCACTGAGGTCATACAGGTAATCATCTGAATATATATATATATATATATATATATATATATATATATATAATATGAGAAGCCTTAGATAAGCCAGTACGTGATGCCTCATTGGTGGTTCAGTATCTGGGGACTGCCTGGCCTCCCAGTTAGTTTAGACTGCTGGTCTCCCTATGTGGTCCCCTGTTGTTCTGCTTCTCCAATTCTTGCCCTAATTTATCCATAGGGGTTTCTGACTTCAGTCCAATGGATGGGTGTATCTATCTGTTTCTGGCTAAGTCAGAGGCTGGTTTGTCCTCTCAGAAAACAGCCATGATAAGCTCCTGTCTGCAAGCATATCATAACATAAATGACAGTGTTAGGTGCCCCTCCATGAGAAGGATCCCAAGATGTGCCGTTCACTGGAGCACCTTTCCTTCAATTTCTTCAAGATTTCATCACTGAAGTTCTTTTAGACAGGAACAATTCTGAAACAGAGATTTTGACGGTGGGTTGGTAACACTGTCCTTCCACTTGAGGTCATATCTATGAAATGTAGGTGAACTTTTAGTTCCCTCTCCATTGGGCAATTTGTCTAAAGTCCTCATTCTTTAACATCTGAATATCATTCCATTGTGTAAATTAACCATATTTTCTGTATCCATTCTTCAATTGAGGGACATCAGGATTGTTTCAGCCTCTAGCTATTACAAATAAGGCTGCTATAAACATAGTGGAGCACAGGACCATTTAGTATGCTAATTTTTGGTATATGCCCAAGAGTGGCATAGCTGTGTCTTCAGATAGATCTATTTCCAATTTTCCGCGAACTACCAGATTGATTTTCAAAGTGGTTATATCAGTTTATAATCTCACCAGGAATGGAGGAGTGTTCCTCGTTCTCCACATCCTTTTCAGCATGTGCTGGAACTTGAGTTTTTGATCATAGACATTCTGGTTTGAATAAGATGGAATCTCAGGGTCATTAGGATTTGCATTTACCTGATGACTAAGGACTTTGTACATTACTGTAACTGCTTCTCAGACATTCTTGACTCATCTGTTGTGACATCTGTTTATCTCTGCAACTAATTTTTAAATTGGGTTATTTGGTATTTTGGAGTTTAACTTCATGATTTTTTATACATTTTCGATATTAGCTCTCTATTGGAAGTGGGAATCTTGATGATTTTTCCCAAACTGCAGTTTGCTGATTTGTTATATTGACTGTCTTTTGCCTTATAGAAGTTTTTCAGTTTCTTTAGGTTGATTTATTTTATATATATATATATATATATATATATATATATATATATATATATATACACACACACACACACACACACACACACACACACACATATACATATATATGCACACATGTATATATATATGTGTGTGTATATATATATATATGTAAATATGAGTGTGTGTGTGTTTGTGTGTTTGTGTGTGTGTGTGTGTGTGTGTGTGTGCAAGCTTTCAGATTCAGACGAATAGAAACATACATGTGTGTACATATACACATACACCAATAAATATATGAATGGAATCCTGGGATGAAAATTGTAAAGTCCTTTCCTGGCTATCATGAGCTGAATCCACAAAATTTGTGGCAATGTTCTCAGTAAGTCAGTGCACAATTTTAATCCCAGCACTGGAAGGATAATCATATGGATCCTGGAACAATAGTATACTTGGTAAGTTCCACATCAGGGAGGGAAACACTCCTTCAACAAGGAAGGTTTAAAGTCCGCAAGATCTGAAAATCCTGTAAGATTGTAGCGGAGTTACTCTCTGTCTAATCAGGTACCAAATCGTCATGTGAGCTTATTGCGAGACAGAACCATTCTGTTTTCTGTTGGGCTCTCAGCATGTTACAAACTAGGTGGTACCACATAGCAAAAGAGACACATGGTTCATGGACCATTCATCTAGCATCCAGCAGTGATGGCTTCTTCAGCAACACAGAGATAGGTGTGTCACCCACAAAGGGAGTGGTAAAGACCTCTCTCTCTCTATCAGGCATGTTATTGTCTTATCTGTATTACATACAATTATGGAGAAAATAGTAATTGTCATTTTTTGCAACACAACAATCTGATCTAAACTGGTTCTCAGTCAGACTTTTTGAATGAGAAAAACAAAGGCAATGACAAAAATGATATGAGTCATTTGAGCTACTCAAAAGAACAATAATGACTCAGAGACAGCTATATTACTGAAACTCATTCTAGTAAGGATAACAGTCTAGTCCATTGGACAGTGCCTATTTTAGGCAGCACAGGCAATCTGAGCTTCTTTGAAGCAGGCGCTTTGGTCTGAGAAACTTGTAAACAGTATGGTATGCTGGAGTGTCTCACCAGGACTTAACCACTTATATAACTGTGGGGAATGAGTATGCTAGTACATCTGATCAGTTTCAGGAAATTAAAGTTTGAGAAAATTACCTCTTGAGTTTTAGAAAGCCTCTCTTTAGAACACCATGTATTAGAAAGAACTTCTGAGCAGGCCTGAAATGTATCATCTCAGAAAATTAATACAGGACAGAAGCATGTTAAATGAAAATATAGGATGGAAGTCTGAGTTTGACTCTTGCCATGACTGTGTCATGTGTATTACGATCTTGAACCTTTTGTCAAAACCTAGTGTTCCTATGGTGTTTTTAAGGAGAAAAGTCTCTATAAACTATGTATCTAAATAATTTTGTCTCCATTTTGTGAAAGTGTATGGAAAGGAGTAGCAGATCCCTGTGACTGGAAACACACTTTAAGACTTAAAAAAAGCATATGCCAATGGCCATTAGTTCTCTTTACTTTGTGTTTGAATCTCAAGATTTGAGCTTTCACCTATTGCTTCACTGTCATTCTTTCATGCCTACTGCCATGATTACTACCATAATCATCATAGATTCTAATCCTGTGAAACCTGACGCCTAATATGAACTCTCTTCCTGTTTAACACACTTTGCTTATGGTGTTTTATCACAACAGTAGAAGAATAAATATTCCACTGACTCAATTTCTTAAGTTGGAAATTTGCATCAATTTGTGACTTGCTTAACTAACTCCCAAGAATGTTGAGACTATTGTGGATTTAAAGAAGGATTTGTACACTAGAGAGTGTTCAATAATAATGGATAGAAACAGTACTTGACAGAGTTCACTGTACCAAGACTTGAAAGATCAGGTCAGCAGAGCCCAATGTTATAAAATAGAGAAGCCGCCGGGCAGTGGTGGCGCACGCCTTTAATCCCAGCACTTGGGAGGCAGAGGCAGGTGGATTTCTGAGTTCGAGGCCAGCCTGGTCTACAGAGTGAGTTCCAGGACAGCCAGGGCTACACAGAGAAACCCTGTCTCGAAAAAAACGAAAAAAACAAAAAAAACAAATAAAATAGAGAAGCCTTATGTACTGCCTAAGTAATAAATGCATTTAAAAATAAAAAAATGCATCATGGTTAATGATGGTTTAGAAGCATTCTTGGATTCAATGTGCGAGCAAATTATTGAGTATTTTTGCATCCATTGCTCGTAGGTTTTCAGACTTGTGAAACAACTTTGGAAAATAATCTGATGGTTCCTTAGAAAATTGGAAAGAGTTCTACCTGAAGACCCAGCTATATCACACCTGAGCATATGCCCCAAAAGATGCTCTAAAATAGAACAAGGACACACATTGCAGTATGATCATAGCAGCCTTATTCATAAAGGCTAGAAGCTAGAGACAACCCAGATATCCCTCAATGAAAGAACGGATACAGAAAATATGGTAGATTTACACAATGGAGTATTACTCATTTATTAAAACTCGGGTGCATATTTAATAACACTGCTAAACATTCTGCATGATCAAATAATATCCTTGTTACACAAAATGTCCAAATATATGATTGTGTAAAGCTCTGTCCTCATCCAGATTACTGCAGTGGTGAATGTAGAATTATAGAGAACCCACAGGTTGCAAATAGTAGTCAGACTAATTCTCAAAGTTACAGAAATAAGTTTTAGGGGGCCAATGTCAGTGCTCTTTGAATAGTTACTGTAGTGCAAATGTATATGTAAAGACATTCTGTAAAGAGAGAACATGACTGTGATACAAGACATTCAAAAGGCTGAAACAATTTTAATATTACCAAAGAAAAGACATAAGAAGTGGAGGGATGTGACCTGCTATGGGGAATCACTAAAACCACAGTTCAGGTGTATGCTTGGTCCTGCCAGCTCTTCTAGAA
>CM052711.1:70109272-70126605 GCA_028551405.1 Uromys caudimaculatus | reverse complement strand
TCTGCTGAAGGAGTTTATCAGCTCTAGGAGTGTTCTGATAGAATTCTTGGGGTCACTTATGTACACCACAATATCATCCATTTAATAATCATAACTTGACTTCTTCCTTTCCAATTTATATCCACTTAATCTCCTTTAGTTATGTTTCTTCTCTATCTAGAATTTCAAGTACTATGTTGAATATACATACAGAGAGAGAGAGAGAGAGAGAGAGAGAGAGAGAGAGAGAGAGAGAGAGAGAAGACAGGCTTTTCTTGTCTCTGATTTCAGTGGAATTGCTTTAAGTTTCTCTTTACTTAAATTAGTGAGGGTATTGGTCTGCTGCATGTTGCTTTTCCTTTGTGTGTGTATGTACATTATATTCCAGCATGGCATTAGTATAGAAACAAACAGGTTGATCAGTGGAATTGAATAAAAGACCATGAAATAAACCCAAACACTTATAGATACTTAATTTTCTACAAAGAATCCAAAACTGTACAATGGAAAAGAAGGAAACATCTTCTACAAGTATGGGTGATCTAAGTGTATGTCTGAATGTAGAAGAATGAATATTTATCACACTGCACAAAACTAAATTCCAACATATCAAAGACCTCAACATAAAAATGGATACACTAATGTCATAGAATAGAACATGGAGTACAGCCTTGAATGCATATGTACACAAGACAACTTCCTGAACAGAACACCAATGCTCTACGATCAACAATTCCCAAATAGGACCTAATGAAACTACAAAGCTCCTATAAGGCAAAAGATAGGGTCAATTGGCCAAAACAGGAGCCTACAGATTAGGAAGAGATTCTTCCCTCACCCTACATCTGACAGAGGGCTAATATCCAAAATATATAAAGAACTCAAGAAGTTGGCCTCCAACAAACCAAATAACCAAAAAAATCAGCAAAGAGCTGAACAGAATTCTCAACAGAGGAATCTCAGATGGCTGAGACATGTTCAACATTCTTAGTAATTATGGAAATACTAATCAAAAATAACCCTGAGTTTCCATATCACATCAATCAGAAGCTAAGATTCAAGTGATAGCACATGCTGGGAAGGAGATATACAGAAAAGGGAATGCTCCTCATTTGTTGCTGAAATTGAAACCTTATACAACAAATCTTGAAATCAGTATGGTGGTTTTTCAGAAAAAAGTGAAACTATTTCTACTAGAAGACCCATCACTACTTCTCCTGGGCATAGCCCAATAGATGCTCCACAATAGCACAAGTACATGCTATGATCATAAAAGCTTTATTCATAATAACCTGAAATTGGAAGCAACTAAGATACCCCTCACCCAAAGAATGAATAAGAAATTGTAGTCCATTTACACAAAGGAATCTTGTTCTGCTGTTAAAAACAAGGACATTATGAATTCTGCAGACAAATGGATGGAATTAGAATATATCATGATGAGTGCCATAACCCAAACTGGAAAAAACAAAAAAAAACAAACAACAACAACCAAAAAAACATGGTATGTTCTCACTGATAAGCGGATATTAGTCAAAAAGTACAGGATATCTATGATACAATTCACAAACTGAAACAAGTTAAAGAAGAAAGAATGTCCACGCATGGATATTTGAATCTTAATTAGAAGAGGGAAGACATAGGAGGCAGTGGAAATGAGGGAACTGGGTGGAAGTGTAGATAGGGAAGGTAATGGGGAAATGAGGATCACAAGTAGGTAGAGATGGGAGTGAGGGCCAGAGGGACAAGGGAATGAATGGAAAACTGCAGTTGCCTTGGTGGGGGATGGGGAGACCTCTAGGAAGTCCCAGAATCCTGACATGGTGGTGGAATACAGAAGTCAATATGAGTGACTTTATCCAAGATGATTAACAGTGGAAACAGGAAAACCCAAAGAGGCAAACACCTGTAGAAAGGCAGGACTCCCAGTGGATGAATAAAGACAAGTAAGAACAAAACTTTTAAACCAAGGCTTGTCCTATCTATAAGAAATACAGGAACAAAGATGGAATATATACTGAAAGATTGGCCAATCAATGGCTGTCCAAAATTGAGAAGCAACCCCTTGCCAAGCATCAGTCATTGACATTATTAATAATATTACCTTATTCTTGAAGTCCTAGTAAAACTGTCTTCTGAATCATTCCATCCAGCTTCTGGATGAAACAGATGGAGACACCCACACCTAAACATTGGACAGAGGTCAGGGACTCTTATGGAAGAGCGGTGGGAAAGATTTAAGTCTCTTAATGTAATAGGAACTTCAACAAAGTCAGCTAACCTGGACAGCACTCAAAGACTGAGCCTACAAACAAAGATCATCCACGGCCTGGAAACAGGCCCCAGGCAAATACGGCTGCCTTGTCTTGCCACAGTGGGAGAGGGTACCCATAACCCTGCAAATACTTTATGGAGCTGGGGGGTGGGGCAACATCTTAGAGGAGAAGGAGATTGCAAAAAGAAGGAAGATCCTATGAACGGGGGGTTGGTAGTGGGGACAGTGCTTGCATATAAATAAATAAATAAATAAATAAATAAATAAATAAATAAATAAATAGATGTTTTTAAAAGATGTGATATATGTATATGAAGGCTACATCCAATATAATCCTAAATTAAGTGACTTGAAGCAATTACACTTATTTTAGAAATGAGTCAGAAATGTCTATTATACTAATACAGGAAATTAAGTTATACAAAAAGAAAAGAATAAATCAAGCTATCCTTATTTGCAGATGACATCTCACTATATAGAAGCCCACAAAACTCCACTAAATACCTTCGAGAAATGACAGGCAAACTCATCAGTGTGATTTCACCTTTAACTAAAACCTGAGCTGGAATTAAACATATAAACCTGAAATTAGAACCACAGTAATTAGAATAAATCATAGACTATGCCCTATATCATAACTATACCTACAAAAATATCTATATCCTTATCTATATAATCTATATTTTTATTATTTATATCTTAATCTATATCAATATAACTACAGGTAAATGTCATCTCTCTGTTATCTATCAATTTAAAAGAACCTTCTGAATGTATCTCCCTTTTTGTAAAGAATCAAGGCCAACACTTGACAAGTTGGAATCTATAAAACTAAAAGTCTTCAGTATAGCTAAACAAAAACTGAGTGAAGAGGAGAGAATATTTGCCAGCTCTATGTTTGACAGAGGACTAAATATCTAGAATATATTAAGAAATCATAAATTAGATGATAAAAATCACCCATTCAAAAATGGCCCTAGGATCACAAACAAGGTTGAGAAGTCATGTTGCTTTAGTTATAAAACCAAATATAACCAAAACAACTGATTTAAAATGCTGCAGGGAAACAGGAAACTTACATTCATGTTTGCAAGACTGAACACTAACACAGCAACTGGGGAAATCAGTGTGGACAGTTCTCAAAACAGTAACACATGATCCACATGTGCCCCACCCATTTGGATATGGGCAATCTACTTACTATCCTACTCCATAGATATTTGCTCAGACCTGATAATTACTGCTCAATTTACAATAAATATGAAAGGCAAATGTACTAAATATCCTTTTACTGCTTGCTTGAAATTTAAAGTTGCTAACAGAAACTCAAGTACTAAGTACATTGTAATTTGCAATAGGTAAAAGAGTCCCTTTCCCATTTCATTATCCATTTGTGACCTCATGGGATTTGGACAAAAAGAGTGAGAATTCTATGGTGGACAATATTCAGAACTCACCAGGAACATCAAATATTGAACAGAGGAGGATTTGTTATCTTAAAGCTTCAACCCCCTATCCACATAATGCGTCCACTTAGAATTTTTTCCTAGACGAGAAGCTATGTTCCTTGTAATAGAAATCATTTTATCCATACAGTAAACACACACACACACACGCACACAAACACACACACACACACACACACACACACACACACACACACACAAACACACACACTCAAGAAACTCATGATTTTCTCTGTTCAACCTATGTACTCTCCCACACTGTTGTCTTGGTGTTTGTCTAAAGCAATCAAATTTATCTTTTGTAACATGTTTCTGTTGGCATTAGCGATAAGAAACTTGAAGATATGAATGATACCATCCCAGCATAAAATGGACACAAATCACACCAAGGCAATTGTAATAGAAGAAAGTTGCAATACATTTATTCATAATTGTGTCAAATAAGGTATTAGGTACAGAATGAAAAGTACTCTATCAAAAGCTCAAAGACTAGGAATACAATAATCTTCACAGAGAATATATCTCAAAAATGCCAATATTCTCCCATACTAAATTATATAGGACATTATGCAACATACTTGTATTAGGATAGTTATTAATACTATTCTGGTTTAAACACTTATGCTTAAAATATTGTTTCTATAATGAGATTCAATATGGATCCTATACCATTATTAATCAATAATCTCAGATTAATGATGGGTGAAAGATTCTTTTCATGTTTTACTTATGTAAAAGATTTGCCCCATTCATTACATTTTTTAAGTATTCCCTCCTGTATGGATTCTTTGGAGAACTTTAAGATCTGAGATCCATGTAAAAGGGTTGCCACATTCATTACATTTGTAATGTTTCTCTCCTGTTTTGATTCTGTAGTGAGCTTGAAGTTTTGAGGACTGTGCAAAAGATCTTCCATAATTATTAGATTTATGAAGTTTGTCTTTAGTGTATCTTTCATGATAAACTTTAAGACTTGAGAACCAGGTAATGGATTTCCCACATTCATTGTATTGGTAAGGTTTCTCTTTAGTAGGAATTCTGGAGTGAGTTTGAAGATTTGAGGACTTGGTAAATCGTTTCTCATATTTATTATTTTTATATGGCTAATGTTCCCTTTGGAAGTTAATGATTTAACTGAGGCATTACTGTGCATATCACCCATTTATCTGTTGGAATCTTCTTTAGTCCACATTCCATTAAACCAGCTACGAATTAAAGATTCACTTAAAATGTCATCTTTTTTTCATTTCTGTAAAGTTTCTCTATCGTGTGCTTTGCAAAGAAGAC
This sequence comes from Uromys caudimaculatus, assembly GCA_028551405.1. NCBI lineage: Eukaryota > Metazoa > Chordata > Mammalia > Rodentia > Muridae > Uromys > Uromys caudimaculatus. The sequence goes on along the minus strand of CM052711.1, from coordinate 70,121,598 downwards.
TGGGAACAGTGTTTAAAGATAGCCATTCTTCTATCCTTGCTATAATGATTTCCTGGAATATAGTTACTTATCTGATTTTCACTTGGAAACATTTCAGGAATAGAAATATGTAGTAGGACATTACCTTCCTAAACAATCACTGCATGTTGATTGCTTTGGAAATACTTTATTAAAGGATTCTTAAAATAGCCTACATTAATATTATTTAATCTGTTGGAGTTTTTCCAAGTACCTTCCACATGACATATTCCAGGGTTCACTGAATCCAAAGCCATGTTCTTATATTGATCTACATGGTAGATCTTATCCCTGAATAGAATTAATTGTTGAGGTAACAGTCATAAATTTTGAGAAATATATTCTTCACGTTGGTGACACTCAGTACCTTCTTCTTGGTTCCAAAAACATGTTTATAGAACATTAAAGTAGTAGTTAGTATCATATTATGTGATAAATACATCAAGAAAACCAAACCAAGTGGGCAAAGACCTTAAAATGTAAGTAGAAACAATAAAGAAAAGAAATGGAGGCAACCCAGGAAATGGAAAACCTAGGAAACAGGTCACAAACTATAGATGCATGCATGAACAACAGAACAAACGAGATTAAAAAGAGAAACTCAGGTATAGAAGATACCTTAGAAGACAGTGACAAAATGGTGAAAGAAAATTCAAATCATAATAAACTCCCTACCCAAAACATTGAAGGAATTCAGGACACAATGAAAAGACCAAATCTAAAAATAATAGGAATAGAAGACAGTGAAGATTCCCAGCTCAAAGGAACTGAAAATGGCTTGAATATAATCATAGAATAAAATTACCAAACCTAAGGAAAGAGATGGCCATAAATATAAAAGAAACAGATAGAACTCCAAATAGATGAGAACAGAAAAGAAATTTCCCTTGTTACCTAACAATTAAAATACAAAATGTACAGAAAAAAAAAAAAGAGTATGAAAAGCTTTAAGGGGAAAAGGCCAAGTATCATATGAATACAGAAGGATCAGAATTACAGCAGATTTCTCAACAGAGACACTAAAAGCCAAAAGAGCCTGGACAGAGGTCATGCACACCATTAATGAACACAAATGCCAGCCCAGGCTAATATACCCTGCAAAACTCTCAATAATCATACATGCAGAAACCAAAATATTTCCTGACATAAACAAATTTAAACAATATTTATCTACAAATCCAGCCCCATAGAGAACTCTAGAAGGAAAATTCCAAAACAAGGAGGGTACCTACACCAAAGAAAAAACAAAAAATAAACCATCTCACAATAAAACAAAAGGAAAAGGATCACAAACACATAATGCTACCTACAACCACAAACATATCAGAAACTAACAATCACCTGTCTTTAATATTGTTGGCATCAAAGAAATTAATTCCTGAATAAGAAGACACAAGCTAACAGACTGGTTATGAAAACAGGATCCAGCATTTTGCTGCTACAAGAAACACACATCAGTAACAAAGAGAGATATTAACTCTGAGTAAAAGGCTGGGGAAAATTCTTCCAAGCAAATGATCCAAAGAATCATGCTGGAGTTGCCATCGTAATATCCAATAAAATAAGCTTTCAACCAAAAGTTATCAAGTGAGATGGGGAAGGACAATTAATATTCAATAAAGCAAAAATCCATCAAGTGAAAGTGTCAATTCGGAACATCTATGCCTCAAATGCGAGGGTACCCACATTCTTATAAGAAACTTACTAAAGCTCAAAACACACATTGAATCACATACAATAATAATGGGAGACTCAACATCCCACTCTCACCAATGTATATGTCATTGATACAAGAACTAAACAGAGACAGAGTAAAACTAATAAATGTTATGAATCAAATGGATTTAAAAGATATAAAGAGAACAATTTAACCTGAAACCAAAGAATTTACCTTCTTCTCAGAACCTAATGGTAGCTTCTCCAAAATGATCTTATATTTGGTCATAAAACAAGCCTCAGCAGATATAGAATATTGAAATTATACCATTCATCCAATCAGATCACCACGGACAAAGACTAGACTTTAAGAACAACAAAAACAACAGAAAACTCATGGAAACTGAACATCTCTGTACTTAATGAGAATGTGGTTAGGCAAGAAATAAAATAAAATTAAAGACTCAGCAACTCTCACTGTCTTCCACATCTCCAGCTAGGCATGAAGACATTAAATTGTCCCCTCTTCTCTACATCAGCCAAGTTCAAGGAACAAAAGTATCCTTGTGATTAAAGTTCATGTTTTACCATGACATGATAGTATATATCAGCATGCCAGCACTGAAGAGGTTGATAAAGAAGACTTCTAGTTTGATCTCAGTCGGAATAACAAATGAGATCAATTGGCAAACAAGTTTATCCATCTCAGTCAAGGGGAACTGGTTAGCAGGATTTCTAGAAGAGCTGGCAGGACCAAGCATACCCCTGCACTGTGGTTATAGTGATGCCCAATAGCAGGTCACATCCCTCCACTTCTTATGTCTTTTCTTTGGTAATATTAAAATTGTTTCAGCCTTTTGAATGTCCTGTATCACAGTCATGTTCTCTCTTTACATATACATTTGCACTACAATAACTATTCAAAGAGCACTGACATTGGCCCCCTAAAACTTATTTCTGAAATGTTGAGAATTAGTCTGACTCCTATAGGCAACCTGTGAGTTCTCTATTATTCTACATTCACCACTGCAGTCATCTGGATGAGGACAGAGCTTTACACAATCTTATATTTGGACATTTTGGGTAACAAGGATATTATTTGGTCATGCAGAATGTTTAGCAGTGTTATTAAATATGCACCCTAGTTTTAATAACTTAGTAGTACTCCATTGTGTAAATCTACCTCATTTTCTGTATCCGTTCTTTCATTGAGGGATATCTGGGTTGTCTGTAGCTTCTGGCCTTTATGAATAAGGTGCTATGATCATAGTACAATGTGTGTTCTTGTTCTATTTTAGAGCATCTTTTGGGGCATATGCTTAGGTGTGATATAGCTGGGTCTTCAGGTAGAACTATTTCTAATTTTCTAAGTAACCACAAGATTGTTTTCCAAAGTTGTTTCACAAGTCTGAAATCCTATCAGCAATGGATGCAAAAATACTCAATAATTTGCTTGTACATTGAATCCAAGAATGCTTCTAAACCATTACTAACCATGATGCATTTTTGATTTTTAAATGCATTTATTACTTAGAGAGTACATATGGCTTCTCTATTTGATAACATTGGGCTCTGCTGATCTGATCTTTCAAGTCTTGGTACAGTGAACTCTGTCAAGTCCTGTTTCTATCCAAGCTTGTAAAGTCTCCTGTTTGGTAAAACCTTCCTGTTCTAATTATATAGTCACAATTTGAACACCAAATATTGCCATTCTGTGTACCAAGGCTCCATTCCATGAACAACTGAGGAGCACATCACCTCCAATTCAATGCACGCAGACAGTAATTAATTATGTTTTCAACATCTTCCACATATACACAGTGTCGTACATGAGCACCCCTACCCCCACAATTCCCACAATAATTTACAATATAATTAGAAACCATTTGAGTGAAGAAGAGTTTATGTTGGCTCAAAGGGTAGGGGATCAATCAATTATAGTGGGAAAGACATGCCACTATGTACAACAGGGATAGAGGAAGAAGAGGATGACCAGATTGTCTCAGTCTTCTTCAGTCAGAAAAATAAAATTAGTAGGAAGTAGATATGTATATAAAACCTCTAGGATCAACCATCCTGAGGTTTTACAATCTTGGCAAATAACACTACTAACTGAGGACCAAATATGTAAAGACATGAGCTGATTCCTATTCAAACCAAAACATTCAGTAACATAAGCTAGTAAGATCATGAACAAGGAATGGCCAGATGGGAGTTCTGGTAAAAATTCAGACTCAGTGTCATGAGCAATACAGATGTTGGGCGCTCACATGGTGTAAAGAATAGAAAGACATAACAAGTTAGCTTGGCACCTCCTGCTTGCATTATCCAGATATTAGTCATTTTAGGTTAGTTTCACCAAAATGACTTATTTCTCTCCTAATATTTTCATATTGACAATTAAAATGTAATACACAAAGTCAGCAATATCCTCAAAGGTTCACTATAGCTGATTTAGGCATGATTTATATTTATACATGATTTAGGCCCTATGTGATATGCTAAAACCAATTATTCCAAGTTGCCTTCTGACCTCTACACATGCCTTGGGCATGACACTACAATCACACAGATACACTCACACATACACCCATAACAAAATAACTAAGGCAATATGTAAAGTAGGGTTATGTTAAGAAACAACAGAGTATGAATTTGAGGGACTTGAGACAACAAGACTCACATTCTGCAAATTTACTGTACATGCAATTAAAATGTGGACATATGTATGCCTATAAGGTCCTCTTTAGGCTTGTTTGAATGTCTCTCCATCCTTGTTTATCTTAATTCCAAATTGGGCAATACATCTACAGAGAGAAAGAACAGTTTTTTATCCTTGCACCCACCTCAGTTCCAAGCACACCATCCTGTAATGGTCTGTATTCAACACATACTCCTTGGTTCTTTGGCTGAGAGTCCCTAGAGAAGTCATTTCTAGTTAGTGCTCCTTCATGTCAATCATGTTTTGCCGATGTTCCCTTTTCCTCTTCAACCTGACTGTTTCCTATCCCCAGAGCTCAGACCATGTTTTATTTCTTTCCATTGTTTGTGTATTCCATCTTAAGGCTTAAATGCTATTTTTCTTCTCAGTTCTCATATCTCTCTCAGCTTTTGTCCCAGCATGTGTAAGTGTATTTCTTAGCAAACATTACAAATTTGATGAATCGGTAACTGATTATTTTTTCAGACAGAGTCTAATGCTCCATGAGCTGGCCTTGAAAGTACCTAAGGCAGTCATGGTTGACATTGACCTTCTTATCCTCATGCATCCAGTCTCCTGAGTATTAACATAGTGGCATGTGTCACTTTCTTTGATTGTGTAAGGTTCTGTGGCTGAACTAGCACTTTAAACAAACTAGCCAATCATCCTGCAAAATGAACCTCTATTCTTGATCTTTGAAGAATTCATTTTCCTCTTCCTGCTCCTCCTTTTCCTCTCTCTCTCTCTCTCTCTCTCTCTCTCTCTCTCTCTCTCTCTCTCTCTCTCTCTGTGTGTGTGTGTGTGTGTGTGTATGTGCCTGCATGTGTGTGCCTGTGTGTATGCCTATGTGATCTTTTCTCTCTGTTTGGGTGTGCTTGCATGTGAAAGTATTTCTAAAGACCTGAAGTTAATGTTAGAATGTCTTTCTCAATCTTTTTCTTCCTTCTTTATATTTTTACCACCATTAAAAGTAGTATATGTGTGAGCCTTCCTGTGATATATTATGTTGGTGAAGGACAGGGGAAAATTGACAAAGTTGGCACTCATATACTGACATGCACATTCCAGGAATAAACTTATTCTAGCAGGCTTGAGTACAGAACCATCACACTGCCAGCTGCCTTATTTTTCTGCGACAATGACTCCCATGGTACCTGTAGTTCATAATTTTGGTGAGACTATCTGGCCATGAAGTTTCAGGAAACACTCGGTATTCACTACTTCCTGTATCCAGTGATGTGATTAAAGAAACACTCCTACCATTTTTGAATGTGAAAAGGTTCTGAGAATCTTAACACAGGTCTTCTTTATTTGGGCTTAGAACACTTCATCTACAGAGGCATCTCCTCAGCCCATCTTTGAAATTTAATTCACGACTTTCTACTTATTGAAGCCAAACATCTTGATTTTCTTTTAAACTGAGAATTTCTACAACATCTTCTCAATTTAATCCTGCTAAAACCACATCAGACCCCTTTCTTTTTCCCAGAAATTCCTAATTTCCTGTAGGAACTATTCAAGAGGCATTTATATTTAATGGTTTCTTAGCACTTATTAATTGGAAAGAATGGAGCTCTCAGATACAAAAGTCAAGCTACAGCTTTATAGAGTGTCTCTGTCCCAGTTTGGGGGGGGGTGGTCAAATGCAGTCTGAGTTTTATGTTTACTGCATATGTACTAGGGGCCTCATTTCACCCCTAATATATCCCCTGGTTGCTGGATAAGTCTATGAGAGTCCCCAGGATTCCAGAATAGTGGACTTGGCTGGTCATTCTGTGGGATTATTTTGCCCTTCAGGGTCTTCAATCCATCCCCCAACTCTTCCATAAGAGTCCCAAGATTCCATCCAAAGTTTGGTTGTGTATATCTGTATATGTTTCTGTCATGTCCTGGCTTGAGTCTATACGAGAACAGTTATATTAGGCTCTAGTCTGTAAACAAAACAGGGATTCATTACTTATATCAGGGATTGGTTGCTTACCCATTGGATTCCTCTCTATGTTTGTCATGACAAGTAAGTTAATAAAAATGTTCTGTGTAAATAATGATGTTATAAGTTTCTTGAAAATGGATGTGAGTTATAAGCATAAAGAATAGAAAGAGCAGAAACAGCAGATCAGACAATATTATTTCGCATCAAATACAAAATACATTTTGTTAATGAATAAAAAAAGATGAACAGCATCAGAAGGATGAGAATAATGAATGAGAAGAGCATCAACATTCCAAAATGCATGAACAGTGTTCAAGTTCTTTCATAGTTTGTAGGAATACTCAAGCTAAACTCAAGGGCATGTCTATATACAAGGGGGAAATTTGTTTTGTCAAATCACAGATATCCACTTGTCTTTGCCTCCTAAGAGCCAAAGTTAACAGAATATGTCAACACCTGGCGAATCAGTAGTGAGTATTTTTGGAAATAATTGCATAAAAAGATAATATGTGTTTCTATCTATAAATATCTCCATAAAAATTCATACATTTTGAGAAATAGTATCCTTCTGTCTTCCTTGGGTCACAAGCCCATTTTACAAGTATTTCCATTTGCCTTTAATATGCAATGAGTCTTACTAATTGTAGGTACAGTATACTTTTTACTATGATAAGGCTAACTACAATTAGATTTTAGCAATTTAAAGGTACACCATAAAATTTGAAAATCTCTTTAGACTAGATCTACATCTTATATTTCTGAAACTTCTCTCATCCAGGTCATATAGCTGTAAAAGGGGAAATTCATACCCGAATGAAAGACCAAATTGAATAGAAATGAAACATGAAAAAGTCCAACTAAACCTTGAGGTACAAATTGAGTTGATATTAGTTTTTCCTCTCGAAACTGGTGTTAACCCATTAGGGTGAGATTTCTTGCAGAAAACAAACTGTGTCCTTCTGTTGTCTATTATATCCTTTGTAGAAATGGAAAGACATCGGTTGGTAAAGATGCCTTCAATGTAACTGTATTTTGAGCCTCACATTAGCCAAAAGCAACAACAGGAATGATGTTGTAGGAGAATGAAGTTTAGCTGCATGTAATGACAGTTAAAAGTACTAAAATTATTTCAAGAGTGTCATATCTAGCTATGAATAGATAGAGTTGTTTGTTATGAATCCAGATGAAATAATGTCATTGTTAAAAGGACTTGGTGAGATAATATGATCCTGGATGTCCTCAGAACCACACAATCATGGTATTTTAGAATGGTACACAGAAAGCAGAAGTAATACGTCTGTGAAAAGAGTGGTGAAGGATGCATTTAATGCCTTGTTTTTCTTGGCCCCAGGAAAGGCTCTTGCTTACGCAGTTTGAGAAATACAATCAGCTGGGAATACCTCATAGATTCTAGTCATTACTGAAAAGGTATTTGCCAATTCTGTTTTGGTAAAAAATATCTCAGACCAAATTATGGAAATGAAAATGAAAATCTTCCCTGACTCGAAATACAAAAAAACAAAAAACAAACAAACAAAAACGAACAAACAAAAAATGAAAATCTTTTGGTTTTTTTGCCTGTAGAAACACTTCCTCATCTGTACTATGATACAAGAATCGGAGTGTGCCAGTTTTGATTCCTGTTTTCTGCTCTTTAGTATAAAAGAGAAAGGGAGGATCTGCTGCCTCTACATGTAGATTGCTTTTGGAATGTGAAATTTTAATGTAAACTTTTGTGAGGCATTCATTTCTGAAGGAGAAAGGCAAAATGGCTTCTTCTCAGGTATATATATGCATGGGTATGGGACAAGTTGACTATTCCTACAGAAATATTTTATTTTCAGAACTTTCAAACCTTTACTATGCTGACTCACATTTACAGAACTATTTTTTCATATGATTCTCAGTATTATATCTTTAAATGTTATGACACTGGTGAGCTAAAAACATATTTTCCCACTTACCAGTCTCCCTTTTTTCAAGATAACTTGAATAAAGGATAACAAAATTTGAAAATACTTAAAATTTTCTGATCACAAAGATGAGAGTGTACATGAGAAAAAAGATGATTGTACATACTTGATTTCTACTGTGAGTTACTTGGGTCATTATTTATCTGTGCAGAAATTCTCATGTTTCAGGAATCTTTTATCTGAGGTCCTCAGTATTAGATCTCAGCCTTCCTATTTCTGGACCATGTAATAAATTTTTTCATGTTTTGCTGACCCAATTTTAATTTTATTTATATCGACACTCCAGAAGTGTAATTTTGATACTGCTATGATGATTGTTCTTAGTATCTCTCTTTTATGGAGGCTCTGGTGCCAGCCATTAGATTATTATGGTATCATAGCATTTGATTCTAAAAGAGGTCACCACCATTAGATTGAGTTTTGCTTGCCTATTCGATCTTTTAAGAGAAGTCACAACACTATTGCAGACATAATTTGTCAAATATGTATGTTACTTATTGGTAGCAAAAATGCTCTGTATTTGGCTAACATTTCCTTTGGAAAGTTGAAAGGAGAAGATGCTGTTAATTTTAATTACAGTGGTCCTGGCCTTACCCTTTATGGTCATATTCAAAATTGCCAAAAATAGAGACGCAAACATGTTCATTTATGTCAACATACCCTATCACCCATGACTAAATTTGTTCCTATAATCTTCTGGAACTTGCCTCATTGAGGTTTCCAGAAACGATGCCCTGGAAACAATGCTCATTGCATTGGTTCAGCTTCAATTGGATAACTGTCACATTCAGCACCTCTCATTGTCTCCCCATATTCAGTGAGGCATGCAGCCATCATATTTTCCCCTCTTGTCTGCATGAGCCATCTTCAAGGAACAAAAATATCCTTGTCTATAAAGTTCATGTTTCAGCCTGTCATGGTAGTATATGTCGGCAGCCAGTACTGAAGAGGTTGGTATAAGAGGCTTGTCAGTTTTATCTCAGTCTGAATAACAAATTGAGATCCATTGGCAACCAAGTTGATCCACCTCACTCAAGGGGAACTGGTTATTAGGATGTCTAGAAGAGCTGTCTGGCCCAAGCATAAACCTGCATTGTGTTTATAGTGATGCCCCATATCAAGTCAAATCATTCCACTTCCTGTATCTTTTCTTTGGTCATAGTAAATTTGCTTCAGCGTCCTAAAGGTCCTGTATCACAATGTCATGTTCTTTCTTTACAGAATGTCTTTACATCTACATTTCCACAACAATAGACATTCATAGAGCACCGGCATTTGCCCCTTAAGACTTCTCTGTAAAATGCTGAGAAGTGGTCTGAGTCATATAGGCAAGCCATGAGTCCTCCCTCATTCTACCTTCACCACTGCAATCATCTGTGTGAGGACAGGGCCTTACTCAATTTTATATTTGTGCATTTTGTCTACCAAGGATATTAATTGGTCATACAAAATGTTCAGCAGTGTTCTTAATCATGTACCCTACTTTTTAATAACTGAATAGTACTCCATTGTGTAAATATACCACCTTACTGAATCCATTCTTCCATTGAGGGATATCTGGGCTGTTTTCCAGCTTCTGGCAATTATAAAAAAAAAAAAAAAAAGCTGCTATGAACATAGTGGAGCATGTTTCCTTGTTATATGTTACAGAATCATTTCAGGTATATGCCTAGTAATGATATAGCTGGTTCTTCAGAACTATTTCCAATTTTCTGAGGAACTCCCAGATTGCTTTACAGAGTGTTTTTACAACCTTGAAATCCTACCAATAACAGAATTAAAAATACCCAATAAAACTCTTCCCAAATAAATCCAAGAACACATGAAAACCATCATCTACCATGATCAGTTTTCATTTTTTAAAAACATTTATTACTTAAGTGGTATTTATGGCCTCAATATTTGTTTATAACACTGGGCTCTGCTGACCTCTTCTTTCTAGTATTGTGAAAGTGAACTCTGTCACCTTCTGTTTCTATTCATTATCATTGAAACTCTGTAGTGTACATACCCTTCTTCAGACCCAAAAAAGTCTCAATATCATTGTGAGTTCATAAAGCATGGCTCAATTTATTGCAATTTTACAACTTAAGAAATTGAGTCAGTGGCATAATTGTTCTTCTATTGCTGTGGTAAGACACTATGACCAAAGTGCCTTAAACAGGAAGAGAGTTCATGTGGGCCTTCACAGGGTTAGAATCTATAAGGATTATGGTAGCAATCATGGCAGTAGGCATGAATGAATGACACTGAATCCATAGGTGGGAGTTCACATTTGAGATACAAACAGAAAGCAGAGAGAAATAACTGCCAAAGTTATAGGCTGTTGAAGTCTCAAGGTCTGTGTCCAGTGACCAGGACCCCGTAATCCTTTTCATACAGTTCCACAAACTGAATACAACATCATTCGGATACATAAATTATTCGAGGCTATTCTTAAAACCACCATAGGCAAACCAAGCGATGACAGTACAATCAGGACAGCAATACAGTTGTCACAACCATGTCAAGAGTCAAAGCTCAAACTTCAAGCCTATATTTTCATTTTACAAGCTTCTGTCCTGTAGTTATTTCATAAGATGATATATTCCAAGCTGCTCAGAAGTTCTTTCAAAAGCAGTGTTCTAAAGGGAGGCTTCCTAAAACTCAAGAAGAAAACATCTCAAACCTGAATTTCTTGAAACTGATCAGATGCACAAGGCTCCACCTTCCCCAAGCTTATGTACATAGTAAGCCCTGCAGGGACATTCAAGCATGCTGAACTGTCTAGAAATTTCTTAGATCAAAGCACCTTCATGGAAGAGCCTCAGATCCCCTGAGCTGCTTAGAAGAGCACTGTCCAACCTGCTAGGAAGTTTCCCATACTGGGGTTAATTACAGTAATTTAGCTGTTTTTGAGTTGTGAGGTCAGGGTACCACCTAGAATGTACCACAGATTTGAGAGGAAAGAAACTCTCACGACTCTATGAGGATGACATTAGACAAAATGCCCAATTATGTGAAGGTTGAACTCAAAGAGTCTACCTTCCTAGAGAGACAGGGCCTCAAGGGGCGGTGCATTGTTACCAACCCATAGTCAAAATTTCTGACCCAGAATTCTTTCTGTCTAAAAGAACTGCAGTGACAAAAAATTGTGGAGATATTGATGGAATAGTGGTCCAGTGATCAGCCCAATTTGAGTTATGTCTCATGGTGGGTCACCAAGGCCTGACACTGTTTTTTATGCTATGCTGTGCATAAGACAGGAGGTTTTTGGTGTTGTCTTCAGAGACGCCCTAACAGCAGACTGACACAGAAGCAGACACTTAGACCCATCATTGAACTGAAGTTGGGGATCTCTATGATGAATTAGGGGAAGGGTTGAAGAAGATGAAAGGAATGGGGACCACATAGGAAACCCAGCAATCTAAAATGGGACCCCAGATAGTCCCCAGATGCAGAACCACCCTGGCAGCATACACTGACTGGCCTGAGGCCTGTGGAATATGCATTCATATATGCAGCAGAAGACTACCTGGTCTGGACTCAGTGGGAGAAGATATACCAAATACTCAAATTAATTGAGGCCCTAAGAAATGGGAGTTCTGTTTGGGGAAGCATCCTCTCTGAGGCAGGGGCTGGAGAATTGGGACAAGGGACTGTGGGAGGCAGGACAAGGATGTGGAGCAAACACTGGAATGTAAATAGTTAATGAAAATAATGAAGAAGAAGAAGAAGAAGAAGAGGAAGAAGAAGAAGAAGAAGAAGAGGAAGAAGAAGAAGGAGAAGAAGAAGAAATAGAAGAAGAAGAAGAAGAAATAGAAGAAGAAGAAATAGAAGAAGGAGAAGGAGAAGAAGAAATAGAAGAAGGAGAAGGAGAAGAAGAAATAGAAGAAGGAGAAGGAGAAGAAGAAATAGAAGAAGGAGAAGAAGAAGAAGAAATAGAAGAAGGAGAAGAAGAAATAGAAGAAGGAGAAGAAGAAATAGAAGAAGGAGAAGAAGAAATAGAAGAAGGAGAAGAAGAAATAGAAGAAGGAGAAGAAGAAATAGAAGAAGTAGAAGAAGA
>CM052711.1:70072842-70108772 GCA_028551405.1 Uromys caudimaculatus | reverse complement strand
ATGCTGGCAAGGATGTGGAGAAAGAGGAACACTCCTCCATTGCTGGTGGGATTGCAAGCTGGTACAACCACTCTGGAAATCAGTTTGGCGGAACCTCAGAAAAATGGACATAATACTGCCTGAGGACCCAGCTATACCTCTCCTGGGTATATACCCAGAAGATGTCCCAACATGTAACAAAGATACATGCTCCACTATGTTCATAGCAGCCATATTTATAATAGCCAGAAGCTGGAAACAACCCAGATGTCCCTCATCAGAGGAATGGATACAGAAAATGTGGTACATTTACACAATGGAGTACTACTCAGCTATAATAAACAATGACTTAATGAAATTTGCAGGCAAATGGATGGAACTTGAAAATATCATCCTGAGCGAGGTAACTCATTCACAAAAAAACCAACATGGTATGTACTCACTGATAAGCGGATATTAGCCCAAAAGTTCAGAATGTCCAAGTTTCACTTAACAGTAACCGCTGGACTGAGAGTGAGATATCAGATGGAGGGGTTGGAGAAAGGTCTGCAGGAGTGGAGGTAATTGGTAGCCCCATGGAGGGAGCAAGAGCGTCAATTGGCCTGACCCTCCCCCTGGTCGTCCTGGAGTTCAGACCACCAACCAAAGAATACACATCTATTGACCCATGGTTTGGACTACATATGTGGCAGAGGATGACCTTGATGGCCATCAGGGAGAAAGGAGAGGACTTTGGCCCTGAGGTTGCTAGAGGCCCCAGTAAAGGGGAATGTCAAGGTGGGAATATGGGAATGGGTAGGTGGTAGGAGGAATTCCCTCTTAGAGGCGGGGAGTGGGAGGGGATAGGGGGTTTCCAAAGAGGTGACCGAGGAAAGGGGAAATATTGGAAATGTAAATAAAGTATCAAAAATAAAAAAAAAAATTTAAAAAAAGAGCCATACTTCACAGAAGGTGTTAACACATGCAGAATCAGTGGTAAGTATTTATTGGAGGCAATTAAATACAAAGATAGTGTGTTTCTATCTTAGAATGTCTCCATAACAAACCCATACATTCTAAGATAGAGTACCCTTTTATCTTTATTGAGTCACAAGCCCATTGTCCAGAGTATGTCCATCTGCCTTTAATGTGTTATGAGTGTTAATAACTGTAGGTTCAGTATTTTTTACTATGACCAAGATAAGTGTAATATAGATTTTATTGATTTAAAAGTACATCATAAAATTTGAAAATCTCTTTGTAGACTCGACCTACATGTTCCTTTTGTAAAACTTCTTGTATGCAGGTAATACATGGAAAATGTCAAAATCATACTAGAACGAAAGAACAAATAGAGAAAAATGAAATATATGAAAAATTTCAATTAATCTTGAGTCACAATTTGAGTTTGTATCAGCAAATCCTCTAGAGACTGGTATTAATCCATTTGGGTGGGTTTTGCTGCAGAGAACAATGTGTCTCCTTTTGTTTTCCAGTATATTCTTTGTAGAAGTTACATGGCATTGTTTGCTAAAGATGCCTTCAATACAACTGTATTTTCAGCCTCTTAATAGCCATAAGTGCCAATACTGAAGATGGTGTAGGAGAATGATGTTCAGCTGCATTTATTGACAGCTGAAAGTATTAAAAATGGTGCAGGTGTGTCATATCTATGTATGAATAGATAGAGTTGTTGAACCTGAATCCAAAAGAAGCAATGTCACTGTTAAGAGGACCTGGTGACATAAGATGATCCTCGGTCATCCTTCAAAACCAAAAAATGGGGTATTTTAGAATGGAACACAGAAATCACAAGTCTTACCTTGTTTTTCTTGGCCCCAGACAAACCTCTTGGTTACCCAGTATAAGAAAAACCTTCACCTGGGGAAACTTCACAGATTCTGGCTATTACTACAAAGAGATGTGTCAATTCTGTTTCGATAAATCATCTCAGGCAAAGGCATGGACAAAACCTTTTGTTTTTCTGCCTGTAGAAGCTCATCCCTTCTTCATATCTCCTTTGGCACAAGGTATGGGGTGTGACCCATTCTGATTCCTGCTTTCTATTTTTCAGATTTACTAGAGACAGGAAGAATCTGCTCCTACTACATACAGATGTCTTCTGAAAGTTGAAATTTTAATGTAAACTTTTGTGAGATATTCTCTTCTGAAGGAGAAAGGAAAGATGGCTTCTTCTCAGGTAAATGTATGCATGGGTATGGGACAAGTTGACTGTTCCTACAGAAATATTTTATTTTCAGAACTTTCAAACCTTTCCTATGCTGACTCACATTTAGAGAAGTATTTTTTCATCTGATTCTCAGTATTACCTCTTTAAACTTTATGTCACTGGTGAGCAAAAAACAAATTTTTGCTTTACTGATCTTCATTTTTTTCAGGATAACTTGTATAAATTATAATATAATTTAAAAATATTTATAGTTTTCTGATCTCAAAGATGTGTGTACATGAGACTAAAGATGAATGTATATACTTAATTTCTACTGGGAGTAACCTGGATCATTGTTTTTCTGTGTATAAAGGCCCATGATTCATGAATCTTACATCTGAGAGCCTATTGCAGCAGTTCTCAGCTCTCCTACTGCCGCAACCATTTAATAGAGTTCTTCATGCTGTTCTAACCCAAATATGATTTTGTTTTTATTGATACTCCAGAAGGGTAATTTTGGTTCTGCTATGAAGCCTGTTGTAAATATCTCTGTTTTTTGGTGGCTTTGGTGAACACCATTAGATCATTTAGGGGATCATGCCATTTGATCGCCAACCAGGACATCACTATCAGGTTGAGCATTGCTTGCCTATTGGGTCTTTTCAGAGAAGTCACATTATTTAATTCAGACCTCATTTATCAAATTGTATGTTAGTTATTGATAGCAGAAATGTTCTATAGTTAACTACCATTTCATTTGATCCATGGACATGAGGGAATACTGTTAATTTTAATTTCAGGGTCTCTTAACTTTCATGGATGTGGCTATAGAGTTCTCTAAGGAGGAGTGGGAATATCTGGATTCTGCTCAAAGAGCTTTGTACAGAGAAGTCATGTTGGAGAATTACAACAACTTGGTATTTGTGAGTAAGAATATTTGTATTCCATAATATCTACTTCACTTTAGGGATATCTAAAACTACTATTAATATTTGCATCTGACTTCAATTATTCTCTCTCTTCTGTTTTTATAGATGTTGATTACTCTCTGATTTATAGCTAACATGTTATGCAACTTTATCTGATTTTACATTTAACCTGCTGATGAGGAAATCTTATACCCTTTTTGAATAGGCAGTCAGTGGCATATATAAGAGAATGTACTTTGACTTGCACAGTTTTCTTTTTCCAATGTCGTACTTTTGCAAGGAAATTCAGAATTATAAAAAAGATTCATTATGAAGACTCTAAAATACTTAGGAAGGTAGTGGGTATAAAAAAATTCATTCATGTATCTTTTACTCTTCCATTTTATCTACATGTTACAATCCTGTACTAGCACATAGCTACATTCAATGGTGTATCTTTATGCTCATTTGAATGTACAGGTGATGCTGTTTCAAAACCAGAGATAGGCCTCCATCTTGAACAAAACAAAGGAACATGGATTGTTCGTAGAGATGATAAAAAAAGAATTAGGTAATCTGAAATGAAATAACATGTCATGTGATGTTTGCAAATTCAGGAGTAATATAATCTGACATATGGCTAGATAAACTCTATAGTAGAAATTATTCCTAATAATTTCTCTTAGAAAAAAGAACCAAAGACACAGTATAAAACTGGATGATATATGATTTTTGCCTTACTTTATATGAATACTGATATTTTGAAATGTACAATGTTCTACCTATTTCATAAAGTAGTAACTTGTTTTGTATTCTAGTTAGTGCCATTTTTCTGTTACACAAGAATGATCAGTAGTGATCATTTATATTTGAGTGATTTATTGATTTATTCCCTTATGATTTTTATAGAGTATATTTAGCTTGTATTTTTCTCTCTTTCATCTCCTTGCAGACCATCTACACTCTCCACACTAACTTAATATCATGATTTCTCTGACTGTTCTGCCTCTTTCTCTCTGTCTCTGTCTCTTTCTTTGACTCTCTCACTTTCCCTCAAAAGATAGATAGATAGATAAAGAGAGAGAGAGAGAGAGAGAGAGAGAGAGAGAGAGAGAGAGAGAGAGAGAAGAGAAGAGAAGAGAAGAGAAGAGAAGAGAAGAGAAGAGAAGAGAAGAGAAGAGAAAAGAGAAGCCAAAAATTCATTTGAACATGGAATCTGATTTGTTTTGGCTACTGTTCCTGAAGAGAAGGAATGGAATATGATTAATAGACTCAATGTTCAATCGTAGTACAAAACTTATTTTCCTCTTCAAGAATTTATGTAATTTTTTTTTGTATACTTTATTTACATTTCCAATGTTTCCCCCTTTCTATCTCTCCTCTTTGGAAACCACCTATCCCCTTCCCCTCCCACTATGAGGGAATTCCACCTCTCACCCACCTGCCCGCCAACTCCCATAATCCCACCTAGACATTCCCCTTTACTGGGGCCTCTCCTCCCCCTGATGGCCAACAAGGCCCTCCTCTGCCACATATATTGTCTGAACCATGGGTACATACATGTGTATTCTTTGGTTGGTTGTCCAACCTCTATGAAGACCGGGGGTATCAGGTCCATAAACACCGTTGCTCCCTCCATGGGACTGCAGACTCCCTCAGCTCCTTCAGTCCCTTCTCCCACTCCTCCATCTGGGACCTCACTCTCAGCCCAGCAGTCACTGTAAAGTGAAACTTGGGTATTCCAAAAGTTTAGGCTACTATCCACTTATCAGTGAGTACATACCATGTTTGTTCTTTTGTGACTGAGTTACCTTGTTCAGGATGATATTTTCAAGTTCCATCCATTGCCTGCAAATTTCATTAAGTCATTGTTTTAATAGCTGAGTAGTACTCCATTGTGTAAATGTACCACATTTTCTGTATCCATTCCTCTGATGAGGGACCTCTGGGTTGTTTCCAGCTTCTGGATATTATAAATATGGCTGCTATGAACACAGTGGAGCATGTGTCTTTATTACACGTTGGAGAATCTTCTGGATATATGCACAGGAGTGTTATAGCTAGGTCCTCAGGTAGTATTATGTTCATTTTCCTGAGGGTCTGCCAAACTGATTTCCAGAATGCTTATACCAACTTGCAGTCTCACCAACAATGGAGGAGTGTTCCTCTTTCTCCACATCCTCGCCAGCATCTGCTGTCACCTGAGTTTTTGATCTTTGCCATTCTGACCAGTGTGAGGTGGAATCTCAGAGTTGTTTTGATTTGCATTTCCCTGATGACTAAGGATGCTGAGCATTTCTTTAGGTGCTTCTCAGCCCTGCAGATTTCCTCAGTTGAAAATTCTGTTTTGTCCATAGGAAAGTATGTAATTTGAATAGGTTCTTAGCTTGCGTGACACTTTCTACCTCTTTCCACCTCTTAATGCTGGGATTTTGTCTGCCTTAAGTTGTAATGGTCTTGTGAATGTTGTCATATTCTCAGTGAGTTTATATAGGCATTACTCTTGTTGTGTCTAAAAATGCAGTTTATTTAGCATCTTTCATCAACTATTTTCTTTATAATCCTTCTGTCTCATCTTCTGCATAGATCTCTGTGCCTTGATATGAGGGTGTTATAAAGATAACTTATGTAAGACTAAGCACTCCAAGTTTCTCATTTCCTGTAATTTGTCCAGTTGTTGATATATATGTTAAGCTTCTCTATAAATGGCTGAGAGATGCACAGATATACTGGGAATATATATATTCAGGAATCATATTTTTGCCATTTTTATTTGTAGAAATAATGGTATGTTTTAGATGAATTTGAGAATTGCTCTTTCTATCTCTGTGAAGACTTGAGTTGGAATTTTGATGGGAATTGTATTGAATCTGTAGAATATTTTTGATAAGATTGTCATTTAATATATTAATCCTCCAAATCCATGAGCATGGGGATCTTTTCCCCTTCTTTGATTTTTTTCTTCATATACTTAAAGTTCTGTTAATACACTAATTTTACTTGCTTGTTTAGAGTCACATCAAGATATTTTATATTATTTGTGAATATTCTGAAGGGTATCATTTTTCTCAGCCCATTTATCCTTTGAGTAGAGGAAGTCTACTGATTTGTTTGAGTTAATTTTATATCCAGCTTTGCTGGAGTTGTTTATCAGGTGTAGGAGTTGTCTGTTGGTATTTTTGGGGTGACTTCTGTGTACTATCAAAAATTTAGGACAGCAAAAACAATTCTCAACAATAAAAGAACTTCCAGGAGAATCACCATACCTGACCTCAAGCTCCACTTCAGAGCAATAGTGATCAAAAACCACATAGTATTGGAACAGAGACAGGCAGGTAGATCAATGGCAGAGAACTGAAGACCTAGAAATAAACCCACACACATATGGTCACTTGATCTTTAACAAAGAAGCCAAAATCATCCTGTGAAAAAGAGCATTTTAAACAAATGGTGCTGGATCAACTGGTAGTTACCATGTAGAAGATAGCAATTTGATCCATTCTTTTATCCTTGTACATAACTCCAGTCCAATGCATCAAAGACTTCTACAAAAAGCAAAGTGAATCAAAACAAAGCAAAACACAAAACCAGATCTGCTGAATCTAATAGAAGAGAAAGTGGGAAAGAAACATGAACCCATTAGCACAGGGTGAAATTTCCTGAACAGAACACAAATGTTTCATGGTCTACGGTCAACAATTGACAGAATTGACCTCATAAAATTGAAAAAGGACATTTTCAATAAGACAAAACAGGAAAAGATCTGTATCAACCCACATCTAAAAGAGGGCTAATATCCGAAATTTACAAATAACTCAAGAAGTCAGACTCCAGAGAAACAAATTACCCTATTAAAATGGAGTACAGAGCCAAACAATGAATTATCAACTGATGAATCTCAAATGCCTGAGAAGCACTTAAAGAAATGTTCAGCATCCTTTGTCTCAAGGGAATTACAAATCCAAATATCCCTGAGATTCCATCTCAGACCAATCTGAATGGCTCAAATCCAAAACTCAGGCAACAGCATATTGTGGTGAGGTTGTGGAGAAAAGAAGAACACTCCTCCATTTCTAGTGGGACTGCAAGCTTTTAAAACCACACTGAAAATCAATCTGTCAATTCCTCAGAATATTGGCCATAATACATAGAAAAGGTGTCAAAGTATCCTTGTTTTGATAATGAATATTTTCATTACATACATAAAATATGATAGGTTGTATCTTGTACTTTATAATCAAGTTTGTATAGGTTTATAGTTCCTTTCAACAAAATAGTTATGTCTAGTGTCATAATAAATGCACATATATGTATATATGTTATTTAAATTCTTAAAAAGTATGTAAAGTCTTTATATAGAGAATATACATGATATACATATATATCCACACATACACACACATGTGTGTGTATGTGTATGTATAATTTTCTGTAAATATAAATTAATATTTCCATTTGGATCTACAAAATCCACTTTTATATTATTTTTCAAAAATCTTCTTTGGTAATGATCTTTTTCCTCTCCCAGTTTAGAAAGTCTTCTCCATTTCCTACTTGAGATTACCTTTATTTATCCTGTCCCTAACCATATAATTGTACTAAACCAATGTGGGTTAGGAGAGTTATTTTTCCACAAGATATGATCAGCCGCATGGGTTTTCTAATGAAGATTGTTCATCACTGAGAAAATATATAATCAGATACAAGAAAAAAAATACTCACAGAGATGTTTTTATATACTTCTAAATACACATAGTTATAAATGCACACATGCACAGGCACACTCACTTGCACAAACATAAGTACACACATATATTTATTATCTAGAGACAAATGAGAATGACCGTGTTGAACATGGAATGTTACTTGGGACATGCTTGAGGGGAAGAAGAGATTAAGAATGTGATGTATTTCTACTTCAGTTGAAAATATTTATTTCCATTAATTAATTTATTCATGTTACATCAAATTTGCAGCCCATACCAGTCTATCCTTTATGAAGGGCATTCCCATCTGCCAATCCCCTTCTCCTCTGAGAAGTGGGGGGGGGGCCCCCTAGCTACAAATTCATCATATATATCAAGTCACTGCAGTACTGCATACATCTACTCTTCTTGAGGGAAAATGAAGCAGCCCAGAAGGGGAACTGGATCCACAGGTAGGTAACAGAGTCAGGACTGCTCCCACTCCTGTTTATGAAGGACCCTCAGGAATATCGATCTACACACCTGCTACATTTGTTCCAGAAGAAGTCAGAAGTTCAGGTTCAGTCCATGTATGATGTTTTAGTGGTGGTTCGTCTCTGCGACTTACAAGAGTGCATGTTCATTGACTCTGTTGGTATTCATGTTGAGTTCCTGTTCCCCTCAAGATTCCTCAATCCTTGAAAGGAAAGAGTTCTCCCCTGTTAGACTGGTTCCAGAAAATATATAAATTACACAAAATGGCCTTACATTCTTATCAGCCATTGCTACTGCTGGAGGCTCACAACTGGGCTTTGTCCCAGGGGCAGAAACCATGGTACACTGTCTCCACTAGAGCAATGCTTGGTTCTGCTGTTCAAGTTTGCACATCCAACTATAATAGAAGGGTGTTTTCCATGCTCCACACCCTTGTCAGTAAGTGCTCCAGCTTCAATTATTGGTCTTAGTCATTCTGATGGGTAGAAGGGTAGAATTACAGAGTTGTTTTGATTTGCATTACTCTAATGAGTATAGATATTAAACATTTCTTTAAGTTTCTCTCAGTCATTAAATTACTCTGATAAGAATTCTGTTTAGTACTTTACCCCATTTAATTCAGGTTGTTTGGTTTGTCCTTATCTAATTTCTTGAGTTCTTTATTTACTTGGATATGAGTGATCTGTCAGATGAAGAAGTAGGTATCATTTGCCCTGCAATCGCTTTTCAACTTCAGGAGATCCCATTTATAAATTGCTAATCTTAGAGCCTGAGATATTGCTGTTCTGCTCAATATGTTGTCTCATGTACCATCACATTCAAGATAATTCCCCAATGTGATGGTTTATATATGCTTGGGCTAAGGAGTAGCACTATTAGGATAGGAGTTGGGTGGGTCCCTGTGGGCATGTGCTTTAAGACCCTAGTCCTATCTGCCTGGAAGACATTTGTCTTTTACTGGCATGCAGTGAAGATGTAGAACTCTCAGCTCCTCATGTACCATACATTCCTGGACACTGCCGTAATCTTGCCTTCATGATAAAGTATTGAATATGTGAACTTGTAACCCAGCCCCAATTAAATGTTGTTCTTATAAGACTTGGTTTGGTCATGGTGTGTGTTCAAAGCAGTAAAACCCAAAGTAGGATATTCACTTTCTATTTCATTAGATGTAGTTCATCAAGTTTTATGTTGAGATATTATGTCTACTTGTACTTTAGTTTTCTGCAGCATGATAATTATGGATCCAGTTAGACCACCACCAGTTTTTGAAGATTTCTATTTTTTATTGTATTGCTTTGGATTCTTTGTCAAAATTCAAGTATATGTATGTGTGTGGATTTATTTCTTGGATTTCCATTTGATTCTAATGATCCATCTGTCTGTTTCTCTACCAATAT
The DNA here is from genome assembly GCA_028551405.1 of Uromys caudimaculatus. NCBI lineage: Eukaryota > Metazoa > Chordata > Mammalia > Rodentia > Muridae > Uromys > Uromys caudimaculatus. The sequence continues at coordinate 70,099,156 of CM052711.1, read as the reverse complement.
CACACAATTTCTATTAATATTGCTTTGTAATGCAGCTTGAAGTCAGTAATGGTGATTTCTTCCACAGATGTTTTGGAGTACATGGTTATTTTAGTTACCCTGAGGATTTTTCCCCATAGGAAGTAGAGAGTAGTTCTTTTAATGTCTACAGAATTATGTTGGACTTTTGAGGGTTATTGCATCGAACCCATAGGTTGCTTTTGTTATGATGGCCATTTTTCTAAGATAATCCTATGAAACCATGATCACTGGATTTTTCTTTTTTCTTTTTTCTTTCTTTTAGTTTTTATTTTTGATACTTTATATACATTACAAACGTTTCCCCCTTTCCAGGTCTCCACTTCAGAAATCCCCTATCCCCTACACCCTACCCCTGCTGTTTGAGGGTATTCCCCCACGCACCGACCTGTCCATCTGCTCCCTTCTTCCCACCTTGTCATTCTCCTATACTGGGGCCTCTAACACTCTCAGGCCCAAGGGCCTCTCCTCCCCCTGATGGCCAACAAAGCCCTCCTCTGCCACATTTGTGGCCCGAGCCATGGATCCCTCTATGTGTATTCTTTGGTTGGTGGTCCAGTCTCCAGGAGCACTGGAGCGTCAGGCCAATTGACACTGTTCTTCCCTACATGGGGCTGCAAACTCCCTCAGCTCCTTCAGTCCCTTCACCAACTCCTCTATCTTGGACCTCATACTCAGTCCAATGGTTACTGTGAATTGAATCTTGGGTATTCTGAACTTTTGGGCTATTATCTACTTATCAGAGAGTACATACCATGTTTGTTCTTTTGTGACTGAGTTACCTTGCTCAGGATGATATTTTCAAGTTCCATGCATTTGCCTGTGAGTTTCATAAAGTCATTGTTTTTAATAGCCAAGTACTATTCCATTGTGTAAATGTACCACATTTTCTGTATTCATTCCTCCGCTGAGGGACATCTGAGTTGTTTCCAGCTTCTGGCTATTATAAATATGGCTGCTATGAACATAGTGAAACATGTGTCTTTATTACATGTTGGAGCATCTTCTGGGTATATGCCCGGGAGTGTTATAGCTGTGTCCTCAGGTATTATTATGTCTATTTTTCTGAGAGTCCACCAAACTGATTTCCAGAGTGGTTGTACCAGCTTGTAATCCCACCAGCAGTGGAGGAGGGTTCCTCTTTCTGCACATCCTCACCAGCATCTGCTATCACCTGAGTTTTTGATATCAATCATTCTGACTTGTGTGAGGTGGAATCTCAGAGTTGTTTTGATTTGTATTTTCCTGATTAAGGATGTTGAACATTTCTTTAGATGTTTCTCAGCCCTACATCCATCTTCTAATATCTTCTTCAATTTATTTCAACAAGGTTCTGAAGTTCTTGTCATACAGATCTTTCTCTTCTTTGGTTAGAGTGATACCAAGATGTTATATTTACTTCTGGCTTTTGAGAAGAAAGATATTTCCATTACTTATTTCTCAGTCCATTTATCATTGGACTATAAGAGGCATACTGATTTTATTTTGAGTTAACATTGTAATAAGCTACATTACTGAATGTGTTTTTAGCTGTAGGAGTTCTCTGATAGAGGTTTGTGGTCATTTACGTATACTATCATATCATATACAAATAGTAATATTTTAGATTCCTCTTTCCAAAATTTCTACTTCCTTGATCTCCTTGGTTCTCTTATTGTTGTAACTAGAACTTCAAGTACTGTACTGAAGAGATAAAGAAACAGAGGCCAGCCTCGCCTTGCCTTTGATATCAGTGGAATTTTTCTGTTTATTTATACTTAATATGATGTTGGCTATTGGATTGCTGGGTATTGCTTTCCTTGTATTTCAGTATGGGACTTGATTCTCTGAGCTCTCCAAGAGTTTTTATCATGAAGGGGCATTGGATTTGGTGAAATGATTTTTCAGTGTCTAATGTGATGATTTTTTTTTATTCTTTCATTTTGTTTATATAGTGGATTATGCTGATGAATTTTCTTATATTGAATACAGGCTTTATGTTTGAGATGAAGCCTACTTGATTATCTTGGATGATGTTTTTATGTGTTTCTGGATTATGTTTACAAGTATTTTTGCATCAAGTTTTATAACAGAAAATTCTCTGAAATTCTGTTTCTTAGGTATCATGGTGACTGCTGCACCTTATAAGGAGTTTAGCAATGTTCCTTCTGTTTCTATTTTGTGGAATTCTTTGAGGAGTCTAGGTACTAGAACTTCTTTGAAAGTCTGGTAGATCTTTTCCTTAAAACCATCTGGCAGTGGAGTTTTTGTTGTTGGCTTTTGTTTTTATGTGGGGGTGATGGTATTGGTTGTTTTTTAGATTTTAAAGACTGTTCCTGTATCATAGGTGTTATAGGATTATTTGGATTTTTACCTGATCTTGATTTAACTTTGGAAAGTGTAAATATGTAGACAATCATTTCTATAATTTATATTTTCCAATTTTGTGTTGCATAGGAGTTTGAGAAAATACATAATGATCATTTGCATTTCCTTAGTATCTATTTTTATGTCCCCATTTTCATTTCTGATTGTCATTTTGGATAATGACTCTCCGTATTTTAGTTATTTCTGCTACGGTTTAATCTGTCTTGCTGATTTTCCCAAAGAAGCAGCTATTGTTAATTTGAAATGCTCTCTTTGTTTCTATATTTTTTATTTCATTCATGAGTTTTATTTCCTATTGTTATTATGCTTTATTGTGTTTACATCTTTTTGTTCTAGCCCTTTCAACTATGCTCTTACTTGGCTAGTAGAAGATGTTTTCTTTTTCTTTAAAAAGGCAGTTAGTGCTATGCATTTTGTTTTCACCACTGCTTTCAATTTGTCCCAAAAGTATAGGCATGTTCTGCCTTAAAAATTCAATGAATTTTAGGAAGTCTTTAATTTCTTTTTTATTCTTTGAGCCTATGTTCATTGTGCAGAGAATTCTTCTATTTTTATGAGTTTGCAGGAATTTGTTTTGTTGTTCTCTTGTTGAAATCCAGCTTTAATCCTGGGTACTCTGAATAAGTCAATATAAGGAGTTATTTTACCTTCTTGTATCTCTTGACACTTGCTATGTGACCAAGTGTATAATCAATTTTGGAGAAGGTTCTATGTTCTGCTGAGTAGAATGTACATGTTTTTGTATTTGGGAGTAATGTCCTCTAGATATGTTAGTTCCATTTGATTCATAATGTCTGTTAATTTCATTCTTCCTCCCTTTAGTTTCTATATTGATTATCTGCCCATTGCTAAGAGTGGTTTTTTGTTTCCTTTTATTGGATATTTTCTCTCTTTGTCAAATGTTATCTCCTTTACAAGTCTCCCCTCTGGGGTAAACACCCTAAACCGTCCCACCTTTCACTGCTTCTATGAGGGTGCTCTCACACCAATCTACCCTCCTCTGCCTTCATGCACTGGCATTCCCCTACACTGGGGCATTGAACCCCCTCAGGAACAAGGGATTCTCCTCCCACTGATGTCCAACAAGGCAATCCTCTGGCACATATACAGGCAGAGCTATGGATCTCTCCAGGTGTACTCTTTGGTTGCTAGTTCAGTCTCTGGGAGCAACAGAGGGTCTGGCCAGTTGACACTTTTACTCCCCACCCCATGGGTCTGCAAACCTCATAAGCTCCTTTAGTCCATTTTCCAACTATTCCATCAGAGACCCCATAGTCAGCCCAAAGGTTGGTTGCATGCATCTGCCTCAGTATTTGTCAGGCTCTAGCAGAGGCTCTCAGCAGATAGCCATATCAGACTCCTGTCAGCAAATACTTCCTGGCATCCACAATATCATCTAAGTTTGGTGACTATATATGGGATGGATCCTCAGATGGTGCAGTCTGTAGATGACATTTCTTTCAGTCTCTCATCTAACCTTGTCTCCATAATTATTCCTGTGAGTATTTTTGTTCTACTTCTAAGAATCACTGAAGCACAAATACTTTGTTCTTCCTTCATCTTGAGCTTCATATGATATGGGAATTGTATCTTAAGCATTTCTACTTTTGGGCTAATATCCACTAATCAGTGAGTGCATAACATGTAGGTTCTTTTGTGACAGGGTTACTTCATTCAACATGATATTTTCAAGTTCCATCTATTTGCCTAAGAATTGCATGTAGTCATTGTTTTTAATAGCTGAGTAGTATTCCATTGTGTAAATGTATCACATTTTCTGTATTAATTTCTCTGTTGAGGGATAACTGGGTTGTTTCCAGGTTCTGACTATTATAAAATGACTGCTATGAACATAGTGGAGGATGTGTCCTTGTTATATATTTGAACATCTTCTGAGTATATGCCCAGAAGTGGTATAGCTGTATCCTCAGGTAGTACTCTGTCTAATTTTCTTAAGAACCACCAGACTGATTTCTAGAGTTCTTATACCAGCTTGCAATCCCACCAAGAATGGAGGGGTATTCCTCTTTCTCCACATCCTCGCCAGCATCTGCTGTCTCTTGAGTTTCTAATCTTAGCCATTCTGACTCTTATGAGGTGGAATCTCAGGGATGTTTTGATTTGCATTTCCCTGATGACTAAGGATGTTGAACATTTCTTTAGGTGCTTCTCAGCCAATCAGTATTCCTCAGTTGAAAATTCTTTTTTTCGCTCTGTACCCCATTTTTTAATAAGGTTATTGATTCTCTGAATTCTAACTTATTGAGTTCTTAGTATATATTGTATATTAGCCCTCATTCAGACGTAGGATGGGTAAAGATATTTTCTCAATCTGTTGGCTACAGTTTTTTCCTATTGACAGTGTCCTTTGCCTTACAGTTTTGCAATTTTATGAGGTCCCATGTATTGATTCTTGATCTTAGAGCATAAGCCATTGGTGTTCTGTTCAGAAAAATTTCCCCTGTGCCCAAGCGTTCAAGGCTCTTTCTTTAGATTTAGTGTATCTGATTCTATTTGCAGGTCCTTGATCTGATTAGACTTGAGAATTGTATAGTGAGATAAGAATGGATCAATATGCATTGTTTTACATGCTGACTCCCTGTTGAAACAGCACCTTTTGTTGAAAATGCTGTCTTTTTTCTACTGGATAGTTTTACCTTCTTTGTCAAAGATCAAATGACCATAGATGTGTGGCTCCATTTCTAGGTCTTCAATTCTATTCCATTGATTTGCCTGCCTGTACCAATACCATGAGTTTTTTATTACTATTGCTCTGTACTATAGCTTAAGGTCAGGGATGGTGATTACCCAGAAGTTCATTTATTGTTGAGAATAGTTTTCACTATCCTGGATTTTTTGTTATTTCAAATGATTTTGAGAATTGCTCTTTCTAATTCTATGAAATAGTGAGTTGAAATTTTGATGTGGATTGTATTGAATCTATAGATTGCTTTTGGCAGGATGGCCGATTTTACTATATTAATCCTGCCAGTCCATGAGCATGGGAGATCTTTCCTTTTTCTGAGGTTTTCTTTGATTTCTTTCTTCAGAGACTTGAAGTTCTTGTCAAACAGATCTTTCACTTGTTTGGTTAGAATCACACCAGGATATTTTATGTTGTTTATGACGGTTGAGAAGAGTGTTGTTTCCTAATTTCTTTTTCTGCCCACTTATCTTTTGAGTATAGCAAGTCCTTTGATTTGTTTGAGATAAGTTTATATCCAGTTACTTTGCTAAAGTTGTTTGTCAGCTGTAGGAGTTTTCCGGTAGAATTTTTGGGGTCACATAAGTATAAAATCATACCATCTGCAAGTAGTGATATTTTACTTCTTCCTTTTCTATTTGTGTCCTTTTGACCTCATTTTGTTGTCTAATTGCTCTACCTAGAACTTCAAGTACTATATGGAATACATATGGAGAGAGTGGGCATCCTTGTCTAGTCGTGATTTTAGTGGAATTACATTAAGTTTTTGTCCATTTAGTTTGATGTTGACTATTGGTTTGCTGTATATTGCTTTAGTATATTTTTAGGTATTGGCTTTGAATTCCTGACACTGCCAATACATATAACATGAAGGGATGTTGAACTTTGTCAAATGCATTTCAGCTTCAAATGAAATGATCTTGTGGTTTCTTTTTCTTTCTTTGAGTTTGTTATGTAGTGGATTATGTTTATGGGTTTCCATATATGGTACCATCCCTTCATCTCTGGGATGAACCCTACTTGACCTTGGTGAATGATTGTTTTGATGTGTTCTTGGATTCGGTTTGCATGAATTTTATTGTGTATTTTTGCATCAATATTCATGTGAAAACTTGGTCTGAAGTTCTCATTCTTGGGTCTTTGAGTGCTTTTGACATTAGTGTAACTGTGGCTTCATATAATGAATTGTGTCGTGTTCCTTCTGTTTCTATTTTGTGGAATAATTTGAAGAGTATTGGTATTATTTCATCTTGAAGGTCTGATAGAATTTTGCACTAATCCCTTCTGGTCATGGACTTTTTTTCTTCGGTAGACTTTTAATGACTGCTTCAAGGTCCTTAAGGTTTATGGGACAGTTTGCATGGTTTATTTGATCCGGATTTAATTTTGGTGTTGGATATCTTTCTATAAAATTGTCCATTTCATCCATATTTTCCAATTTTATTGAGTATAGGCTTTTGAGGTAGGATCTGATAATTTTTTTTTTAATTTCCTAAGATTCTGTTGTTATATCTCCCCCTTCATTTCTGTTTTTGTTAATTTGGATACTGTCTCTGTGCCCTCTTGTTTGTCTGGCTAAGGGTTTATCTATCGTGTTGATATTCTCAATGAACCAGCTCCTGATTTGACTGATTCTCTATATAGTTCTTTTTGCTTCTGCTTGGTTGATTTTAACCCTGTGTTTGACTATTTCTTGCCATCTATTCCTCTTGGGTGTATTTGCTTCTTTTTGTTCTAGAGCGTTCATGTGTGCTGGCAAGCTGCTAGTGTATGTTATCTCCAGTTTCTTTTTGGAGGCATTCAGAACTATGAGTTTTCCTCTTAGTACTGATTTTATTTTTTCCTGTAAGTTTGGGTATGATGTGCCTTCATTTTTGTTAAATTCTAAAAAGTCTTTAATTTCTTTCTTTATTTCTTCCCTGACCAAATTATCATTGAATAAACATTGTTTAGCTTCTATGTGTATGTTTACTTTCTGTTGTTTTTGTTGTTTTTGAAGACCAGTCTTAGTCCTTAGTGGTCTGATGGGATGCATGGGATTATGTTATTCATCTTGCATCTGTTAGGACCTCTTTTTGTGACTGAATATATGGTCAATTTTGGAGAAGGTATCAAGAGGTGCTGAGAATAGGTATATTCTTTGTTTTAGGATGACATGCTCTGCAGATAACTTTTAAATCCATTTGGTTCAAAACTTATGTTTGTTTCACTGTATTTCTGTTTAGTTTATGTTTCCATGGACTGTCCATTGATGAGAGTTGGTTTTGAAGTCTCCCATTATTAGCTTGTGTAGTTTGATATGTGATTTAAACATTAGTAAATGATTCTTTTCTGGATGTGGGTTCCCTTCCATTTTTTGTGTAAATATTTAGGATTGTGATATCACCTTGACAGCATTATCCTTTGATGAGTATGAAGAATCTGTCCACATCTCTTTGGAGTAACTTTGGTTGCATGTGTCTTATATTAAATGATAGAATTGCTATTTGAGCTTGCATCTTGGAAGTTTGCTTGAGGTATTTTTCTTTAATGCAGCAAGTTGAGGAATCCTGCTTATGGATCCAATCTGTTAGCTGGTGTCTTTTTATTGTTACATTGATTCAGTTGATTAAGAGCATTTTCAACAAATGGTGCTGGTTCAAATGGCGGTCAACATATAGTAGAATGCAAATTGATCCATTCCTATCTCCCTGTACAAAGCTCAAGTCCAAGTGGATCAAGGACATCCACATAAAACCAGGTACACTGAATCTAATAGAAGAAAAGTTGGGGAACAGTCTCAAACACATAGGCACAGGGGGAAAGTTCAAGAACTGACCACCAATGGCTTATGCTCTAGATCAAGAATTGACAGATGGACCATCAAGAAATTGCAATGCTTCTTTAAGGCAAAGGACACTGTCAGTAGGACAAAATGGCAATCAACAGATTGGGAAGAGATCATTACTAATCCTACATCTGATAGAAGGCTAATATCCAATATTTACAAGGAACTCAAAAGTTAGACTCCAGAGAAACAAATAACCTTATCAAAAACTGGGGAACAGAGTTAAACAAAGAATTCTCAACTGAGGAAACTTGAAGGGCTGAGAAGCACCTGAATAAATGTTCAGCATCATTAGTCATCAGCGAAATGCAAATCAAAACAACCTTGAGATTCCACCTTACACCAGTCAGAATGGCTAAGATTAGAAACTCAGATGACAGCTGATGCTGACAAGGATGTGGAGAAGGAGGAACACTCATCCATTGCTGGTGGGATTGCAAGCTGGTACAACCAATCTGGAAATGATTTTGGCAGACCCTCAGAAAAATAAACCTAATATTATCTGAGGACCCAGTTTTATCTCTCCTGGACATATACCCAGATTTAATAAAGACATGTGCTCCATTATGTTCATAGCAGCCATATTTATAATAGCCAGGAGCTGGAAACAACCCAGATGTCCCACAACAGAGGAATGGAACAGAAAACTTGGTACATTTACACAATGGAGTACTACTCAGCGATTAAAAATAATGACTTCATGAAATTCGCAGGCATATGGATGGAACTTGAAAATATCATCCTGAGTGAGCTAACTCAGTCACAAAAGAACAAACATGGCATGTACTCACTATTAAGTGGATATTAGCCCAAAAGTTTGGAATACCTAAGATTCGATTCACAGCAACCATTGTACTGACTGTGGGGTCCCAGATGGAGGAGTTGGAGAAGGGACTGAAGGAACAGAGGGAGTTTGCAGCCCCATGGAGGGAGAAAAAGTGTCAACTGGCCTAACCTGCAGGTGCTCCAGGAGACAGGACCACCAACCAAAGAATATACATGGAGGGACCTATGGTGCTGGCCACATATCTGGCAGAGGAGGGCCTTGTTGGCCATCAGTGAGAGGAAAGGCCCTTGGGCCTGAGGGTGTTAGATGGCCCAGTATAGGTGAATTCCAGGGAGGGAAGACAGGGGTGTGTGGATGGGTGGGGGAATGCCCTCAAAGAGGCTGGGAAAGGGGGATTGGATAGAGGGTTTCCAAGGGGAGACCTGGAAAGGGGAAAACATTTGAAATGTAAATAAAGTATCAAAAAAAAATAGTTAATGGTTATGAGACCTTTTGTTGAAACAATCCCCCTAGTATTTTTGTAGAGACAGACTAGTGAAAATTTCAGTTTATATTTTGTTATATCATGGATTTTTCTGTCTACTTCATTGATGCTGATTTAGTGTTTTGTTGGATATATTTTCTAGACTGATATCTGTGGTCTCTTATGATCGTCAAGACATCTGCCCAGTGACTTCTCACTTTTAGATTCTATTTTGAGAAGTCTGGAGGGCTTATAAAAGTTTATCTTTCTATGTTACTTGACTTTTTTCTCTTGCAGCTTTTAATATTCTTTTTTTTTTTATGTCTGTACATTTATTGTTTTGGATATTATGTGGCAGGACCCTTTTTTTATTCTTGGCCAATCTTTTTAGTGTTCTGTCAAATTTTTCATGTTTAATGCAGTATCTTTCTTTAGTTTAGGGACTTTTTTTCTATGATTTTGTTGAAGATATTTTCTGGGCCATAGAGCCAGGAATCCTCTAGTTTTTCTATTCCATTTTCTTTTAGTTTTTATATTTAGATTGTTTTTTCATAGTGTCCCAATTTCCTTCAGGTCTTATGTTGCAAATATTTTAGATTTGCATTTTCTTTAACCAATGTGTCCATTTCTTCTATCTTATCTTCTAAGTCTGAGGTTTTCTCTTCCATCTCTTATATTGTGTTGATGATGCTTATGTTTAGAACTCGGCTAGATTTTTTACATTCAAGATTGCCTACTTTTGTCTTTTCTTCATTGGTTCTATTTCCCTTTACAGATTGTAACATTTGTATTCATTTCCTTTATGTGTTTAATTATATCATCCTGTGCTTCTTCGAATTTATTTTGTTTTCATTTCAGGGCCTCTACTTGTTGTTGGTTTTTTTTTTTTTTTTTCTTTTCTGTAATTTCTTTAAGTGAATATATTTAAAAGAATTTTATTTATTTTTAAAAAGCCTCAATCATATGCATCAGATTAGACTTAAGGTTACTTACTTGCACTTCATGATTGGTAGGATATACAGGGCTTGGTGTTGTAGGATAGCTATATTGTAGTCGTGCCATATTGCCCTCAATTTTGTTGATTAACTTCTTTCCCAGTTCTTTGGCCATCTGAATGTCTCTGGTGTTTGTTAGACTATTGAACTACAGGATGAGCTTGAAGTTCCTGGTAGATGCAGACTTCTTAGATTTCAGGTAGACAGGGTTTGCCATGGGTTGTAGCAGGCTCAGACTTCTGGTTGTCCAAAGTGTTAGCAGGCCTCCAGGGAAGCAGGCAGAGTTTATGGTTCCTGTGATGGTTGCAGGCATCTAAGATTTTATGTAGTGATATGGACAGGAAGATACAGCACAGAGTGGATAAGACAGACCTCCTGTCTCCTTTGCTTTCCAGGGACTCTGGGAGAGAGTGCATTGGGGATCTCACCTGGTTGTCCTGGATGAATTCAGGACTCCAGTGATGCAGGCAGAGCATTGGCCCAGGGAATGGAGGGCAGATCTTGGATCATGCAATTAAAATTTAAATAATGTATAACTGTTCAAATATCAGGTCATGATTTTCATATTTAATTTCAAACAAAGTTTTATATAGTAATATGGTTGGAAAATTGATTGTATGCACATCAAGACATTTACCATCTTGAAGAATTATCAGGTTTCTTCAGAATTTATCTGTTTCAGTGAAAGCTCCTTAATTTATGACAAAATTTTGAAATCTTCTATTCTCATATGTTTCAAATGGTTTTTACCCAATAACTTAAGATTGTATCATATATCTTTATTTGTCTTCTTTTGTAAATTTTTATGATATTCTATTTTAATTTAATTTATTTTTCTTTTCTTATTCATTTTATATATGGCTCACTGCATCCATCCCCGTCACCTCCTCCCAGAAACGTTCCCCCTTCCACATCCCCTTCTACTTTGAGCAGGTAGGAGTTCCCTGATTATCCAACAAGGCTGGTGCTTCAATTCTCTGCAAGACTAGGCATTTCCACTTTCACTGAGGCCAGACAAGGCAGCCAAGATAGTGAAACATGTCCCATGTATAGGCAACAGTAGGGATAGGACCCAGTTCATTTGTTCAGGACACACATGAAGATCAAGCTGCACGTTTGCTACATATATGCTTAGGTCCAGTCCCTGTATGTACTTTTTTGGTAGATTAGATTCTCAAAGCCCCAAGGATCCAGTTTAGTTGACTCTGTTGTTCTTCCTATGGAGTTCCAATCACCGTTGGTGCTGCAATACTACCTCCTATTTTTCCTTAAGAGTTTACAAGCTTCACCCACTGTTTGTGTGTGGATGTCTGTATCTGTCTGAGTCAGGTGCTTGGAGGGACCTCTCACAGAACAACATGTTCCAGTCTGCAAGCATAACACAGTCCCATTAATAGTGTCATGGGGAGATGCTTGCTCATGGGATGGGTATCAATTTCATCTCATTATAGGGTGGATATTTCCTTAGTCTGTGCTCCATTCCCAGTATCTTGTAGGCAGGATAAATTTTGAGTTGGAAATTTCCAGGATGAGTTGGTATCTGTGTTAGTCTACTGGGATTCCTGGCTGGCTACAGGATGTGGCCTCTTCAATCTCCATATCTTCAATACAGTGTGTCACAGATAATATCACCCGTATTGATCCTTTGGCTCCTCCCTTACTCATGATATCTGTCTCTTCAAATAAACTTCCCCCACTTCCAATCCCCATGAGTTGCAGATTTCTATTTATTTTCATTAGCATCTAGCCATATCTCCTGTCCTTTACCACACCTGATCTTGAACCCCACATTCCCCTCCCCAATCCAACCCATCTCCCAGTTTCCTACCTCCATCTCCATCTTTTGACTATATAATTTCCCTTTCTAAGTGACATTCAAGATTCCTTGGTTTGGCATTCCCTCTTGTGTAGGTTTTTTGTGTCTCTGTAGTGTAATAAGTGACATGTATTTTATGGCTAATTTCTACTTGTAAGCAAGTACATACCATGCATGTCCTTTGAGACTGGGTTACTTCAAACAGGATGATATTCTCAAGTTTTATACATTTGCCTGCAAAAATCATGACAACTTTAATTTTTGTAGCTGGATATTATTCCATTGTGTATATTTACCAAATTTTCTTTGACCGTTCTTCAGATGAGATTTCCATTGAGGTTTCCTCTGATTTTAAACTCATTGCTTAATCTTGTATTAAGAAATATTGCAAGTCGTCACTTTTGTCTTTCTGTCGTGGAAAGATGATTTGGTTCCATATTGATAATTCATTTTCACAGAGTGAAGAAGTTTTCCTTTTAAATTAATGGGTGGTTGTTACTATAATGTTGTTACAAGATGCTGTTATAATGGATAATTAACTAATGATGATGTTCATAATATTATAGAATATATGACATTTCATGAAATATCTTCTAATATCCATTAGGTTTCTGAAATTGTTCATTTGTAAGAAAATTGCTGCAGTTCTGTACTTTTTTTCTATGATCCACAGATTGGTGTTATTTCATGCATTATGCCATGTATATTCTTTTCACCTTAACTATAAAATGTCATATAACAATTTACTTTTATTACTTTCAGCTCTGTCTGGTGAAGATACCAAGAAGCTATTCCCCAAAGGATATACACAGGATTCCTTCCAGAAAAAGATACCACAAAAATTTGGATGTAGCAGCCTTTCAGATCTACACCGAAGCAAGTTCCGGGAATATAGAGGTAATAGTACAGAGTATGAACTATGTGATTATAGAAATGATCTGTGTGCAAAAGACATCTGTTTCTTTTCTGAAAATGACCAAGAAGCCTTAGCTTCCCTTGAAAGAACTCAGTCTGAGTCACTCTCATTTTCACAGTTCGATGCTTCTATAGGAAAATTTTCACAAGTTTTGAACCACAACTCTATTCTACAAAGAAACTTATGGCAGCTATCTCAGCAATTAAATCTACCCAGAGACAATTTCTACCATGTAGATCAATATAAGAATATCTCTATGGATGCAGTGAATCATGGAAGATATCATGTGGGATGTACGTGTAGAAAGGAAAACAGATTAAATCATATTGATGTATGCTATATTAAGAATCCTTTAGAAAAGTATTACAAAAGCTATCAACATGGAGGGAATCTTTGCCAATGTAATGTCTTATTAAATGATTCTATTCCTGAAATAATTACAAATGAAAATTAGATAAGTTACTTTTGTCCTGAAAATCATTACAGCAAAGATAGAAGAATGGCTATTTCTAATCACTGCTCCCAGTCTTCTTTGCAACAACATGCCCCAAATAAGCTTTACAGAAATGAAAAGAAAAATGACACTTTAAGTGAATCTTTAATTCTTAGCTGGTATAATGGAAAGTGGAATAAAAGAGATTCCAGCAGATACCTGTGTTATACACATAGCAATGCCTGAACAGAAATCATGTAAGTGTAATAAAAATGCGAAATCATTTATCCAGTCCTCAAATAATCAAGCTCACTGCAAAATTAATACTAACAAGAAACACTATGAAAATAAGGAATGTGAAAAATCCTTTAAACAGTCTTCAAGTCTTACAGTTTGCCATGAAATCTGTACTGGAGATAGACCACATCAGTCTAATAAGTGTGGAAAATCATTTATACCATCCTCAGAAGTTCAAATTCATCATGGAATACGTACAGGAGACAAATGTTACAAATGTAATGAATTCTTTACCAATTCTTCAATTCTAAAAGTTCACCACAGAATCCTTACTGGAGTGAAATCTTACAAATGTAATGAATGTGGGAAATCTTTTACCAAGTCCTCACAACTTAAAGTTCACTACAGAACTCATACAGGAGAGAAACCTTACAAATGTAATGAATGTGGAAAATCATTTCCAAGGAACTCAGCTCTTAAAGTTCACCAAAGGATCCATACAGGAGAGACACCCTACAAGTGTAATGAAAGTGGAATATCTTTTACAGAAAACTCAGTGCTTAAAGTTCACCAAAGGATCCATACAGGAGAGAAACCCTACTAATGTAATGAGTGTGGCAAATCTTTTACTAGGTCCTCAAAACTCCATGTTCACTACAGAACCCACACAGGAGAGAAACCTTACAAATGTAATGAATGTGGAAAATCTTTCACAGAAAACTCAGTGCTTAAAGTTCACCAAAGGATACATACAGGAGAGAAACCTTACGAATGTAATGAATGTGGAAAATCTTTTACAGAAAACTCAGTGCTTAAAGTTCATTATAGGATCCATACAGGAGAGAAACCCCACAATTGTAATGAATGTGGAAAATGTTTTAGAGAAAACTCAGTGCTTAAAGTTCACCAAATGATCCATACAGGAGCAAAACCCTACAAGTGTAATGAATGTGGCAAATCTTTTACTAAGTCCTCAAAACTTCATGTTCACTACAGAACCCATACTGGAGAGACACCTTACAAATGCAACAAATGTGGCAAATCTTTTAAACAGAGCACTGTACTTAAAGTTCATCAAAGAATCCATACAGGAGAGAAAGCTTACAAATGTAATGAGTGTGGCAAATCTTTTAAACAGAACTCAGAATTAAAAGTTCACTATAGAATCCATACTGGGGAGACACCATACATATGTAATAAATGTGGGAAATCCTTTACTAAATCCTCATATCTTAAAGTTCACTACAGATTCCATACAGGAAATATGTAATGAATTGGATCAATCTTTTACACAGTCCTCCAAACTTCCAGTTCACTACAGAATCCATACAGGAGGGAAACATTACTAATGTAAGGAGTATGTCATATCATTTACTAACTCCTAACACCTTCATGTTCACTATAGAATCCATGCAAGAGATAAATTTTAGAAGTGTGAAAAGTGTGGAAGTCATGTAACTCATCCTTACCTTTCCTAGTTCATCAAAGAATGCATGTTGGAAAACAACCTTATAAGTATAATGAATGTGGGTAATACTTTTCTTGGTCCTCAAATACTCAGTGCCACCTCAGAATCCATACTGAAGAAAAGACTCACTATGTAAAGAATGTGGAAATTCCTTTACACAGAAATTATGTTTTCAAATACAACACAGCAAGCTTCCTAGTGAGAAACCTTAAAAATGTAAAGGACATTGCAACTGTTTTAGCACAAACTCAAACCTTGGAGCATGAATCTAATTTGATAGGTAATACCTGTCCCAGAATTCAAAGAAACTATTAAAAATGAGAAAATATTTGTCAGAATTTTAACAATATTGAAACCTCATTCATTGTCAAAAAACTCCCATGGAAATTCCCGATTTTTGATATAATTGGCACCATTTTGCTTTCAAATGCACTTATATTCACATTAAGCAGTTATTTCAAAAATATAATATGAAATAATCTTTCACCCAGCATTAATTTGACATCATTGATTAATATAGTTATAAAATTCATTTTCAAACTCATTAAAGACACAATATTTTAAAGTGTAAGTATTTGGCAAGAATAATATTAATAACTATTCTAAAACAAATCTGTCACATAATGTTCATTATAGTTTAGTATTGTAGAGTATTGGTATTGTGAGAAGTATTATCTATGAATATTATTGTGTCCTTAGTGTTTGAACTTTTCATACAGTAATTTTTAATCTCAAATTAATCCCTTATTTGTCACAATTATCAATAAATATATTACAACTCTCTTCTATTACTATTTATTACCTTGGTGTTATTAGTGTCCATTTTATGTCTATTTTATGCTGGGATGGTGTCATTCAAATCTTTCAGTTGCTGATTGACAGTGCCAATAGAAAAATGTCAGAAAAGATAAATTTGATTGCTTTACACAAATTCTAAGACAACATTTGGAAGAGTATTTATGGTGAGCAGAGGCTGCCATGAAGTTTCCAGAGTGTGTTAGTGCATGCATGCATTTATGTGTATATGCATTTATGTGTGTATGTATGTGTGTGTGTGTGTGTACGTGTGTACATGTGTGTGGGTTTTTTGGATACAGTCATTTTTATTGCAAAGAACATAACTTCTTATCTAAGGCAAACTTCTAAGTGGACCCATTGTGGGGGAGGGGGTTGAAGCTTGAAGATAGCAAATGCTCCTCTGGTCTAAATGTTGATGTTGATAGTATGTTCTGAATATTGTCTACCTTAGAATTCTCACTCATAGAAGTTATGTCCACATCCCATGAGGTCACAAATGTATGATGAACTGGACCATGCCCTCTATATTGCAAATGCCAGTGTATTTAGTACTTGAGTCTCTGTTAGCATCTATGGATTGCAAGCAAGCAGTACAAGTATGTTTAGGGCATTTGCATTTAACATTTATTTTGAAGAGGGCAGCAATTAACAGGGCTAAGCAAATATGCATAGAGTAGGGTGGTGAGTCCTTTGTCCATATGCCAAAGAGTGGTACAGCTGGGTCATATGGTAATTTTAATTTTAGTTTTTGAGAAGCGTCCACATTGATTTTCATAGTTTGTGTGTGATTGTTTGCAGTCTTGCAAATGTGAGCATAGTTTCCCTGCAACATTTTCTGTTAATTGCTTTGGTGATATTTGCTGTTATGATTGAAGAAAGAAGACTTCTCAGAGTTGTTTGAAATCCTAGGGCCATTTATAAATGAGTCATTTTTTATCATTTCATTCATGATTTCTTTATATATTCTAGATATTTAATCTTCTGCCAAATACAGAGCTGACAAAGATCTTCTCCCATTCTATGGAGTTTCCTCTTCACTCAGTTTTAGTTTGGCTTTGCTAAAATCTTTGAGTTTCATAAATTCCAACATGTCAATTACTGGTCTCACATCTTGGAAGAAAGGAGGTTCTATTCAGAAAGTACTTTCAAGTACACAGATAATAGGTAGATAGATGACTGAAAGGTAGATGATATATAGATATAAAATGGATACATATATAGAGTGAGCTATATATGCATATATATATACATAATACATATGTAAATATGTGCATACATATACTCATATGTAAAAATTGAATATATTTTCTCAAAAGGATATCTTTTTGAGAATTAAGGAAAACAATTGACAACTGTGAATTTGTATAGATGTATTTCTAAACATGATCAATATATCTACCTGTTTATCTATCTAAATTTAGCTATGTCTATATATACATATATACCATATATATGATATATATCATATAGATTAATTTCTATGTTTTTATATATTTATTATTTACTTGTAGTTATATTGATATATGACCATGTTATAAAGGATATATAGATGATACACTTATAGGTATGGGTACAGATATTGTTATAGATATAATATAGGACATAGTCTATGATTTATTCCAACTGTTTCTGTGTTTCTGGTTTCAGGTTTATGTGTTTAATTCCATTTCTGATAGTTTTGGAAAAGTGAAAATCACAATGATGAATTTGTCATTTCAAGAAGGTTTTTAGTTGAGTTTTTGGTCTGTCTGTTATACAATGACAAGTTATCTGTAAATAAGGATAGCTTAACTTATTCTTTTCTTATTTGCATAACATTAATTAACTTAATATACTGTTGTTTTTATTGCTGCTGCTGCTGCCACCTGTTGTGGGGAATATTATAAAAGAGACCTGGCACATTCCCACACAAGTGCAGGCAACCAGCAGGCTCCAGAGCAGGCTCCAGGCCACAAGGCTTCTACCCAGTGCGTCTCACTTACCATTTCTTCTGTGCAGGGGCTCCTGAGTCCCTGGCCTATTTCTGCCACCAGGCCCACACAACCACCCCCCACCCCACGGCTAGCCATCTCAACACCCAATTACCCAGGAGAATTAAAACTCTTAAGCATGCAGTTATCCAATCAGATATATGTATCAATAAAGACACAATTTACAAGATGCCAATACAATAATTTCAGAGCCAATTGATAATGATAAAAGCCGCCCACCTAGATTAAACAACTTATCCCATAATTCTAACCTCTATGATAACATAACCATCAGTGGCGCCACACCAGTTCACGTCCCCTGCCACCTTCATTTTCTTCCCCCATGCTCTCACCTGTGACACCCTTAGCACCAACTCCTTGTTCCCTGTCCAATCACAGGGAAAATCCTGTAACAGCCATCATAGCTTCTGCCATTTTTTGCTGCCATCACAACTCAAAATGTTTAGCTTTCGAACTTTATCTCCAATGCTGTTGGATTTCCACATCAGGTCGGTACAAGTCTTAGGATTATGATATCCTGATGAAATATCATGACTAAAATTAAGTAGGAAAGGGAAGGAAATTGTCTTAAAATTCCACATCATGATTCATTATTGATGGATCTCAGGACAGAAACTCAAACAGAGAAGAAAACTGAAGGCAGTAAGTTTTCAGAGTCCATGGAAAAGTATTGTTTACTGGCTTGTACTTTATGGATTATCCACCATGCCTTCTTATAGAAACCAGGGCGGCAGCTCAGGAAAAGCACTAGGCACATTGGTCTGGGCACAATCACACCACCTGCTCATTAGGAACAAACTTATAGCCAGATATTACATGGAGATTTCCTCAATTGGGGTTCTCTCATCTGAGATGACTTATAGCTATGCCAAGTTGGATAAAATCTAGGTGTCACAGTTCTATTGAGACATCTATTCTAATAGGTTGAGTAGACACTGGATTTATAACATTTCCAGCATGCAGATAGCCATTGTTTAATTACCTAGATTAGAAACCTAAGTCAATCTATTCAATTTCTTTGTAATATTTATTCATTACACTGGTTTTGTTGGTCTAGAGAAGCATAGTATTATTCAACAAATGGATTATATTAATTATAATATTTTTTGTTATTCTATGCAGGAAGATTATGCCTAGATGTATTTCTGTTTCTCACTTTAGTGCCTGGTTCTGACAGAGATTAGAAGAGGGTATGAGATAACTGATGGCAAGAGTTGTAGATAGATTGTTGTGAGATGCCATATGGATGGTGCTAATTGAACCTGTGTTCACTAGACAAGCTTCTAATGCTCTTAATTATTGAGTCATCTTTTCAGTCTAATCTGAATGTATTCATATCATAGGATTGATTGTCTCTATGAACTAAGACAAAACAGTATCTTCTTAAGAGATTCATAGCAGGATGAAGATTAAAAGATCATGTTCTGGCAGATCTTCCACTTGTCTGTGCCTTTGAAGAGCACATAGTCTGAAGGCATCCCAGGAAATCAACTGAACTGAGAGCAACAGGTAATGAACACTCCTAAATAACTGCAACAGCTGGGAACCCAAAGAGCTCAGCAGATTTGGGACCCCCGGCCACGAACTCCACACTCTTTCTAGCCTGTACCTTTTACTAGGGCAGATCATCACCTTGACTACTTCTCTGAATACCCCACATTCTTAAGGCCTCACAGAATATCATGTATATGTAGGCTAACAGGAAAAGGACCCTCCCAATTAACTGCAACACTTGAGAATGCCAAAGAGACCAATGGTCTCAGGACCCATTCTTTTCACCTCAAATTCTACATTGTTTCTGGCCTGTACCTTCCGTAATGGCAAGTCATCAACTTAATGGCTCCTCTGAAGACACCACAATCTGAAGGCAGCCCAGGAAATCTGCTACAACCAGGGAAATTGATCAACAGCTTGTCGTCCCCTAGGAAGACCCCACAGTCTGAAGGCCTCCTAGTAGTGCTGCTCTAGCCAGGGCAACAGATTACTGGTGTGCATGCCCCTCTGAGGCAACCACAGTCTGAAGTTCTCCCAGGATATCTGGTACACCCAGTGTCACAGGACTTCTAGGAGCACTGCAGTACCACAGGAACGAAGGAAGCAGTCTCTAGACAGAGACTCCCAGGACAGCTAACTCCAGAGATAACCAGATGGCAAAAGGCAAGTGCAAGACCATAAGAAACAGATTCCAATATGCCTTGACATCATCAGAACCATGTTCTCCCATGACAGCCAGCCTTGGGTATACCAACATACCTGAAAAGCAGGATGCCAATCGAAAATCCTATCACACGAAGATAATAGAGTCCTTTAAAGAAGTTATATATAACTCACTGAAAGAAATACAGGATACCAGATAGAAGCCCTTAAAGAGGAAACAAATAAATCCCTTGGAGAAAAAAAGGAAAGTACAATCAAACAGGTGAAGAAGTTGAAGAAAGCAGTACAGGACATAAAATTGGAATTAGAAACAATAAAGAAATCAAATGGAAGCAACCCCAAAAATGGAAATAGGTCAGGAATCCCAGATGAAAGCATCATGAACAGAATAGAAGAGATAGAAGAACCAATCTCTGGTGTAGGATATAGTTTAGAAAATATTGACACAATGGTGAAGGAAAATTCAAAACATAAAAAAATTCTGACCTGAAATATCCAGGAAATTCAGGACACAATTAAAAGACAAAATCTAAGAATAATAGGAATAGAAGAGAGTGAAGATTCCCAGCTTAAATGACCTGAAGATATTTTCAACAAAATCATAGAAGGAACTTTCCCCAATGTAAAGAAAGAGATGGCCATAAATATACAAAAAGCCTATAGAGCACCAAATAGATTGGATCAGAAAAGAAAATCCTCTCATCCCATGAAGATCAAAACACTTAATGTACAAAATAAAGAATATGAAAAGCTGTAAAGGGAAAAGACCAAGTAACATATAATTGCAGACCTATCAGAATTACACCAGACATCTCACCAGAGGCATTTTAGATCAGGAGATCCTGTACAGAGGACAGGAAGACTCTAAGAGAACACAAATGCCAGTCCATGCTACTATAGCAGGAAAAACTCTCAATAATTATAGATGGAGAAACCAAAATATTCTGTGACAAAACAAAATTTAAACAGTATCTATCAAGACAGCCCTAAATAGGACTCTAGAAGGAAACGTCCAACACAAGGAGGGTACTTACACTAAAGAAAAAACAAAATATTAATCAACTTTCAAAAGACCCAAAAGGAGAGAATCACATACAAATAATGCCACGTAAAGCAACAAACCATAAATAAATGAACAATCATCTGTCTTTAATATATCTCAACATCAACAGACATAATTTCTGAAAAACGAAAAAAAAATAAGCTAACAGAATGGGTAAACAAACAGGATATAACATTTTGCTGCTACAAGGAACACAATTCAATAACAAAAACAGGCACTACCTCTGAGGAAAAGACTGGAAAAAAGTCTTCCAAGCAAATGGTACCAAGAAACAAGTGGGAGTTGCCATTCCAATATCCAATAAAATAGAGTTTCAACCAAAAGTTACCAAGCAAGATGGGGAAGGAAACTGAATATTCATCAAAGGAAAACTCCACCAACCAAAAGTTTCAATTTTAAGTATCTATGGCCCAAATGCAAGAACACCCACATTCATAAAAGAAACTTACTGTCTGTCTTAGTCAGGCTTTTTATTCCTGCACAAACATCTTGACCATGAATCAAATTGGGGAGGAAATGGTTTATTGAACCTATTCTTCCACATTGCTGGTCATCAATAATGGAAGTGAGGACTGGAACTCAAGCAGGTCAAGGAGCAGGAGCTGGTGCAGAAGCCATGGAGAAATGCTGCTTATTGGCTTGCTTGCCTCAACTCCTTTGCATGACCCCTTCAATCCTGGGCTGTCTAATACAACTGAGGCTGCACCTTTACCAATGGCCTTCTACAGTCATTCATAGTAACCAGGCCTCAGCTACTCTTCTTGACTTCCTCATGCCTTCAAAACCAGTACCACCTTCGTGACTCTTACAAATTACCAAGTTCAGCTACCACACAAGGTACAACCTTGGCTATCTCTGGAACACATCCTCTGTGCTCTCAGAAAACACTTCTGAGAAGATTTCAGCTCATTGATGCTGGTCTCTTTCCAATCACCATCGATTTCTCAGCTCCAGCTAACCAGCATCAATAGTCCCAGCAACACAATGGTTTTGCTCTAGTAGTTCTGGTATCTTGTTAATCACAGCTGATTTCTTCAGCCACAGCTAACCAAAACCACATAATCTTAAATCAAACTAGCATTGGCCCTGACAAGAGTCTTTAATCTTCCCTCTGAAATTTCAAAATCCAGACCTCCATCATCTGCTCTGTTCTCAACATTATCTTCCAAGCTCCTACACTGTTTTAGTCAGGGTACCTATTCCTGCACAAGCATCATGACCAAGATACAAGTTGGGAAGGATAGGGTTTATTTGACTTACACTTTCACACTGCTGTTCATCTCTAAAGGAGTCAGGACTGGATATCAAGCAGATCAAGAAGCAGGAGCTGAGGCAGAGGCCATGGAGTGGTGTTTCATACTGACTTGCTAGTCTTGGCTTGCTCAGCCTGCTTTCTTATAGAACCCAAGACTACCAGCCAGGGATGGGAATTCCTCCAGTAGTTCTTTCATTGTTGAGAACAGTTTTTGTTATCCTGGGTTTTTTGACATTCAAAATGAATTTGAGAATTGTTCTTTTTAACTCTATAGAGTTTGAATTTTGATGGGGATTGCATCAAATCTGTAGATTGCTTTCAGGAACATGGTCATTTTTTGTATAGTAATCCTGCTGATCCACTAGCATGGGAGATCTTTCCATCTTCTAAGGTCTTCAATTTCATTCTTCAGAGACTTGAACTTCTTGTTATACAGGTCTTTCACTTGCTTGGTTAGAGTCACACAAAGATACTTTATATTGTTTGTTACTAATGTGAAGGGTGTCATTTCTCTAATTTCTCTCTCAGTCTGTTTATATTTTGAGTATAGGCAGGCTACTGATTTGAATGTGAAAACTTGTTAAAAATAAAAGAATGGCTCAGGGAATCACCATCCTTGACCTCAAGCTTTAGTATAGAACAATGGTGATAAAAACTTCATGATATTGGTTCAGAACAGGCACTTGGATCAATGGAATAGAATTGAAGACCTACAAATAAAACCACACACTTAAAGACAGTTGATCTCTGACAAAGACACCAAAAATATACAATTGAAAAAAGAAAGCATCTTCAATAAATGATGCTGGTCTACCTGGCTGTCTGTGTGTAGAAAAATGAAAATAGACACATATTTATCACCTTGCACAAAGCTCCCATTCAATTGGATGAAGGACTTCAACATAAAACCAGATACACTGAATCTAATAGAAGAGAAATTGTGAAAGAGCCTGGAACTCATTGGTACAGGGGGAAATTTCCTAAACAGAATTCCAATGGCTCATGCTCTAAGATCCAGAATTGATAAATGGGATCTCATGATACTGGAAAGCTTCTGTAAGTCAAAGGACAGAGTCAATAAGACAAATTGTAAACCTACAGATTGGGAAATAAATCTTCACTAACCCAACATCCAATATAGGGCTATTATCCTAAATATGTAAAGGACTCAAGAAGCCAACAACCAAAAATACAAAACAACCCAATCAAAAAATTGGGTATAGAACTAAACTGAGAATTCACAACAGAGGAATCTCAAATGGCTGAGAAGCACCTAAATAAATATTCAAAGTTCTTAGTGAGCAGAGAAATGCAAATCAAAATGAGCCTGAGATTCCACCTTACACCAATCAGAATGGCTAAGATCAAAAACTCAGGTAACTTCAAATGCTGGTTTTATGATTTCCTGTATTTCTTTCAGTGACTTATTTAATTAACCATATTATCTTCATGAGATAATAGTTTAGAACAGCATCTTCATTTTGATGTGTGTTGGTGTATCCAGTACTTCCTGCATGCAGCTTCTGACTGTGAGCTGGTCAGAGGAGTAGTCAAGGTTATGATCTACCCTGGTAGAAGGTACAGGCTATAATGGGGTAAATTTTATGGGTGCTGACTGACCTCCTTGCACTCTCAGCTGCTGCAGTTATTTAGGAGGGTCCATTATCTGTTGCCATCAGTGTAGCTGAAATCCTGGGAGGCCTTCAGACTGTGGTGTCTTCAGAGGAGCAGATAAGCTGATGATATTCTATCACATCATCTCTTAATCTTCATCCAATGGATTCAATTCACTCATAAAAAATCACAGTTTCACAGAATGGGTGTGAAAGCATTCCCAATTTTCTGCTGCATACAAAAACACAACTCAATAACAAAGATATACCTTACCTCAGAGTAAAGGATTGGAAACATTTTTCCAAGGAGAGAGACCCAAGAATCTTTCAGGAGTAGTCACTGTAATATCTAATACAATACTCTCAGGATTCAAAAGAGGCAGGGAACAACTCTTCACATTTATCAAAGGAAAATTCCACAAAGATAGCATCTCAATTCTGAACATATATACCTCAAACACAAGGACACCCACACTTATAAAAGAAACATTACTAAAGGTTAAACCACACATCAAATCCCACACATTATTAATGGGAAACTTTAATGCCCCATTTTCACTAAAAACAGGCAATTGATACAGAAAAGAAACAGAGAAATGATGAAATTATCAGAGATTATGAATCAAATAGTTGTAACAGATATCTATAGAACATTTCATCCATAAACAATAGAATGTCACCACTTCTCAGCACCTCCAAAATTGATCATATAATTTCTCAAAAAGCAAGCTTCAAAATATAAAAGAAAACTGAAATAACTTATCAGACTACCATGGATTTAAGATGGATTTCAACAACAACCGAAAGCATAGAAACTCATGGAGACAGGACAACTCTCTATTTAATGATCAGAAAAACTGATTCATAAAAAATAGAAATTACAGACTTGCTAGAACTCAAAGAAAATGAAAATATAGCAGATCCAAAGTCATGAGGCACAATGAAACCAACGCTAAGGGGCAAGTTCATACGATTAAGTGCATTCATAAGAATCAAATAGTTCTCATACTAGAAATTTAAAAGTTCACCTGAAAGCTCTAGAAAGAAGAGTAAATACACCCATGATAAGTACATCACAAAAATAATCAATCTTAAGGCAGAAAAAGGCAATTAAAAACAATGGGAACAATACAAAGAATCAACAAAGCAAAGATCTAGTTCTTTGAAAAAATCAACAAGGTATTCAAACCCATAGGCAAACTAAACAAAAGAAAGAGAGACATTATCCAAATTCACAAAATCATAAAAGCAAAGGGAGACATAACAACAGACATGGCAGAAATAAAAAAAAAAATCATTTGGTCTTACTTCAAAAGTTTAAACTCTATATAATTTAAAAATCTAAACAAAATGGATGATTTTCTACATAGATACAACTTACCAAATTTAAGTCAACATCAGGTAAACTATTTCACCATCCTAAAACTCTAAAAAGTAAAAGCAGTCATTAAAATACCCAACCATAAAAGCCCAGAACCAGAGAGATTAAGCACAGAATTCTATTAGATTTCAAGAAACTAATACCTGTGTCCCTCACTCTTCCACAAAATAGAAACATATGGAACATCGAAAATTCATTTTACAATGACACAATAACCACAATCCTTGAACCTCAGTAAGTCTCAAGAAAGAAAGAGAATTTCAGATGATCTCCTTTATGAACATCAATAAAAAATACTCAATAAAATACTTGCAAAATGGAACAAAGAACACATGAAAAGCATCAGCTACCATAATACAGTGGTCAAGATATTTTATATTATTAGTGACTCTTGTAATGGTGTTGTGTCCCTAATTTCTTTCTCAGCCTCTTTATTGCTTATATAAAGAAGGGCTATTGATTTTTTTTTAGTTAGTATTGTATTTATCTACTTTGCTGAAGGTGTTTATCAGCTCTAGGAGTGTTCTGATAGAATTCTTGGGTTCACATATGTACACCACAATTTCATTCATTTATTTTTATTTTTTTGTTTTTGTTTTTGTTTTTGTTTTGTTTTTTTTCCTCCTTTTTTATTTTTGATACTTTATATACATTTCCTCTTTGTATACCCCCCATCCCCTCCCCAACCCGCCTCTAGGAGGGAATTCCACCTCCCACCCCACTCCCCCGTCCACCCATCCCCATTTTCCCGCCTTAATATTCCCCTTTTCTGAGGCCTCTAACATCCTCAGGCCCAAGGGCCTTTCGTCTCTCCCTGATGGCCATGGAGGTCATCCTCTGCCACATATGTGGTCCAAACCATAAGTCCATCAATGTGTATTCTTTGGTTGGTGGTCCGAACTCCAGGAGGACCGGGGGAGGGGGGGAGGTCAGGCCCATTGACTCTCTTGCTCCCTCCATGGGGCTGCAAATTCCCTCAGCTCCTTCAGACCTTCCTCCAACTCCTCCATCTGGGACCTCACTCT
>CM052711.1:69989673-70072342 GCA_028551405.1 Uromys caudimaculatus | reverse complement strand
TGGAAACTCAGGGATGTTTTGATTTGCATTTCCCTGCTGACTAAGGATGTTGAACATTTCTTTAGGTCCTTCTCAGCCAATCAGTATTCCTCAGTTGAAAATTCTTTGTTTTGCTCTGTACACCATTTTTTAATAAGGTTATTTGATTCTCTGAGGTTTAACTTATTGAGTTCTTAGTATATATTGTATATTAGCCCTTTATTGGATGTAGGATAAAGATATATCCTCAATCTGTTGACTGCAGTTTTGTCCTATTGACAGTGTCCTTTGCCTTACAGAAGGTTTGCAATTTTATGAGGTCCCATTTATTATTTCTTGATCTTAGAGCATAAGCCATTAGTGTTCTGTTCAGAAAAGCTATCCCTGTGCCCAAGTATTCAAGGCTCTTCCTTTAGATTTAGTGTATCTGGTTCTATGTGCAGTTCCTTGATCTGCTTAGACTTGAGCATTGTATAGGGAGATAAGAATGGATCAATATGCATTCTTTTACATGCTGACGCATGTTGAAACAGAACCTTTTTTTGAAAATGCTGTCTTTTTTCTACTGGACAGTTTTAGCTTCTTTGTCAAAGATCAAGTAACCATAGATGTATGGGTTCATTTCTAGCTCTTCAATTCTATTCCATTGATGTGCCTGCCTATACCAGTACCATGAGTTTTTATCACTATTCTACTGTCCTATAGCTTAAGGACAAGTGTGGTGATTACCCAGAAGTTTTTTTATTGTTGAGAATAGTTTTCACTATCCTGGACATTTTGTTATTTCAAATGATTTTGATAATTGCTCTTTCTAACTCTATGAAAAATTGAGTTGGAATATTGATGTGGATTGCATTGAGTCTATATATTTCTTTTGGCAGGATGGCTGTTTTTACTATATTAATCCTGCCAGCCTATGATCATGGGAGATCTTTTCATTTTATGAGGTATTCTTTGATTTCTTTCTTCAGAGACTTGAAGTTCTTGTCAAACAGATCTTTCATATGTTTGGTTAGAGTCACACCAGGATACTTTATGTTGTTTATGACTGTTGAGAAAAGTGTTGTTCCTTAATTTCTTTCTCTGCCCATTTATCTTTTGAGTATAGGAAGGCCTCTGATTTGTTTGAGAAAAGTTTATATCCAGGTACTTTTCTAAAGTCGTTTATCAGCTGTAGGAGTTCTCTGGTAGAATTTTTGGGGTTACATAAGTATAGAATCATATCCTCTGCAAGTAGTGATATTTTGACTTCTTCCTTTCCAATTTGTGTCCTTTTGACCTCATTTTGTTGTCTAATTGCTCTACCTAGAACTTCGAGTTCTATATTGAATACATATGAGCATCCTTGCCTAGTCATGCTTTTTGTGGGATTACTTCAAGTTTCCGTCCATTTAGTTTGATGTTGACTATTGGTTTGCTGTATATTGCTTTAGTATATTTTTAGGTATTGGCTTTGAATTACTGATACTTCTAAGACATTTAACATGAAGGGATGTTGAGCTTTGTCAAATACATTTCAGCTTCTAATGAAATGATCTTGTGCTTTTTTTTTTCTTTCTTTGAGTTTATTTATGTAGTGAATTATGTTTATGGCTTTCCATATATGGTACCATCCCTTCATCACCGGGATGAACCCTACTTGACCTTGGTGAATGATTGTTTTGATATGTTCTTGGATTCAGTTTGCATGAGTTTTCTTGAGTATTTTTGCATCAATATTCATGAGAAAACTTGGTCAGAAGTTCTATATGTTGGGTCTTTGTGTTCTTTTGTTACTAGTGTAACAGTGGCTTCATATAATGAATTGTGTAATGTTCCTTCTGTTTCTATTTCGTGGAATAATTTGAAGAGTATTGGTATTATTTCATCTTGAAGGTCTGATAGAATTTTGCACTAATCCCATCTGGTCCTGGGCTTTTTTTGTTTGGTAGACTTTTAATGACTGCTTCAATTTCTTTAAGGTTTATGGGACTGTTTACATGGTTTATGTGATCCGGATTTAATTTTGGTGTTAGGAATCGTTCTATAAAATTGTCCATTTCATCCAGATTTTCCAATTTTGTTGAATATAGGCTTTTGAGGTAGCATCTGATTTTTTTTAATCTCCTCAGTTTCTGTTGTTATGTCTTCCTCTTCCTTTCTGATTTTGTTAATTTGGATACTGTCTCTGTGCCGTCTGGTTTGTCTTGCTAATGCTTTATCTATCTTGTTGATTTTCTCAAAGAACCTCAAACCTCTTAGATTTCAAGTAGACAGAGTTTGTAATGGGTTGCAGCAGGCTTCCAGGTTTGTAGGCAGAGAAAGTAGTCCTAGATAGATTCATACTTCTGGCTGTCCAGAGTTTTAGCAGGCCTCCAGGGAGGCAAGTAGAGTTTGTGGCTGCTGTGATGGCTGCAGGCATCTAGAATTTCAGGTAGTGATATAGACAGAAATTACAGCACATGGCTCTTTGCTTTCCAGGAAAACTGGTAAGGAGGGCTTTGGGGAACTCACCTGGTTGTCGTGGATGAATTCAGGACCCAAGTGATTCAGGCAGAACATTTACCAAGGGAATGGAGGGTAGATCTTGGATCCTGAAATTAAAATTTAAATAATGTATAACTGTTCAAATATCAGGTCATGATTTTCATATTTAATTTTAAATTAAGTTTTATATAGTAATATGGTTGGAAAGTTGATTATGTGCACATCAAGACATTTACCATCTTGAAGAATTTTCAGGTTTCTTCAGAATTTATCTGTCTCAGTGAAGGCTTCTTAATGTATGACAAAATTTTGAAATCTTCTATTCTTATATGGCTCATGTGCTTTTTACCCAATAACTTAATATTGTATCATATATCTTTGTCTTTTTGATAAATTTTTATGATATTCTATTTTAATTTAATTTATTTTTCTTTTGCTTATTCATTTTATATATGGCTCACTGCCTCCATCCCAGTCACCTCCTCCCAGAAACATTCCCCCTTCCCACATCCCCTTCTACTTTGAGCACGTAGGAGTTCCCCGATTATCCACTAAATCTGGTGCTTTAGTTCTCTGCAAGGCTAGGCATTTCCAATTTCACTGATGCCAGACAAGACAGCCGAGATAGTAAACAATATCCCATGTATAGACAACTTTTGGGATAGGCCCCATTCCATTATTACAGGACACACATGAAGATCAAGCTGTACTTTTGCTACATATATGCTTAGGTCCAGTCACTGTATGTACATTTTTGGTAGATTAGTTTCTCACAGCCCCAAGGGTCCAGTTTAGTTTACTCTGTTGGTCTTCCTGTGGAGTTCCTATCCCCTTTAGGGCTGTAATACTACCTCTTATTTTTCCTTAAGAGTTTGCAAGCTTCATCCACTGTTTGTCTGTGGGTGTCTGTATCTGTCTGAGTCAGGTGCTTGGAGGGACCTCTCAGAGAACAACATGCTCCAGTCTGCAAGCATAACACAGTCTCATTAATAGTGTCATGGGGAGAAGCTTGCTCATGGGATGGGTATCAATTTTAGCTCATTATAGGGTGGATATTTCCTTAGTCTAGGCTCCATTCCCAGTATCTTGTAGGCAGGATAAATTTTCAGTTGGACATTTCCAGAATGAGTTGGTATCTTTGTTTGTCTACTGGGGTTGCTAGCTGGCTTCAGGGTGTGGCCTCTTCAGGCTCCCATGTTGATTCTTTGGTTCCTCCCTTATTCATGATATCTATCTCATCCTATAAACTTCCCCCACTTCATATCCCCATGAATTGCAGATTTCTATTTATTTTCATTACCATCTAGCCATATCTCTTGCCTTTACCATACCTGATCTTGAACCCCACATTCTCCTCCCCAATCCAACCCATCTCCCAGTTTCCTACCTCCATCTCTATCTTGACTATATAATTCCCCTTTCTAAGTGACATTCAAGATTCCTTGGTTTGGCATTCCCTCTTGTGTAGGTTTTTTGTGTCTGTGTAATGTAATAAGTGACATGTATTTTATGGCTAATTTCTACTTGTAAGCAAGTACATACCATGCATGTCCTTTGAAACTGGGTTACTTCAAACAGGATGGTATTCTCAAGTTTTATTCATTTGCCTGCAAAAATCATGACAACTTTAATTTTTGTAGCTGAATATTATTCCATTGTGTAAATTTACCACATTTTCTTTGACCATTTTTAGATGAGATTTCCATCGAGGTTTCCTCTGATTTTAAACTCATTGTTTAATCTTGTATTAGGCTTGAGTCCTAAAAGAAATATTGTAAGTCCTTACCTTTGTCTTTCTGTCACTGGGAAGATGATTTGTTTCCATATTGATTTCATTTTCACAGAGTGAAGAAGTTTTTCTTTTAAATTAATTGGTGATTTTTGCTACAATTTTGTTACAAGTTATGCTGTTATAATGGATAATTAATTCATGATGATGTTCATAATATTACAGAATATATGACATTTCATAAAATATCTTCTAATATACATTAGTTTTCTGAAATTGTTCATATGTAAGAAAATTTCTGCAGTTCTGTACTGTTCTTCTATGATCCACAGATTGCTGTTATTTCATGCATTATTCAATATATATTGTTTTCACCTTAGCTATATAATGTCATGTAACAATTTACTTTCATTACTTTCAGCTCTGTCTGGTCATGATACCAAGAAGCTATTCCCCAAAGGATATACACAGGATTCCTTCCAGAAAAAGATACCACAAAAAGTTGGATGTAGCATCCTTTCAGATCTACATCAAAACAAGTTCTCAGACTATAGAGGTAACAGTACAGAGTATGAACTATGTTATTATAGAAATGATCTGTGTGCAAAAGACAGATGCTTCATTTCTGAAAATGATCAAGAAACCTTAGATTCCCCTGAAAGAACTCAGTCTGAGTCACTCTCATTTTCACAATTAGATGCTTTTGTAGAAAAATTTTCACAAATTTTGAAACACAACTCTATTCTACATAGAAATTTATGGCAGCTACCTCAGCAATTAAATCTACCCAGAGACAATTTCTACCATGTAGATCAATATAAGAATATCACTATGGATGCAGTGAATCATGGAAGATATCATGTGGGATGTCCCTGTAGAAAGGACAACAGATTAAATCATATTAATGTATGCTATATTAAGAATCCTTTAGTAAAGTATTACAAAAGCTATCAACATGGAGGGAATCTTTGCCAAGGTAATGTCTTATTAAATGATTCTATTCCTGAAACAATTCCAGATGAAAATCAGATAAGTAACTTTTGTCCTGAAAATCATTCCAGTAAAGATAGAAGAATGGCTATTTCTAATCACTGCTCCCAGCCTTCTTTGCAACAGCATGCCATAAATAAACTTTACAGAAATGAAAAGAAAAATGACACTTTAAGTGAATCTTTAATTCTTACCTGGTATAATGGAAAGTGGACTAAAGGAGATTCCAACAGATACCTGTGTGATACATATAGGAATGCCTTAATTGAATCATTAATCTTCCAATGGGAAGAGAAATCATATAAGTGTAATAAATATGGGAAATCTTTTATCCAGCCCTCAAATCATCAAGCTCACTGCAGAATTCCTACTAATAAGAAACATGAAAATAATGAATGTGGGAAATCCTGTAAACAGTCCTCAAGTCTCAAAGTTTGCCATGAATTCTGTACTGGAGATAGACTACATCAATCTAATAAGTGTGGAAAATCATTTACCCCATCCTCAAAAGTTCAAATTCATCATGGAAAATATAAAGGAGACAAATCTTACAAATGTAATGAATTCTTTACCAATTCTTCAATTCTTAATGTTCACCTCAGAACTCATACTGGAGTGAAACCTTACAAATTTAATGAATGTGGGAAATCTTTTACCCAGTCCTCACAACTTAAAGCTCACTACAGAACTCATACAGGAGAGAAAATTTATGAATGTAATGAATGTGGAAAATCATTTTCAAGGAACTCAGCTCTTAAAGTTCACCAAAGGATCCATACAGGAGAGAAACCCTACAAATGTAATGAATGTGGCAAATCTTTTACTACGGCCTCAAACCTTCATGTTCACTACAGAACCCATACAGGAGAGAAACCTTACAAATGTAATGAATGTGGCAAATCTTTTACTAACTCCTCAAAACTTCAAGTTCACTACAGGACCCATACAGGACAGAAACCTTACAAATGTAATGAATGTGGCAAATCTTTTACAGACAACTCAGTCCTTAAAGTTCACCAAAGGATCCATACAGGAGAGAAACCTTACAAATGTAATGAATGTTGCAAATCTTTTACTAAGTCCTCAAAACTTCAAGTTCACTACAGAACCCATACAGGAGAGAAACCCTACAAATGTAATGAATGTGGCAAATCTTTTAGAGAAAACTCAGTGCTTAAAGTTCACCAAAGAATCCATACAGGACAGAAACCCTACAAATGTAATGAATGTGGCAAATCTTTTAGAGAAAACTCAGTGCTTAAAGTTCACCAAAGAATCCATACAGGAGAGAAACCCTACAAATGTAATGAATGTGGAAAATCTTTTACTACTGCCTCAAAACTTCATGTTCACTACAGAACCCATACAGGAGAGAAACCTTACAAATGCAATGAATGTGGCAAATCTTTTAAACAGAGCACTGTACTTAAAGTCCATCAAAGAATTCATACAGGAGAGAAACCTTACAAATGTAATGAATGTGACAAATCTTTTAAACAGAACTCAGAGCTTAAATTTCACCAAAGAATCCATACAGGAGAGTAACCTTATAAATGTAATGAATGTGGCAAATATTTTACCCTGCACTCAGTTCTTAAACTTCACTACAGAATCCATACTGGAGAGACACCATACATATATAACGAATGTGGGAAATACTTTACCAAATCTTAATATCTTAAAGGTCACTACAGATTCCATACAGGAAAGATGTAATGAATGGGATCAATCTTTTACACAGTCCTCCAAATTTCCAGTTCACTACAGAATCCACACAGGAGGGAAACATTACTAATGTAAGGAGTATGTCATATCATTTACTAACTCCTAACACCTTCATGTTCACTATAGAATCCACACAAGGGATAAATTTTAAAGTATGAAAAGTCTGGAAGTCATATAACTCATCCTTAACTTTCCTAGTTCATCAAAGAATGCATGTTGGAAAACAAACTTATAAGTATAATGAATGTGGGTAATACTTTTCTTGATCCTGAAATTCTCAACATCACCTCAGAATCCATACTGAAGACAAGACTAACTATGTAAAGAATGTGGAAAGTCCTTCACACAGAAATTATGTCTTCAAAACAACACAGCTTGCTTACTAGTGAGAAACCTTATAAATGTAAAGAACGTTGCAATTTTTTAGCACAAACACAAACCTTGGAGCACATAGATCAATGCATGAATCTAATTTGATAGGTAATTCTTGTCCCAGAATTCAAAGAAACATTATTAAAAATGAGAAAATAATTGTCAGAATTTTAACAATGTTGAAACCTCATAAACTCCCATGGAGATACCTGATTTTTGATATAATTGGCAACATTTTACTTTCAAATGCACTTATATACATATTAAGTAGTTATTTCAAAAATAAAATATGAATCAATCTTTCACCCAGCATTAATTTGACATTATTGATTAATGTAGTTATAAAATTCATTTTCAAACTCATTAAAGAAACAATATTTTAAAGTGTATTTATGTAAGATTAATATTAATAACTATTCTAAAACAAATATGTCACATAATGTTATAATAGTTTATTATATATAATGTTAATTATAGTTTAGTATGGTAGAGTATTGGTATTTGTGAGAAGTATTATCTATGAATATTATTGTTTCCTTGGTGTTTGAACTTTTCATAAAGTAATTTTTAATCTCAAATTAATCCCTTATTTGTCACAATTATCAATAAATATATTACAACTCTCTTCTATTGCTATTGCCTTGGTGTTATTAGTGTCCATTTTATGTCTGTTTTATGCTGGGATGGTGTCATTCAAATCTTTCAGTTGCTGATTGATAGTGCCAATAGAAACATGTCACAAAAGATAAATTTGATTGCTTTACACAAATTCTAAGACAACATTTGGAAGAGTATTTATGGTGAGCAGAGGCAACCATGAAGTTTCCAGAGTGTGTGAGTGCATGCATGCATGAGTGTGTATGTGCGTTTATATGTGTATGTATGTGTGTGTGCGTGTGTGTGTGTTTTATGGTTAAGGTCACTTTTATTACAAAGAACATAGCTTCTTATCTAAGGCAAACTTTTAAGTGGACCCATTGTGTGGGGAGGGGATTGAAGTTTGAAGATAGCAAATGCTCCTCTGGTCTAAATGTTGATGTTGATAGTATGTTCTGAATATTGTCCATCTTAGAGTTCTCACTCATAGAAGTTATGTACACATCCCATGAGATCACAAATGCATGATGAAATGGGCCATTCCCTCTTTATTGCAAATGCCAATGTATTTAGTACTTGAGTCTCTGTTTGCAATTTCGAATTGCAACCAAGCAGTACATGTATGCTATGGCGTTTGAATTTAATATTTATTGTGAAGAGGGAAGCAATTAACAGGGCTGAGCATATATGCATGGAGTAGGATGGTGAGTCCCTTTTCCATATGCCAAAGAGTGGTACAGCTGGGTCATATGGTAAATTTAATTTTTGTTTTTGAGAACCCTCCACATTGATTTTCATAGTTTGTGTGCTGGTTTGCAGTTTTGTAAATGTGAATACAGTTACCTTGCCACATTTTCTGTTACTTGCTTTGGTGATATTTGCTGTTATGACTGAAGCAAGAAGACTTCTCAGAGTTGTTTGAGATCCTACAGCCATTTATAAATGAGTAATTTTTTATCATTTCATTCATGATTTCTTTATATATTCTAGATATTTAATCCTCTGTCAAACACAGAGCTGACAAAGATCTTCTCCCAGTCTATGGAGTTTCCTCTTCACTCAGTTTTAATTTGGCTTTGCTAAAATCTTTGAGTTTCATAAATTCCATCATGTCAATTATTGGTCTCACTTCTTGGAAAAAAGGAGGTTCTATTCAGAAAGTACTTTCAAGTACACAGATAATAGGTAGATAGATGACTGAAAGGTAAATGATATGTAGATATAAACTGGATACATAGAGAGAGAGAGATATATGCATATATATACATAATACATATCTAAATATGTACATACATATATTCATATTTTCTCAAAAGGATAACTTTTTAAGAAGAATTAAGGAAAGCAATTGACAACTGTGAATTTGTATAAATGTATATATAAACATGAACAGTATATCTACCTGTTTATCTATCTATATTTAGCTGTCTATATATATATCATATATATGATATATATCATATAGATTAATTTTTATATTTTTATATATTTATTATTTACTTGTAGTTATATTGATATATGACCAAGTTTTCAATGATATATAGATGATATACTTATAGGTATGGATATACATATTGTTATAGATATAATATAGGGCATAGTCTATGATTTATTCCAACTGTTTCTGTGTTTATGGTTTCAGGTTTATGTATTTAATTCCATTTTCAATAGTGTTGGAAACGTTAAAATCACAATGATGAATTTGTCATTTCAAAAGGTTTTTAGTTGAATTTTTGGTCTGTCTATTGTATAATGAGATGTCATCTGCAAATAGGGATAGCTTAACTTGTTCTTTTCTTATTTGTATAACTTTAATTAATTTAATTTACTGCTGTTTTTATAGCTGGTGCTGCTACCCCCTGTTGGGGGAAATATTATAAAAGAGAACTGGCACGTTCCCACGCTAGTTCCGGCAACCAGCAGGCTGCAGAGCAGGCTCCAGGCCACACGGCTTCTACCTGGTGCGTCTCACTTGCCATTTCCTCTGTGCAGGAGCTCCTGAGTCCCTGGCAGATCTCTGCCACCAGGCCCATACAACCAGCCCCCACCCCATGGCCAGCCATCTCAAACCCCAATTACCCAGGAGAATAAAAATTCTTAAGCTTATAGTTATCCAATCAGATTTATGTATCAATAAAGACACAATTTACAAGATGCCAATACAATAATTTCAGAGTCAATTGATTATGATAAAAGCTGCCCACCTAGATTGAACAGCTTATCCCATAATTCTAACTTCTATGATAACATAACCGTCAGTGGTGCTACACCAGTTCATGTCCCCTGCCACCTTCCTTCTCTTCCCCCATGTTGTCACCTGTGACACCCTTAGCTCCACCTCCCTGTTCCCTGTCCAATCACAGGGAAAATCCTGCAACAGCCACCATAGCTTCTGCCATTTTTTGTTGCCATTCACAACTCAAATTATTAAGCTTTCTAACTTTACCTCCAATCCTGTTGGATTTGACATCAGGTGGCTACATGTGTTAGTTAGGATTATGATATCCTGATGAAATATCATGACTAAAATTAAGAAGGAAAGGGAAGGAAATTGTCTTACAGTTCCACATCATGACTCAATATTGATGGAACTCAAGACAGAAATGCAAACAGAGCAGAAAACTGAAGACAGGAAGTTTTCAGAGTCCATGGAAAAGTATCGTTTACTGGCTTGTTCTTTGTGGATTATTCACCGTGCTTTCTTATAGAAACCAGGGACAGCAGCCCAGGAAAAGCATTAGGCACATTGGTCTGGGCACAATCACATCACCTGCTCATTAGGAACAAACTTACAGCCAGATATTACACGGAGATTACTTCAATTGGGGTTCTCCCATCTGAGATGATTTATAGCTATGCCAAGTTGGATAAAATCTAGGTGTCACAGTTCTATTGAGATATCTATTCTAATATATTGAGTAGACACTGGATTTATAACATTTACAGCATGCAGATAGCCATTATTTAATTACCTAGAATAGAAACCTAAGTCAATCTATTAAATTTCTTTGTAATATTTATTCATTAAACTGGTTTTGTTCATCTAGAGAACCATAGTATTACTCAGCAAATGTATTATATTAATTTTAATGTTTTTTGTTATTCTATGCAGGAAGATTTTGCCTGGATGTATTTCTGTTTCTCACTTTTGTGCCTGGATCTGACATAGGTTAGAAGAGTGTATGAGGTAACTGAGAACAAGTGTTGTAGACAGATTGTTGTGAGATGCCATATGGCTGGTGCTAATTGAATCAGTGTCCACTGGAGAAGGTTCTAATGTTCTTAATTATTGAGTCATTTTTTCAGCCTACTCTGAATGTATTCATATAATAGGATTGAATGTCTCTATGAACTAAGACAAAACAGTATCTTCTTAAGAGGTTCATAGTAGGATGAAAATTAAAAGTTCATGTTCTGGTAGATCTTCACGTGTCTGTGCCTTTGAAGAGCACATAGTCTGCATCCCAGGATATCAAATGTACTGAGAGCAACAGGTAATGAACACTCCTAAATAGCTGCAACAGCTGGGACACCCCTCATGAACTACACCCTATTTCCAGCCTGTACCTTTTACCAGGGCAGATCATCAGCTTGACTGCTCCTGTAAATACCCCACAGTCTGAAGGCCTCACAGAATATCATGTATATGCAAGCCAACAGGAAAGGGACCCTTCCAATTTACCTCAACACTTGGGAATGCCAAGGAGACCAGTGGTCTCAGGATCCATTCTTCTCACCTCAAATTCTACATTGTTCCTGTCCTGTACCTTCAGCCATGGCGGATCATCAACTTAATGACTCCTCTGAAGACACCACAATCTGAAGGCATCCCAGGAAATCTGAGGCAATCAGGAAACCAATCAACAGCTTGTCCTCCCCTAGGAAGACCCCACAGTCTGAAGGCCTCCTACTAGTGCTGCTCCAGGCAAGGTAACAGATTACTGGCATGCATGCCCCTCTGAGGCAACCACAGTCTGAAGTTCTCCCAGGAGGTCTGGTACACCCAGTACCACAGGACTTCTAGGAGAACTGCAGCACCACAGGAATGCAAGAAGCAGTCTCTAGTCAAAGACTCCCAGGTCAGTCTACTCCGGAGATAACCAGATGGCAAAAGGCAAGTGCAAGACCGTAAGAAACAGATTCCAATATGCCTTGACATCATCAGAACCATGTTCTCCCATGACAGCCAGCCCTGGATATACCAACAGACCTGAAAAGCAGGATGCTGATCTACAATCCTAACACACAAAGATAATAGAGTCCTTTAAAGAAGTTATATATAACTCACTGAAAGAAATACAGGAAAACACAGGATAACAGAAGCCCTTAAAGAGGAAACAAATAAATCCCTTGGAGTAATAAAGGAAAGTATAATAAAATAGGTGAAGAAGTTGAACAAAGCAGTACAGGACCTAAAATTGGAAGTCGAAACAATAAAGAAATCAAATGGAGGCAACCCCAAAAATGGAAATAGGTCAGGAATCCCAGATGAAAGTATCATGAACAGAATAGAAGAGATAGAAGAACCAATCTCTGGTGTAGGATATAGTTTAGAAAATATTGACACAATGGTGAAGGAAAATTCAAAACATAAAAAAATTCTAACGTGAAATATTCAGGAAATTCAGGACACAATTAAAAGACCAAATCTAAGAGTACTAGGAATAGAAGAGAATGAAGATTCCCTGCTCAAATGACCTGAAGATAATGTCAACAAAATCATAGAAGAAAATTTCCCCGATGTAAAGAAAGAGATAGCCATAAATATACAAGAAACCTATAGAGCACCAAATAGATTGGACCAGAAAAGAAAATCCTCTCATCCCATGAAGATCAAAACACTAAATGCACAAAATAAAGAATATGAAAAGCGGTAAGGGGAAAAGAGCAAGTAACATATAAATGCAGACCTATCAGAATTACACCAGACTTCTCACTAGAGACACTTTAGATCAGGAGATCCTGTACAAAGGACATGAAGATTCTAAGAGAACACAAATGCCAGTCCATGCTACTATAGCAGGAAAAACTCTCAATAATTATAAATGGAGAAACCAAAATAATCTGTGACAAAAAAAATTTAAACAATATCTATCAAGACAGCCCTAAATAGGACTCTAGAAGGAAACTTCCAACACAAGGAGGGTACTTACATTAAAAAAAAAACAAAACAAAATATTAATCATCTTTCAAAAGATCCAAAAGGAGAGAATCACAAACATATAATGCCACCTACAACAACAAACCATAAATAAACCAAAAATCATCTGTCTTTAATATCTCTCAACATCAGCAGACACAATTTCTTAAAAAAGAAAAAAATAAGCTAACAGAATGGGTAAGCAAACAGGATACAACATTTTGCTGCTACAAGGAACACAATTCAATAACAAAAACAGACACTACCTCTGAGGAAAAGACTGGAAAAAAGTCTTCCAAGTAAATGATACCAAGAAACAAGTGGGAGTTGCCATTCCAATATCCAATAAAATAGACTTTCCACCAAAAGATACTAAGGAAGATGGGGAAGGAAATTGAATATTCATCAAAGGAAAAGTCTACCAAACAAAAGTTTCAATTCTGAGTATCTATGGCTCAAATGCAAGAGCACCCACATTCATAAAAGAAACGTACTGTCTGTATTAGTCAGGGTTTCTATTTCTGCATAAACATCATGACCATGAATCAAGTTGGGGAGGAAATAGCTTATTGAGCCTATTCTTCCACATTGCTGGTCATCAATAAAGGAAGTGAGGACTGGAACTCAAGCAGGTCAAGGAGCAGGAGCTGGTGCAGAAGCCATGGAGAAATGCTGCTTATTGGCTTGCTTGGCTCAAATCCTTTGCATGACCCCTTCAATCCTAGGCTGTCAATTACAACTGAGGCTGCACCTTTACCAAGGGCCTTCTACAGTCTTTCATAGTAACTAGGCCTCAGCTACTCTTCAACACTTCTTCATGCCTTCAAAACCAGTACCACCATGGTGACTCCTACAAATTACCAAGTTCAGCCACAACACAAGGTACAACTTTGACTATCTCTGGAATGCAGCCTCTGTGCTCTCAGAAAACACTTCTCAGAAGATTTTAGCTCATTGATGCTGGTCTCTTCCCAATCACCATCAATTTCTCAGCTCCAGCCAACCAGCATCAATAGTCCCAGCAACACAATGATTTTGCTTTAGTAGTTCTCGTATCTTGTTAATCACAGCTGATTTCTTCAGGCACAGCAAACCAAAACCACAGAATCTTAAATAAAACTAGCATTGGCCCTGACAAGAGTCTTTAATCTTCCCTCTGAAATTTCAAAAGCCAGACCTCCATCATCTGCACTGTTCTCAACATTATCTTCCAAGCTCCTACACTGAATTAGTCAGGGTTCCTATTCCTGCACAAGCATCATGACCAAGATACAAGTTGGGAAGGATAGGGTTTATTTGACTTACACTATCACACTGCTGCTCATCTCTAACGGAAGTCAGGACTGGAATTCAAGCAGATCAAGAAGCAGGAGCTGAGGCAGAGGCCATGGAGGGGTGT
The DNA here is from genome assembly GCA_028551405.1 of Uromys caudimaculatus. Taxonomy (NCBI): domain Eukaryota; kingdom Metazoa; phylum Chordata; class Mammalia; order Rodentia; family Muridae; genus Uromys; species Uromys caudimaculatus. Next base: position 70,057,945 of record CM052711.1, on the reverse strand, counting down.
TTCATACTGGCTTGCTTCTATTGGCTTGCTCAGCTTGCTTTCTTATAGAACCCAAGACTACCAGCCAGGGATGGTAATTCCCCCAGAAGTTCTTTCATTGTTGAGAACAGTTTTTGCTATCCTGTGTTTTTTGATATTCCAAATGAATTTGAGAATTGTTCTTTTTAACTCTATAGAGTTTGAATTTTGATGGGGATTGCATCAAATCTGTAGATTGCTTTCAGGAACAAGGTCATTTTTAGTATAGTAATCCTGCTGATCCACTAGCATAGGAGATCTTTCCATCTTGTAAGGTTTTCAATTTCATTCTTCAGAGACTTGAACTTCTTGTTATACAGGTCTTTCAATTGTTTGGTTAGAGTCACACAGATATACATTATATTGTTTGATATTACTGTGAAAGGTGTCATTTCTCTAATTTCTCTCTAAGTCTATTTATATTTTGAGTATAGGCAGGCTACTGATTTGTATGTGAAAATTATTCTTAACAATAAAAGAATGGCTCAGGGAATCACCATCCTTGAACTCAAGTTTTAGTATAGAACAGTGGTGATAAAAACTTCATGATATTGGTACAGAGACAGGCACTTGGATCAATGGAATAGAATTGAAGACCTACAAATAAAACCACACACTTAAAGACACTTGATCTCTGACAAAGACAGCAAAAATATACAATGGAAAAAAGAAAGCATCTTCGATAAATGATGCTGGTCTACCTGGCTTTCTGTGTGTAGAAAAATGAAAATAAACCAATATTTGTCACTTTGCACAAAGCTCACGTTCAATTGGATGAAGGACCTCAACATAAAACCAGATACACTGAATCTAATAGAAGAGAAATTGTGAAAGAGCCTGGAACTCATTGGCACAGGGGGAAATTTCCTAAACAGAACTCAAATGGCTCATGCTCTAAGATCCAGAATTGATAAATGGGATGTCAGGATCCTGGAAAGCTTCTGTAAGTCAAAGGACAGAGTCAATAAGACAAATTGGCAACCTACAGATTGGGAAAAAAATCTTAACTAACCCCACATCCAATATAGGGCTATTATCCTAAATATGTAAAGGACTCAAGAAGCTAACAACCAAAAAAACGAAACAGCCCACTCAAAAAATTGGGTATAGGACTAAAATGAGAATTCACAACAGGAATCTCAAATGGCTGAGAAGCACCTAAATAAATATTCAAAGTCCTTAGTGATCAGAGAAATGCAAATCAAAAGGAGCCTGATTTTCCACATTACACCAATCAGAATGGCTAAGAACAAAAACTCAGGTGTCTTCAAATGCCGGTTTTACAGTTTCCTGTATTTCTTTCAGTGACTTATTTAATGAACCATATTATCTTCATGAGATAATAGTTTAGATCAGCATCTTCATCTTCATGTGTGTTGGTGTATCCAGTACTTCCTGCATGCAGCTGATGTTCTGAGAGGCCTTCAGACTGTGAGCTGGTCAGAGGAGTAGTCAAGCTGATGATCTACCCTGGTAGAAGGTGCAGGCTATAATGGGGTAAAGTTTATGGGGGATGACTGACCTCCTTGCATTCCCAGCTGCTGCAGTTATTTAGGAGGGTCCATTATCTGTTGCTGTCTGTAGCTGAAATCCTGGGAGGCCTTCAGACTGTGGTGTCTTCAATGGAGCAGATAAGCTCATGATATTCTATAACATCATCTCTTAATCTTCATCCTATTATGAAGCTCTTAAGAAGACACTTCTTTGTTCTAGTTCATAGTGACAATATGAGTACATTTAGAATAGGCTGAAAAATGATTCAATAATTATGATCATTGGAAGCATGTCTATAAGACACTGATTCAAATAGTACCATCCACAAGGCATCTCACAATGATCTGTGTGAAAGTTTTCTTCTAGGGTATCTCATACCATATTCTAACATGTGTTAGAAACAGGCACTAAAGAGAGAAACAGAAATATATGCTGGCACAATTCTCAAACTCATAAAATAAGAAAAATTATGAAAATGAATATAATTGGTTTATTGTGTAGTACTATGATTCTCTAGACCAACAAAAAACTGTAATGAATAAATATTACAAAGAAGCTTAATTGAGTGACTTATGTTTTGTACTCTAGGTAATTGATTAGTAGCATTCTGGGAATGTTGTGAGTCAGGTGGATACTCAATCTATTAGAGTAGCTGCTTCAATAGAACTGTGATTCCTATATTTTATCCATCTTAACATAAAATAGAAATCATCTCAGAGCAGGGAACCCCAATGTGGGAAATATCTCTATAATACCTGGCTGTGGGACTTCTTCCTAATTATTATGTGATTTAATACGGCCCAACCCAATGTGCCTGGTGCCATCCCTGAGCTGATATCCCTAGATTCTTTAAAAATCTTCTTAATGAAGAACAAGCCAGTAATACTTTTCAATGGCCCCTGCATGAACTCCTGCCTTTAGGTTTCATCTCTGTTTGAGTTTCTGTCCTCATTTCCTTCAATAATGAACCATGATGTAGAATTGTAAGACAAATAAGCTCTTCTCACTCCTACTTAATTTTAGTCATGATGTTTCATCAAGCAATCATAATCCTAAGACATGTACCCATCTGATGTGGAAAGCTAACAGCATTTCTGGAGGGCTTCATATCTTCAGTTGAAGTGAGAATGCTGAACAAGTTGAGTTCTGATGGCAGCAAAAGAGGGCAGAAGCTGTGGCAGCAGCAGCAATAACAACAGCAGTGTATTAAATTAATTAAAGTTATATAAATGGGAACAAGCCATATCAAGCTATCCCTATTTGCAAATGACAACATATTATGCAATAGGCGGTCCAAACTCTCAACCAAAAACTTAGAAATGACAAATTCATCATTGTGATTTTTACCTTTTAACAAAACTATTGGAAATGGAACTAAACACATAACCCCAAAACCAAAACACATATAGAGTTTGAATTATATCATACAAAATGCCCTATATCAGTATCTATAACAATATCTATATCCATACATATAAGTATATCATTTATATTCATATGATTTATATCTTGTTCTATGTCAGTATGACTACAGATAAATGGTAGATAGATACAGATACATAGAAATTAATCTACATGTTATAGATATAGATGAAATAGTTATAAAAACATAGAAAAGTATCAATAGAGATATAGATAAATGAATTGTATATATTTACACATACATCTATATGAATTCAGAGTTGTCAATTTTTGACATTAATTGTTAATAAAAAGGGATCCTATTCAGAAGATATATTCACATGTTATATATGTATATATGTAAGTAAATATTTAGATATGTATTATATGTTATGTTATATTTAGATATTTAATATGAGGAGAAATTCTTCACATCAATGATGTAACTACAATTTCAGTCATCATATGCTGTGTTTATGATAGTCTGTTCTATGTGTGACAGAGGACAAAATATCTAGAATATATTAAGAAATCATAAATTAGATAACAAAAAGCACCCATTCAAAAATGGTCCTAGGATCACAAACAAGGTTGAGAAGTCATAAAGCTTTAGTCATAAAACCACATATAACCAAAGCAACTGATTGAAACTTCTGCAGGGAAACAGTAAACTACATTCATTTTTTGCAAGACTGAAAATTAACACAGCAACTGTAGAAATCAATGTTGACAATTTTCAAAACAGTAACACATGACCCACATGTCCACTACCCCCTGGGATATGGACAATCGACTTACAATCCTACTGCATAGATACTTGCTCACACCTGCTAATTACTGCTCTATTTAAAATAAATATGAAATGCAAATGTACTAAATATCCTTTTACTGCTTGCTTGAAATCCAAAGTTGCTAACAGAAACTCAAGTACTAAGTATATTGCCATTTGCAATAAGTAAAATTGTACCTTTCCCATTTCATCATCCATTTGTGATCTCATGGGATTTGGACAAAAAGAGTGAGAATTCTATGGTGGACAATATTCAGATCTCACCAGGAACATCAACATTTTGACCAGAGGAGGATTTGTTTTCTTAAAGCTTCAACCCTCTACCCACACAATGCATCCACTTAGAATTTTGTCCTAGACCAGAAGCTATGTTCCTTGTAATACAAAGCATTTTATCCATACACACACACACACACACACACACACACACACACACACTCAAGAAACTCATGATTTTCTCCATTCAACCTATGTACACTTCCACACTGTTGTCTTGGTATTTGTCTAAAGCAATCAAATTTATCTTTTGTAACATGTTTCTATTGGCATTAGCAACAAGAAACTGGAAGATATGAATGATACTATCCCAGCATAAAATGGACACAAATGACACCAAGGCAATTGTAATAGAAGAAAGTGGTAATTCATTTCTTCATAATTGTGTCAAATAAGGGTTTAGTTACAGAATGAAAAGTACTCTATCAAAAGCTCAAAGACTAGGAACACAATAATCTTCACAGAGAATATATCTTACAAATGCCAATATTCTCCCATACTAAACTATATAGGACATTGTGCAACATACTTGTATTAGGATAGTTATTAATATTATTCTGGTTTAAACCCTTGTTCTTAAAATATTGTTTCTATAATGAGATTGAATATAAATTCTATACCATTATTAATCAATAATATCAGATTAATGATGGGTGAAAGATTTTTTCATGTTTTACTTATGTAAAAGATTTGCTCCATTCATTACATTTTTAAGTATTCTCTCCTGTATGGATTCTTTGGAGAACTTTAAGATCTGAGATCCATGTAAAAGGGTTGCCAGATTCATTACATTTGTAAGGTTTTTCTCCTGTATGGATTCTATAGTGAGCTTGAAGTTTTGAGGACTGTGTAAGATTTCCCACACTCATTCAATTTTTAAGTTTTGTCTTCTGTATGGATTCTTTGTTGAACTTTAAGATCTGTGATCCATGTAAAAGGGTTGCCACATTGATTACATTTGTAATATTTCTCTCCTGTTTGGATTCTGTAGTGAACTTGAATTTTTGAGGACTGTGCAAAAGATCTTTCATAATTATTAGATTTATGAAATTTGTCTTTAGTGTAGTTTTTATGATAAATTTTAAGACTTGAGAACCAGGTAATGGATTTCCCACATTCATTGTATTGGTAAGGTTTCTCTTTAGTAGGAATTCTGGAGTGAGTTTTAACTTTTGAGGACTTGGTAAATCATTTCTCATATTCTTTATTTTTATATGGCTAATGTTCCCTTTGGAAGTTAATGATTTAACTGAGGCATTACTGTTTATATCACCCATGTATCTGTTGAAATCTTCATTAGTCCACATTCCATTAAACCAGCTATGAATTAAAGATTCACTTAAAATGTCATCTTTTTTTCATTTGTATAAAGTTTCTCTATTGTGTGCTTTACAAAGAAGACTGGGAACAGTGTTTAAAGATAGCCATTCTTCTATCCTTGCTATAATGATTTCCTGGAATATAGTTACTTATCTGATTTTCACTTGGAAACATTTCAGGAATAGAATTATATAATAGGACATTACTTCCTAAAAAAAATCACTCCATGTTGATTGCTTTGGAAATACTTTATTAAAGGATTCTTAATATATCCTACATTAATATCATTTAATCTGTTGGAGTTTTTCCAAGTACCTTCCACATGACATATTCCATGGTTTCCTGAATACAAAACCATGTTCTTATATTGATCTACATGGTAGATCTTGTCCCTTAATAGAATTAATTGTTGAGGTAACTGCCATAAATTTTGAGAAAAATATACTTCACATTGGTGACACTCAGTACCTTCTTCTTGGTTGCAAAAACATGTTCATAGAACATTAAAGTAGTAGTTAGTATCATATTATGTGATAAATACATCAAGAAAAACAAACAAAGTGGGCAAAGACCTTAAAATGTAAGTAGAAACAATAAAGAAAAAAATGGAGGCAACCCAGGAAAAGGAAAATCTAGGAAAGAGATCACAAACTACAGATGCATGCATCAACAACAGAATAAAAGAGATTAAAAGAGAAACTCAGGTATAGAAGATACCTTAGAAGATATTGACAAAATGGTGAAAGAAAATTAAAAACATAAAAAAGCTCCCTACCCAAAACATTGAAGAAATTCAGAACACAATGAAAAGACCAAATCTAAGAATAATAGGTATAGAAGACAGTGGTGATTCGCTGCTTAAAGGAACTGAAAATGGCTTGAATATAACCATAGAAGAACATTCCCCAACCTAAGGAAAGAGAGGGCCATAAATGTACAAGAAGCCTATAGAACACCAAATAGATGGGACCAGAAAAGAAAATTCCTTGTTACCTAACAATTAAAATACAAAATGTATGGAAAAATGAAAGAGTATGAAAAGCTGTAAGAAGAAAAGGCCAAGTATCATATGAATGGAGATGGATCAGAATTACAGCAGATTTCTCAACAGAGACACTAAAAGCCAAACGAGCCTGGACAGAGGTCATGCAGACCATTAATGAACACAAATGCCACCCAGGCTAATATACCATGCAAAACTCTCAATAATCATACATGCAGAAACCAAAATATTTCCTGATAAAAAAAAATTTAAACAATATTTATCTACAAATCCAGCCCCACAGAGAACTCTAGAAGGAAAATTCCAAAACAAGGAGGATACCTACACCAAAGAAAAAACAAAAAATAAACCATCTCACAATAAAACCAAAGGAAAAGGATCACAAACACAAATGCTAACTGTAACAACAAACATATCAGGAACTAACAATCATCTGTCTTTAATATTGTTGGCATCAAAGATATTAATTCCTGAATAAGAAGACACAAGCTAACAGACTGGTTATGAAAACAGGATCCAGCATTTTGGTGCTACAAGAAACACACATCAGTAACAAAGACAGATACTAACTCTGAGTAAAAGGCTGGGGAAAATTCTTCCAAGCAAATGATCCAAAGAATCATGCTGGAGTTGATATCCTAATATCCAATAAAATAAGCTTTCAACCCAAAGTTATCAAGTGAGATGGGGAAGTACAATTAATATTCATTAAAGCAAAAATCCACCAAGAGAGTCTCAATTCTGAACATCTATGCCTCAAATGCGAGGGTACCCACATTCATAAAAGAAACTTACTAAAGCTCAAAATACACACTGAATCGCATACAATAATAATGGGAGATTCAACATCCCACTCTCACTAATGTATACATGATTTACACAAGAAGTAAACAGAGACACAGTAAAACTAATAAATGTTATGAATCAGATTGATTTAAAAAATATAAAGAGAACAATTTACCCTGAAACAAAAGAATATACCTTCTTCTCAGTACCTAATGGTACCTTCTCCAAAATAATCATATAATTGGTCATAAAACAAGCCTCAGCAGATATAGAACATTGAAATTATACCATTCATCCTATCAGATCACCATGGACTAAGAGTAGACTTTAAGAACAACAAAAAACAACAGAAAACCCACATACTCATGGAAACTGAACATCTCTCTACTTCATGAGAACTTGGTTGGATAAGAAATAAAATAAAATTAAAGACTTCTTGGAATTCAATGGAAATGATAACATAGCATACCAAATAAAATGGGATACAATGAAAAGCAGTACTAATAGGAAAATTCATAATACTAAGTGCCCTCATGAAGAATTTGGAGAAATCCTACAATAGTAAATTAAGAGAACACCTAAAAGCCCTAGAACACAATGAAGCAAACACACCCAACTGGAGTAGACAGTAAGAAATATGCAAAGAAATATTGAAAGACCATATATGTCATGTCTTCATTTCCCTCTCTTCTTGACTGTAGTTGGGATATAACTAGATGCTTCAGGATTTTGCCATAGTGATTTTCCTTCAATAATGTCATAACCAGGAGGTACAATTTGAAACAAAATCTTTCTACTCGAGGGGGTGGAGAATAGGGAAAATGAACTATGGGAGAAGGGACAGGAAGGGGAGTAACAGCTGGAATGTGAATTAATAATAATAATAATAATAATAATAATAATAATAATAATAATAAATAAATAATAATAATAATTACTGAAGGCAAAAACAAGTGGTTCTTCCCAAGCTGATGCACTCTGAGAAGATGTCAATTCATTCATAGTGATGGAGCCTCATGATTTTTATCTGTATATCTGTCTCTGTCTCTAAGTTTCCTTGTATCTCTCATTTCCCTCCCTTTCTTTGCTATTTCTTTCTTTTTTTCTCTTTTCTTTTCTGATCTTTTGTTTGTATAACTTTCTGTACCTGTAGTTTTCAATCTTATAAAGGCCAGATGACCACTTGAGGAAGTACTTTTTTCTCACATTGTGAAAGGAACTTAGTTCCTCAAGCTTAGCTCCTCAAGCTTGTAAAGTCACCTGTTTGGTAAAACCTTCCAGTTCTAATTATATAGTCACACTTTGAACACCAAATATTGCCATTCTGTGTACCAAGGCTCCAGTCCATGAACAACGGAGGAGCCCATCATCTCCAATTTAAAGCACGTAGACAGTAATTAATTATGTTTTCAACGTTCTCCACATATACACAGTGTCATACATGAGCACCACTACCCCACAATTACAACAATAATTTACCATATAATTAGAAACAATTAGAGTGAAGAAGAGTTTATGTTGACACAAAGGGTAGGGGATCAATCCATTATAGTGGGAAAGATATGCCACTATGTACTACAGAGATAGAGGAAGAAGGAGATTACCAGATGGTCTCAGTCTTCTTCATTCAGAAAAATGAAATCAGTAGGAAGTAGATCTGTATATAAACCTCTAGGATCAACCATCCTGAGGCTCTTCAATCTTGTCAAATAACACCACTAACTGAGGACCTAATATCCTAAGACATGAGCTTATAGGAGATGATTCCTATTTAACCCAAAACATTCAGCAACAGAAGCTAGTAAGATCATGAACAAGGAATGGCCCGATGGGAGTTCTGGTAAAAATTCTGACTCAGTGCCATGAGCAGTATAGATGCTGGGAGCTCACATGATGTAAAGAATAGAAAGACATAACAAGTTAGCTTGGTACCTTCAGTTTGCATTATCCAGACATTAGTCCTTTTAGGTCAGTGTCACCATAATGATTTATTTCTCTCCTAGTATTTTCATATTGACAATTAAAATGTAATACACGAAGTCAGCAATATCCTCAAAGTTTCTCTATAGCTGATGATATGACTTGGGTCCTATGTAATATGATAAAACCAACTATTCCAAGTTGCCTTCTGAATTTTACACATGCCTTGGATATGACACTGCACAATCACACAGATACACTCACACATACACACAAAACAAAATAACTAAGGCAATATGTAAAGTAGGGTTATGTTAAGAAACAACAAAGTGTGAATTTGAGGGACTTGAGACTACAAGACTCACATTCTGCAAATTTACTGTACGTGCTATTAAAATGTGAACATTTTTATGCCTATAAGATCCTATTTAGACTTGTCTGAATGTCTCTCCATCCTTGTTTATCTTAATTCCAAATTGGGCAATACATCTACAGAGAGAAAGAACAGTTCTTTATCCTTGCATCCACCTCAATTCTAAGCCCACCATCCTGTAATGGTCTGTATTCAAAACATATTCCCTGGTTCTTTGGCTGACAGTCCTTAGAGAAGTCATTTCAAGTTAGTGCTCCTACATGTCAATCATGTTTTGCTGATGTTCCCTTTTCCTGTTCAACCTGACTGTTTCCCATCCCCAGAGCTCAGACCATGTTTTATTTCATTCCATTGTTTGTGTATTCCATCTTCAGGCTTAAATGCTATTTTTCTCCTCAGTTCTCATTTCTCTCTCAGCTTTTGTCCCAGCATCTGTAACTGTATTTCTTAACAAATATTACAAACTTGATAAATCAGCAACTGATTATTTTTTCAGACCAAGTCTAATGCTACATGAGCTGGCCTTGAAAGTACCTAAGGCTGTCATGGTTGACATTGACCTTCTAATCCGCATGCATCTAATCTCCTGAGTATTGACATAGTGGCATGTGTCACTTTCTTTGATTTTGTAAGGTTCTGGGGCTGAACTAGAACTTTGCACTAACTAGCCAAGCATCCTGTCAAATGAATCTCTATTCTTGGTCTTTGAAGAATTCATTTTCCTCTTCCTGCTCCTTCTTTTCCTTTGTGTGTGTGTGTGTGTGTGTATGTATGTATGTATGTGTGTGTGTACATGTTTGTGTATGTGTGTGTGTGTGACTATATGATCTTTTCTCACTTCGAGGTGTTTGGGTGTGCTTGCATGTGAAAGTATTTCTAAACACCTGAAGTTAATGTTGGAATGTCTTTCTCAATCTTTTTCTTCCTTCTTTATATTTTTACTACCTATAAAATATAGTATATGTGTGAGCCATTCTGGGATATAGTGTGTTGGTGAAGGGCAGGGGAAAATTGACAAAGTTGGCACTCATATACTGACATACACATTCAGGAATAAACTTATTCAAGCAGGCTTGAGTACAGAGCCATCACACTGCCAACTGCCTTATTTTTCTGCGAAAATGACTCCCGTGGTACCTGTAGTTCATAATTTTGGTGAGACTATGGATTCTCAGGAAACACTCTGTATTCACTCCTTCCTCTATCCAGTGATGTGATTAAAGAAACACTCCTACCATTTTTGAATTTAAAAAGGTTCTGAGAATCTTAACACAGGTCTTCTTATTTTGGCTTAAAGCACTTCATCTACTGAGGAATCTCCTCAGCCCATCTTTGATATTTAATTCACCACTTTCTACTTATTGAAGCCAAACCTCTTGACTTTCTTTTAAAATTAGAATTTCTATAACATCAATTTTCTCAATTTAATCCTGCTAAAACTACATCAGCCCCCTTTCTTTTTCCCAGAAATGCCTAATTTCCTGTAGGAAGTATTAAAGAGGCATTTATATTTAATGTTTTGTTAGCACTTATTAATTGGAAAAAAATAGAGCTCTCAGATACAAATGTTAAGCTACAGCTTTATAGAGAGTCTCTGTCCCAATTTGGGGGGGAGGATCAAATGGAGACTGAGTTTTATGTTTGCTGCATATGTGCTAGGGGCCTCATTTCAGCCCTAGTATATCCCCTGGTTGCTGGATAAGTCTATGAGAGTCCCCAGGATTCCAGATAGTGGAATTGCCTGGTCATTCTCTGGGGTTCTTTTACCCTTCAGGGACTTCAATCTATCCCCCAACTCTTCCATAAGAGTCCCAAGATTTGGGATATACACATCCAAAGTTTGGTTGTGTATATCTGTGTATATTTCTGTCATGTGCTGACTTGAGTCTCTAAGAGGACAGTTATACTAGGCTCTAGTCTGTAAACAAAACAAGGATTCATTACTAATGGCAGGGATTGGTTGCTTACCCATTGGATACCTCTCTAATTTTGTCATGACAAGTAAGATAATAAAAATGTTCTGTGTAAATAATGATATTATAAGTTTCTTGAAAATGGATGTGTTTTATAAGCATAAAGAATAGAAAGAGCAGAAACAGAAGATCAGACAATATTATTCCGCATCAAATATAAAATACTTTTTGTTAATGAATAAAAAAAGATGAACAGCATCAGAAGGATGAGAATAATGAATGAGATGGGCATCAACATTCCAAAATGCATGAACAGTGTTCAAGTTCCTTCATAGTCTGTAGGAATACTCAAGCTAAACTCAAGGGCATATCTATATATAAGGGGGAAATTTGTTTTGTCAAATCACAGATATCCACTTGTCTTTGCCTCCTAAGATCCAAAGTTAACAGAATGTGTCAACACCTGGAGAATCAGTAGGGAGTATTTTTGGAACTAATTGCATAAAAAGATAATATGTGCTTGTATCTACAAATATCTCCATAACAAATCCATACATTTTGAGAAATAATATCCTTCTGTATTTCTTGGGTAACAAGCCCATATTACAAGTATTTCCATCTGCCTTTAATGTGCAATGAGTCTTACTAATAGTAGGTACAGTATATTTTTTACTATGTAAGGCTACTACAATTAGATTTTAGTAATTTAAAGATACACCATAAATTTGAAAATATCTTTGTAGACTAGATCTACATCTTATATTTCTGAAACTTCTCTCATCCAGGTCATATAGCTGTAAAAGGGGAAGATCATACCCGAATGAAAGAGCAAATTGAATAGAAAAGAAACATGAAAAAGTCCAACTAAACCTTGAGGTACAAATTGAGTTGATATTAGTATTTCCTCTAGAAACTGGTGTTAACCCATTAGGGTGAGATTTGCTGCAGAGAACAAACTGTGTCCTTCTGTTGTCCAGTATATCCTTTGTAGAAATGGAAAGACATTGGTTGGTAAAGATGCCTTCAATGTAACTGTATTTTCAGCCTCACATTAGCCAAAAGCAACAACAGGAAAGACGTTGTAGGAGAAGGAGATTAGCTGCATTTAATGACAGTTAAAAGTACAAAAATATTTCAAGAGTGTCATATCTAGCTATGAATAGATAGAGTTGTTTGTCATGAATCCAGACAAAGTAATGTCATTGTTAAAAAGACTTGGTGAGATAATATGATCCTGGATTTTCCTCAGAACCACACAATCATGGTATTTTAGAATGGTATATAGAAGGCAGAAGTAGCATCTCTGTGAATAGAGTGGTGAAGGAGGCATTTAATGCCTTGTTTTTCTTGGCCCCAGGAAAGGCTCTTGCTTACCCAGTATGGGAAATACAGTCAGCTGGGAATACCTCATAGATTCTAGTCATTAGTGCAAAAGTATTTGCCAATTCTGTTTTGGTAAAAAATATCTCTGACTAAATTATGGAAATGAAAATAAATATCTTCCCTGTCTTGAAAAACAAACAAACAAAAAAAACCAAAAAACAAACAAACAAACAAAAATAAAACAAATAAACAAAAAACCCAAAAATCTTTTGTTTCTTTTGCCTGTAGAAACTCTTCCTCATCTCTACTATGATACAAGAATCGGAGTGTGCCAGTTTCGATTCCTGTTTTCTACTCTTTAGTATAAAAGAGACAAGGAGGATCTGCTGACTCTACATGCAGATGGATTTTAGAATGTGAAATTTTACTGTAAACTTTTGTGAGGCATTCATTTCTGAAGGAAAAAGGCAAAATGGCTTCTTCTCAGGTATATATATGCGTGGGTATGGGACAAGTTGACTGTTCCTACAGAAATATTTTATTTTCAGAACTTTCAAACCTTTCCTATGCTGACTCACATTTACAGAACTATTTTTTCATATGATTGTCAGTATTATATCTTTAAATGTTATGACACTTCTGAGCTAAAAACATATTTTTTCACTTACCAGTCTCCCTTTTTTCAAGATAACTTGAATAAAGGTTAACAAAATTTGAAAATACATGAAAATTTCTGATTGCAAAGATGAGAGTGTACATGAGACTAAAGATGATTGTACATACTTGATTTCTATTGTGAGTTACTTGGGTCATTATTTATCTGTGCAGAAAGTCTCATGTTTCAGGAATCTTTTATCTGAGGTCCTCAGTATTAGATCTCAGCCTTCCTATTGCTGGAACCATTTAATAAATTTTTTCCTGTTTTGCTGTCCCAATTTTAATTTTATTTATATCGACACTCCAGAAGTGTAGTTTTGATACTACTATGATGATTGTTCTTAATATATCTCTTTTCTTGTGGCTTTGGTGCCAACCATTAGATTATTATGGTATCATAGCATTCGATTCTAAAAGAGGTCATCACCATTAGATTGAGTTTTGCTTGCCTATTCGATCTTTTAAGAGATGTCACAACACTATTGCAGACATAATTTGTCAAATATGTGTGTTACTTATTGGTAGCAAAAATGCTCTATATTTGACTAACATTTCCTTTGGAAAATCGAAAGGAGAATATGCTGTTAATTTTAATTCCAGTGGCCCTGGCCTTACCCTTTATGGTCAGATTCATAATTGCTGAGAATAGAGACATAAACATGTTCATTTATGTCAATATACCCTATCACCCATGACTAAATTTGTTTCTATAATCTTCTGGAACTTGCCTCATTGAGGTTTCCAGAAACTACGCCCTGGAAACCATGCTCATTGCATTGGTTCAGCTTCAGTTGGATAACTGTCACATTCAGCAATTCTCATTGTCTCCCCTATTCAGTGAGGCATGCAGCCATCATATTTTCCCCTCTTGTTTGCATGAGCCACCTTCAAGGAACAAAAATATCCTTGTCTATAAAGTTCATGTTTCAGCCTGTCATGGTAGTATATGTCAGCAGCCAGTACTGAAGAGGTTGATATAGGAGGCTTGTCAGTTTTATCTCAGTCTAAATAACAAATTGAGATACACTGGCAACCAAGTTGATCCACCTCACTCAAGGGAAACTGATTTTTAAGTTGTCTGGAAAAGCTGTCTGGCCCAAGCATAAACCTGCATTATGTTTATAGTGAGGCCCCTTATCAAGTCACATCATTCCACTTCCTATATCTTTTCTTTGGTCATAGTAAATTTGCTTCAGCATCCTAAAGGTCCTGTATCACAAAGTCATATTCTTTCTTTACAGAATGTCTTTACATCTACATTTCCACAACAATAGACATTCATAGAGCACTGGCATTTGACCCTTAAGACTTCTCTGTAAAATGCTGAGAAGTGGTCTGAGTCATATAGGCAAGCCATGAGTCCTCCCTCATTCTACCTTCACCACTGCAATCATCTGTGTGAGGACAGGGCCTTACTCAATTTTATATATGTGCATTTTGTCTACCACAGATATTAATTGGTTATACAAAATGTTCAGCAGTGTTATTAATCATTTACTCTACTTTTTAATAGCTGAATTGTACTCCATTGTGTAAATATACCACCTTACTGAGTCCATTCTTCCATTGATGGATATCTGGGCTGTTTTCCAGCTTCTGGACATTATAAAAAAATGCTTCTATGAACATAGTGGAGCATGTTTCCTTGTTATATGTTACAGCATCATTTCAGGTATATGCCTAGTAGTGATATAGCTGGTTCTTCAGAACTATTTCCAATTTTCTGAGGAACTCCCAGATTGCTTTACAGAGTGGTTTTACAACCTTGAAATCCTACCAATATCCTGAGGGTGCTAGAGGCCCCAGAAAAGGGGAATGTAGAGGTGGGAATATGGGGATGGGTGGGCGGGTAGGTGGGAGGAGGAATTCCCTCACAGAGGCGGGGAGGGGGAGGGGATAGGGGGTTTCCCAAAAGGAGACCCAGAAAAGGGGAAACATTGGAAATGTAAATAAAGTATCAAAAATAAATAAAAACAAAACAAAACAAAACAAAAAAACAAAAAAAAGAAATCCTACCAATAACAGAATCAAAAATACTCAATAAAATTCTTCACAAATAAATCCAAGAACACTTGAAAACCATCATTTACCGTGGTCATTTTTCATTGTTTAAAAGCATTTATTACTTAAGTGGTATTTAGGGCCTCAATATTTGTTTGTAACACTGAGCTCTGCTCACCTCTTCTTTCTAGTATTGTGAAAGTGAACTCTGTCACGTTCTGTTTCTATTCATTATCATTGAAACTCTGTAGTGTACAAACCCTTCTTCAGACCCACAAAAGGCTCAATATCATTGTGAGTTCATAAAGCATGGCTCAATTTATTGCAATTTTACAACTTAAGAAATTGTGTCAGTGGCATAATTGTTCTTCTATTGCTGAGGTAAGACACAATGACCAAAGTGCCTTATAGAGGAAGAGAGTCCATGTGGGGCTTCACAGAGTTAGAATCTATAATCATTATGGTAGTAATCATGGCAGTAGGCATGAATGAATGACACTGAATCCATAGGTGGGAGTTCACATATGAGATACAAACAGAAAGCAGAGAGAAATAACTGCCAAAGTTATAGGCTGTTGAAGTCTCAAGGTCTGTGTCCAGTCACCAGGAGCCCCTAATCCTTTCATACAGTTCCAGAAACTGAATACAACATCATTCAGATACGTAAATTATTTGAGGCTATTCTTTTAAAAAAAAAAATCAAAGTTTAATCATAATAACAAGACTTCTTTTTAAAATGCAGAGTATAAATTCAACTTCCACTATTTCAGTTAACTATGGAGAGGCTATTCTTAAAACCACCATAGGCACACCAAGTGATGACAGTATGATCAGAACAGCAATACATTTGACACAACCATGTCAAGAGTCAAAGCTCAAACTTCAAGCCTATATTTTAATTTTACATGCCTCTGTCCTGTAGTTATTTCATAAGATGATACATTCGAAGCTGCTCAGAAGTTCTTTCAAATGCAGTGTTCTAAAGGGAGGCTTCCTAAACTCAAGAAGAAAACATCTCAAACCTGATTTTCTTGAAACTGATCAGATGCACTAGGCTCCACCTTCCCCAAGCTTATGTAAGTAGTAAGCCCTGCAGGGACATTCAAGCATGCTGAACTATCTAGAAATTTCTTAGATCAAAGCACCTTCATGGAAGAGCCTCAGATTCCCTGAGCTGCTTAGAAGAGCACTGTCCAAACTGCTAGGAAGTTTCCCATACTGGGGTAAATTACAGTAATGTAGCTGTTTTTGAGTTGTGAGGTCAGGGTACCGCCTAGAAAGTACCACAGACCTGGGAGGTAAGAAACTCTCAGGACTCCATGAGGATGACATTAGACAAAATGCCCAAACATGTGAAGGCTAAACTCAAGAGTCTACCTCCCTAGAGAGACAGGGCCTCAAGGGGAGGTGCATTGGTACCATCCCATAGTCAAAATTTCTGATCCAGAATTCTTTCTGTTTGAAAGAACTGCAGTGACAATAATTGTGGAGATATTGATGGAAAAGTGGTCCAGTGATCAGCCCAATTTGAGTTATGTCTCATGGTGGGTCACCAAGGCCTGACACTGTTATTTATGCTATGCTGTGCATAGGACAGGAGGTTTTTGGTGTTGTCTTTGGAGAGGCCATAACAGCAGACTGACACAGAAGCAGATACTTACACCCATCCATTGAACTGAAGTTGATGATCTGTATGGATAAATTAGGGGACGGGTTGAAGAAGATGAAGGGAATGGCGACCACATAGGAAAACCAGCATTCTAAACTAACTGGGACCCCAGATATCCCCCAGATGAAGAACAACCACCAGGCAGCATACACTGACTGGCCTGAGGCCTGTGGAATATGTATTCATATATGCAGCAGAAGACTACCTGGTCTGGACTCAGTGGAAGAAGAGATACCAAATACTCAAATTAATTGAGTCCCTAAGAAATGGGAGCTCTGTTTGGGGAAGAATCCTCTCTGAGGCAGGGGCTGGAGAATTGGGACAAGGAACGGTAGCACTCAGGACCAGGATGTGGAGCAAACACTGAAATGTAAATAGTTAATGAAAATAATGAAGAACAAGAAGAGGAAGAAGAAGAAGAAAACAAAGAAGAAGAAGAAGAGGAAGAAGAAGACGAAGAAGAAGAAGAAGAAGAAGAAGAAGAAGAAGAAGAAGAAGAAGAAGAAGAAGAAGAAGAAAAAGAAGAGAAGAAGAAAAAGAAGAGGAAGAGGAAGAGGAAGAGGAGGAAGAGGAGGAAGAGGAGGAAGAGGAAGAAGAAGAAGAAGAAGAAGAAGAAGAAGAAGAAGAAGAAGAAGAAGAAGAAGAAGAAGAAGATAATTATAATAATATTTACTTTATGAGAAAACAAGGGGTCCTTCCCAAAATGATGCACTTCGAGAAGATGTTGGTTCAATTATGGTGATGGAGCCTCGTGATTTTTATCTGTTTATCTGTCTCTCTGTCTCTCTGTCTAAGTTTCATTCTATCTGTTTTTTACCTCCCTTTCTTTGCTCTTTCTTTATGTCTCTTTTCTTTTCTGTACTTTTTTGCCATATCTTTGTGTACATGTGTTTGCAAGTATATAGAAGCCATAGGAACACTTGTGAAAATACAGGGTTTTGCACATTGTGTGTTATTAGGAAGGAATATAGTTCCTCAACATTGTTGATTTTCACTTTTGTTGTAAGGCAATATATTTAATAAAAACTTTATCTTCTAATTATATAGTAACACCTTTTTACCACCTTAATATTGCCATTCTCTGGACTAAGCCTACAGTCCATGAAACACTTAGAACACATCACCTCCAAATCACAGCACTTGGACAGTAACTAATTATGTTTTCAGCATCCTCCACATATACACAGTGTCATACATGAGAACTCCTACACCCACTATTTCAACTATAATTTAAAATAAAGAAGAAGTGATTTTAGTGAAGAGATTTTTTGGCTCACAGTTTAAGGGGATAAATCCATCAGAGTATGTATGACAGGGATAGAGGATGAGGATGATGACCAGATGGCCTCTGTCTTCTTCATTCAGGAAACCAAATCAGCAGAAAGTAGATCTGTATATAAAACCTCTAGAGTCTACCCTCCTAAGGTTCTACAATCCTAGCAAATAACACTATGATTTGAGGACCAAATATCTAAAGACATTAGCTTATAGGATTTGATTCACATTCAAACCACAACATTCAGTAATAGAGGTTAGGAAACATTGTGTTTTCGCTACTTGCTGCACCCAGTGCTGTGATTATAGAAACATACCTACCATTCTTGAATTTTAGGCAGTGCTGAAAACCTGAACACAAGTCTTCTCACTTGAGCTCAAAGTACTTCATCTCCTGAGCTATCTCTTCATGCCCTTTTAAAAATATAATTCACCATTTTTTTTTAAATTAAACCCAAATGCCTTGAATTTCTTTTACACTGAGAACTTCAAAATCATGTTTCTCAATTTAATCCTGGTAAAACCACATGGGTCCCCTTTCTATTTCCCAGTAATGCCTAAAATCCAGTACCACCATTCTTTCTACTGAGAAAGTTCACCTTCCATTTACCTCAAGTTCTAACTGCAATGTTGTAAATTCAATGAGGTATTTATTTTTTATGAATTTGTTAGCACTTATTAATTATAAAGAATAGGGGTTCCAGATACCACAGTCAAGCTACAGCTTTAGAGAATGCCTCACAGAGAACCATTTGCAAATTTGATATATATATACTGGAGACCTCATTTCAGCCCTTGCATATTCCTTGTTTGCTGATTTAGTCTGTGAGAGCTCCAAGTTAGTTGACTCTCTTTGTCCTTCTGTGGGGTTCTTATTCCTTTCAGGGCCTTCAATCCTCCCCCAAATCTTCCACAAGAGTCACCAACCACCAATCATATTCCTCTGTGTATATCTGCATATGTTTCAGTCTGGTGCTGGCTAGAGGCTATCAGAGGACAGTTATACTAGGCTCTCGTCTGCAAGCATAACAGTATCATAGGTAATGTCAGGGATTGGTTGCATGCCCATTGGATGGGTTTATAACTTGGTCAGTACAAATAAGATAGTAATAATAAAAATACACTGTGTTAATAATAATGTTATACATTTCTTTTTCTTTTTTGTTTTTCTAGTGAAGCTTTTATTTTATTGGCTTTGCATGTTTTTTAACCATTTATCTATCTATCTATCTATCTATCTATCTATCTATCTATCTATCAATTATCATTTATTTATAATTTTAAACTCCAGATTTCATTCGCCTCCAGGTCTACCCTTCCACTGTTCCACATCCCATTCCTCCTCACTGCCCTTCTGTCTCCAGGAGGATGTCCCCACCACCATCGACACCCCACACCGCAACAGACCTCTAAACTCCCTGGGAGATCTAGTCTCTTGAGAATTAGTTTCTTCAAAATGGATGTGGTTTTCAAACATAAGAATAGAAAAAGCAGAAACAAAGGATACTCAGACAAAATTCCTATTTATCAAATATAAAATACTTTTTTCCTAATGAAAAAAAAAGATGAACAGATTCAGGAGGCTGGGAATCATAAATGAGATGGTCATAAATATTCCAAAATGCATTAAAAGTGTTAAAGTTTCTTTGCAGTTAGAGTAAAGTGAATATTAAGAAGCACATATATGAACAAGTGGGAAAACTGTCCTGTCAAATCACATATATACACTTGTCTTTTTCTCATAAGAGGCAAAGTTAACAGAATATGTTAACACATGCAGAATGGTGAGTATTTATTGGAGGCAATTAAATACAAAGACAGTGTGTTTCTATATTAGAATGTCTCCATAACAAACCCATACATTCTAAGATAGAGTAACCTTTTATTTTTATTGAGTCACAAGCCCATTGTCCAGAGTATGTCCATCTGCCTTTAATGTGTTATGAGTCTTAATAAATGTAGGTTCAGTATTTTTTACTATGACAAAGATAATTGTAATAGAGATTTTATTAATTTAAAAGTACATCATAAAATTTGAAAATCTCTTTGTAGACTCGACCTACATGTTCCTTTTCTAAAACTTCTTGCATCCAGGTAATACATGGAAAATATCAAAATCATACTAGAATGAAAGAGCAAATAGAAAAAAATGAAATATATGAAAAATTTCAATTAACCTTGAGTCACAATTTGAGTTTGTATCAGCAAAATCTCTAAAGACTGGTGTTAATCCATTTGGGTGGGTTTTGCTGCAGAGAACAATGTGTCTCCTTTTGTTTTCCAGTATATTCTTTGTAGAAATTACATGGCATTGTTTGGTAAAGATGCCTTCAGTACAGCTGTATTTTCAGCCTCTTATCAGCCATAAGTGCCAACAGTGAAGATGATGTAGGAGAATGATGTTCAGCTGCATTTATTGACAGCTGAAAGTACTAAAAATGGTGCAGGTGTGTCATATCTATGTATGAATAGAGTTGTTGAACATGAATCCAAAAGAAGCAATGTCACTGTTTAGAGGGCCTGCTGACATCATATGATCCTGGGTCATCCTTCAAAACCAAAAAAATGGGGTATTTTAGAATGGAACACAGAAACCACAAGTCTTACCTTGTTTTTCTTGGCCCCACACAAGCCTCTTGCTTACCCAGTATTAGAAATAACTTCACCTGGGGAAACTTCACAGATTCTGGCGATTACTACAAAGAGATGTGTCAATTCTGTTTCTATAAGTCATCTCAGGCAAAGGTATGGAGAAAACCTTTTGTTTTTTCTGCCTGTAGAAGCTCATCCCTTCTTCATATCTCCTTTGGCACAAGGCATGGGGTGTGGCCAGTTTTGATTCCTGCTTTCTACTTTTCAGATTTACTAGAGACAGAAAGGATCTACTACTACTACATGCAGATGTCTTCTGGAAGTTGAAATTTTAATGCAAACTTTTGTTAGATATTCTCTTCTGAAGGGGAAAGGAAAGATGGCTTCTTTTCAGGTAAATATATGCATGAGTATGGTACAAGTTGACTGTTCTTACAGAAATATTTTATTTTCAGAACTTTCGAAACTTCTCTATGCTGACTCACATTTAGAGAACTATTTTTTCACCTGATACTCAGTATTACCTCTTTAAAATTTATTTCATTGGTGAGCAAAAAACAGATTTTTGGCTTTACTGATCTCCTTCATTTTTTTCAGGATAATTTCTATAAATGATAACATAATTTAAAAATATTTATAGTTTTCTGATCTCAAAGATGTGTGTACATGAGACTAAAGATGAATGTACATACTTAATTTCTACTGTGAGTCACTTGGATCATTGTTTTTCTGTGTATAAAGGCCCATGATTCATGAATCTTACATCTGAGGGCCTATTGCAGTAGTTCTCAGCTTTCCTACTGCCGCAACCATTTAAAAGAATTCTTCATGTGTTCTAATCCAAAATGATTTTGTTTTTATTGATACTCCAGAAGGGTTATTTTGGTACTGCTATGAAACCTGATGTAAATATCTGTTTTTTGGTGGCTTTGATGAACACCATTAGATCATTTAGGGGATCATGCCATTTGATCCCCAAAGAGGTCACCACCATCAGTTTGAGTATTGCTTGCCTATTGGATCTTTTCAGAGAAGTCACAACATTCTATAATTCAGACCTAATTTATCAAATTGTATGTTAGATATTGATAGCAGAAATATTCTATAGTTAACTACCATTTACTTTGACCAATGGACATGAGGAGATACTGTTAATTTTAATTTCAGGGTCTATTGACTTTCATGGATGTGGCTATAGAGTTCTCTAAGGAGGAGTGGGAATATCTGGATTCTGCTCAAAAAGCTTTGTACAGAGAGGTCATATTAGCGAATTACAACAACTTGGTATTTGTGGGTAAGAATACTTTTATTCCACAATTTCTACTTCACTTTAGGAATATATAAAACTACTATTATTATTTGCATCTGACTTCAATTAGTTATTCTCTCTCTCTTATGTTTTTATAGGTGTTGATTACTCTCTGATTTATAGCTAACATGTTATGTACCTTTACCTTGATTTTACATTTAATCTGGTGAGGAAGAAATCTTATACCCTTTTTGAATAGGCAGTTAGTGGCATATATAAGAGAATGTACTTTGACTTGCACAATTTTCTTTTTTCAATGTGGTGCTTTTACAATGTTATTCAGTATTATAAAAAGAGTCTTCATTATGAAGACTCTAAAATACTTTGGAAGGAAGTGGGTATAAAAAAATCATTCATGTATCTTTTACTCTTCCATTTTATCTACATGTTACAATCCTGTGCTAGCACATAGCTACATTCAGTGGTGTATCTTTGTGCTCATTTGAATGTACAGGTGATGCTGTTTCAAAACCAGAGTTAGTCATCCATCTTGAACAAAACAAAGAAACATGGATTGTTGGTAGATATGATAGAGTACGAAAAGAATTAGGTAATCTGAAATGAAATAACATGTCATGTGATAATTATAAACCAGGAGTAATCTAGATCTGACATATAGCTAGAGAAGCCCTATAGTAGAAATTATTCCTAAGAATTTCCCTTAGAATAAATACCAAAAACACAGTATAAAACTGGATGATATATCATTTTTCCCTTACTTTATTTGAATACTGATATTTTGAAATGTACAATGACCTACCTATTTTATAAAGTAGTAGATTGTTTTGTATTCTAGTTACTGCCATTTTTTTCTGTTGCACATGAATGATCAGCATTGATCATTTATATTTGAGTGGTTTGTTGATTTATTCTCTTTTTATGGTTTTAATAGAGTATATTTAGCTTGTTTTTTTCTCTTTCATCTCCTTGCAGACCATTTCCACTCTCCACACCTAACTTAATATCATTTCTCTGACTGTTCTGCCCCTCTCTTCTGTCTCTTTCTTTGACTCTCTCACTTTCTCTCAAAAGATTGAGAGAGAGAGAGAGAGAGAGAGAGAGAGAGAGAGAGAAAGAAGAGAAGAGAAGAGAAGAGAAGAGAAGAGAAGAGAAGAGAAGAGAAGAGAAGAGAAGAGAAAAGAAGAGAAGCCAAAAATTCATTTGAACATGGAGTCTGATTTGTTTTTGCTACTGTTCCTGAACAGAAGGAAGGGAATATGATTAATAGACCCAATATTCAATCATAGGGTGACTTCTATGTACTATCAAAAACTCTGGATAGCAAAAACCATTCTCAACAATACAGGAATTTCTAGGGGAATCACCATACTTGACCTCAGGCTCTACTTCAGAGCAATAGTGATCAAAAACGACATAGTATTGGTACAGAGACCGGCAGGTAGACCAATGACAGAGAATTGAAGACCTACAAATAAACCCACACACATATGGTCACTGGATCTTTAACAAAGAAGCCAAAATCATCCTGTGAAAAAGAGAGCATTTTAAACAAATGGTGCTGGATCAACTGGTAGTTAGCATGTAGAAGAATACAAATTGATCCATTCTTATAACCTTGTACATAATTCTAGTTCAAATGCATCAAAGACTTCTACAAAGAGGCAAAGTGAATCAAAACAAAACAAAACACAAAACCAGATCTGCTGAATCTAATAGAAATAAAAGTGGGAAAGAAACATGAACCCATTAGCGCAATGGAAAATTTCCTGAACAGAACACCAATATTTCATGCTCTAAGGTATACAATTGACAGAAGTGACCTCATAAAATTGAAAAAGGACATTTTCAATAAGACAAAACAGCAACCCACAGGTTAGGAAAAGATCTGTATCAACCCTCTATCTGAAAGAGGGCTAATATACAAAATTTACAAATGACTCAAGAAGTCAGACTCCAGAGAAACAAATTACCCTATTAAAATGGAGTACAGAGCCAAACAAAGAATTATCAGCTGAGGAATCTCAAATGGCTGAGAAGCACTTAAAGAAATGATCAACAACCTTGGTCTCCAGGGAAATGCAAATACAAATATCCCTGAGATTCCATCTCAGACCAATCAGAATGGGTAATATCCAAAACTCAGGCAACAGCATATTGTTGTGAGGTTGTGGAGGAAAGAGGAACACTCCTCCATTTCTAGTGGGACTGCAAGCTTGTAAAACCAAACCGAAAATCAATCTGTCAATTCCTCAGAAAATTGGCAATAGTAAATAGTTGTCAAAGTACCCTTGTTTTTTGATAATGAATATTTTCATTACATACATAAATTATGACAGGATGTTTCTTGTACTTTATAATCAAGTTTGTATAGGTCTATGGTTCCTTTCCACAACATTGTTATCTCTACTGTCATTGTAATATATGCATATATATGTATATATGTTATTTAAATTCCTAAAAAGTATGTAAAATCTTTCTACATAGAATGTATATGATACACACAGACACACACACACACACACACTCACACACACAAGTGTGTGTGTGTACATGTATGTATAATTTTCAGTAAATATAAAATAATATTTCCATTTGGATCTACAAAATCCACTTTTATATGATTATTCAAAAATCTTCTTTGGTAATGATCTTTGTCCCCTCCCAGTTTAGAAAATCTTCTCCATTTCCTACTTTAGATTACCTTTATTTGTCCTGTCCTTAGCCATATAATTGTACTAAACCAATGTGGGTTAGGAGAACTATTTTTCCACAAGGTAGGATCAGCTCCATGGGTTTTCTAATGAAGATTGTTCATCACTGAAAAAATATATAATCAGATACAAGAAAAAATATGCACAGAGATTTTTTATATACTTGTAAATACAAATGTCTATAAATATACACACAGAGGCACACACACTTGCACAAACATAATTATACACATATACTTATTATCTAGAGACAAATGAGAATGAGGGTGGTGAACATGGAATGTTACTTGGGACATGCTTGAGGGAAAGAAGAGATTAAGAATGTGATGTATTTCTACTTCAATTGAATATATTTATTTCCATTAATTAATTAATTTATTCAGGTTACATCAAATTTGCAGTCAACACACTCCAACCAATCCAACCCTTATGAAAGGCAGCCCCTTCTGCCAATCCCCTTCTCCTCTGAGAAGTGGTGGGCCCCCTAGCTACAAACTCATCATATATATCAAGCCACTGCACTAATAAATATATCTATTCCTACTGAGGGAAGAGGAAGCAACCAAGAAGGGGAAACTGGATCCACAGGTAGGTACCAGAGTCAGGGACTGCTCCCACTCCTGTTGATGAAGGACCCTCAGGAATACCAATCTACACACCTGCTACATTTGTGCCAGAAGAAGTCAGAAGTTCAGGTTCAGTCCATGTATGGTGTTTTTATTGGTGTTTCATCTCTGCGAGTTACAAGAGTGCATGTTCGTTGACTCTATTGGTGTTCATGTTGAGTTCCTATTCCCCTCAAGATTCCTCAATCCTTCAGGTAAATCTTCCTCAAGACTTTCTGAGCACCATGTAATGTTTGGCAGCGGGCCTCTCCATCTATTTCCATTGGGTGCTGAATTGAACATCTGAGAGGAATGCCATGCTAGGCTCGTGACGGAAAAAATAACACAGTATCATTAACAGTATCAGATTTGCTCTTGTCCATGGGATGGGTCGAAATTTGGGTTGGACATTTGTTGTCTATTGCCTCTGTGACTGCTCCATCTTGTCCATGCACTTCTTGTAAACAGGACATATTTTGAGGTAAGGTTTTGTGTTTAGAATGGTATCCTTATGCCTCCACTCTGAGTCCTACCTGGCTACAGAAGGGAGACACTTATGGCTTCACCTCCACTACTGCTAGGAGTGTCAGCTAGAGTAATCCTCATAGGCTCCAATAGAGCCTCACTCATCCCAGGACTCTGGTACATTCTAATGATGCTGCTCCATCTGACAACTATAGATTTACATTCATTCTCTTGGACCACTCAGCATGACTGTCAGAACTTCTGACCACCTCAGCCATTCCTTTCCCCATCTTCTCCTGTACCCCATTCACTCTCTCCATCCATGTCCATTGAACATTGTTTTTACCCTTCTGAATGAGATCCAGGTATCCTCCCTTGACCCTTCTTGTTATTTTGGTTCTTTGGATATGTAGATTATAGTGTGAATATCCTTTTATTTATGACTAACATTCAGTTATAGGTAAGTACATACCATGCATATCTGTCTGGGGTTGGGATACCTCACTGAGGATTATATTTTCTAGTTCTTTACAATCGCTTTCAAAATTCATGATGTCCTTGTTTGTAATAGCTGATTAGTATTCCATGTGTAAATGTACCACATTTTTGATATCTATTCTTCAGTTTAGGGGCATCTGAGTTGGTTCCAATTTCTGCTTACTATTAATATAGCTGCTATGAACAAAGTGGAGCATATGTTCTTGTGGGATGGTGGAACATCTTTTGAGTATATGCCCAGGTGTATCTGGGTCATCAGGTAGAACTATTCCCAATATTCTGATAAACTGCCAGTTGAATTTCCTGAATGGTAGTACAATACAAAGGACCTCCCTTGGCTTGAGGAAGGGTTATGAGAAAGTGCTTTCTTTCTGAAGATCTCTCTGTCTATATTCTTCTTGCTTGTCTTTCTAAGAGATCTCCATGTCCATGTTCTGTTTGTTTGAGTGTGTTCCTATGTGCGTTCCACAAGCAATTCTCTATTTATGTCCTACAAAATTCTCTGGTAGTTCCTCTCCTGTACATCACAAGTACAGTCTTTTATTTTACATATCAATCCAGTCATTTACTTTAGATCTTACTTTTGATTATTTTATATGTCAGCATCCCATCACCACAGCACTTTGATTCTTAGGAGAAAGCAAGCATTTTTTTTTTCTTAACACTGTAAATGCATTCAGAGATCTAGCTGCTGTGGAAAGCACAGAAGATAACTTAGGTGGGTGGGACACAGCCATGAAACTACCATTTACACTAAGCCTGATCCTAGTCTTGCTCTGTACTAGGATGATCCTAAGCTCAAGAATTTATCTGTCTTTCTAAGCATGGACAAAAAAAAATTAGTTGGGTAGCATCTACTGTGACCACCTCTCCCTAATGCTCTTTATAACACTCCTTAGAAATGTACTAACAAGTTAGCTCACAAGGCAGCTCCTTATGTTCCTTTAGATTCATGAAGTCTTCTATATAATTGATATTGCATCCACATTTTCTGGATAGTTGGAATATTTTATATTTTCAAACTCACATATTTAGAGCTCTTTTCCATAGCATTAAGGGATGCCTTGAAGGTCCCACTGTTTACCATTTTGCTAAGACACTAGCCATACCTACAACTCCTGTACTTGTGCTGTTTTTACTTATCATGGAGTCATTAACCTTAAAATGGATGACATTCCTTCAAAGGAAAGAGTCATCCCCTGTTAGAGTGGTTCCAGAAAATAGATACATTACACAAAATGGCCTTAAATTCTTATTAGCCATTGCTACTGCTGGAGGCTCACAACTGGGCTTTATCCCAGGCAGAAACCAAGGTACATTGTCTCCACTAGAGCCATGTTTGTTTCAGCTGTTCAAGTTTGCACATCCAACTATAATATAAGAGTGTTTTCCATGCTCCACACCCTTACCAGTAAGTGCTCTAGCTTCAATTATTGGTCTTAGTCATTCTGATGGGTAGAAGGGTAGAATTACAGAGTTGTTTTGATTTGCATTACTCTAAGAGTATAGATATTAAACATTTCTTTAAGTTTCTCTCAGCCATTAAATTAATCTGATAAGAATTTTGATTGGCACTTTACCCCATTTTATTCAGGTTGTATGGTTTGTCGTTATCTAATTTCTTGAGTTCTTTATTTAACTTGGATATGAGTCATCTGTCAGATGAAGAAGTAGGTATCATTTGCCCTGCAATCGCTTTTCAGCTTCAGGAGATCCCACTTATTAATTGTTAATCTTAGAGCCTTAGTTATTGCTGTTCTGCTCAATATGTTTTCTCATATACCATCACATTCAACATAATTCCACAGTGTGATTGTTTTTATGTGCTTGGGCTAAGGAGTAGCACTATTAGGATAGGAGTTGGGTGGGTCACTGTGGGCATGTGCTTTAACACCCTAGTCCTAGCTGCTGAAAGTCAGTTGTCTTTTACTGGCATGCAGGGAAGATGTAGAACTCTCAGCTCCTCATGTACCATACATTCCTGGACACTGCCATAATCTTGCCTTGATGATAAAGTATTGAACATGTGAACCTGTAAACCAGCCCCAATTAAATGTTGTCCGTATAAGACTTGGTTTGGTCATGGTGTCTGTTCAAAGCAGTAAAACCCAAAGTAGGACACTCACTTTCTATTTCATTAGATTTAGTTCATCGAGTTTTATGTTGAGGTATTATGTCTACTTGTACTTCAGTTTTGTGCAGCATGATAATTATGGATCCAGTTAGATCACCACCAGTTAGTGAAGATTTCTATTTTTTATTGTATGGTTTTGGATACTTTGTCAAAATTCAAGTGTGTGTATGTTTGTGGAATTATATCTTGGATTTACATTTGTTTCCAATGATCCAGCTCTCTTTTTCTATACCAATACCAAACAATTTCTATTAATATTGCTTTGTAATGCAGCTTGAAGTCAGTAATGGTGATTTCTTCCACAGTTGTTTTGGAGTACATGATTATTTTAGTTACCCTGAGGATTTTTCCCCTATAGGAAGTGAGAGAGTAGTTCTTTTAATGTCTATACAGAATTATGTTGGAATTTTGAGGGGAATTGCATTGAACCCATAGATTTTGGTAGGAAGGCCATTTTTACTAAATTAATCCTATGAAACCATGACCATGGGATTTTTCTTTTTCCTTTTTCCTTTTTTTTTTTTTTTTTAAGTTTTATTTTAGGATACTTTACTTACATTTCAAAAGTTTCCCCCTTTCCAGGTCTCCACTTTGGAAACCCCCTATTCTTCCCCCCCCCTGCAATTTGAGGGTATTCTCCTGCCCATCCACTCCTGTCTTCCCACCTTGGGATTCCCTATACTGGGGCCTCTAACACCATTGGGCCCAAGGGCCTCTTCTCCCCCTGATGGCCAACAAGGCCCTCCTCTGCAATATATGTGTTCTGAGCAACGGGTCCCTCCATGCGTATTCTTTGGTTGGTGGTCCAGTCTCCAGGAGCACTGGGGGGTCAGGCCAGTTGACACTGTTGCTCCCTCCATGGGACTGAAAACTCCCTCAGCTCCTTCAGTCCCTTCTCCAACTCCTCCATCTGTGACCTCACAGACAGTCCAATGGTTACTGTGAATTGAATCTTGGGTATTCCAAATTTTTGAGCTAATATCCACTTATCAGTGAGTACATACCATGTTCATTCCTTTGCGATTGAGTTACTCTGCTCAGGATGATATTTTCAAGATCCATCCATTTGCCTGAAATTTCATTAAGTCATTGTTTTTAATAGCTGAGTAGTATTCCATTGTGTAAATGTACCATAGTTTCTGTATCCATTACTCTGCTGAAGGACATCTGGGTTGTTTCCAGCTTCTGGCTATTATAAATATGGCTGCTATGAACATAGTGGAGCATGTGTCTTTATTACCTGTTGGAGAATCATCTGGGTATATGCCCAGGAGTGTTTTAGTTGTGTCCTCAGGTAGTATTATGTCCATTTTTCTGAGAGTTCGCCAAACTGAATTCCCGAATGGTTGTACCAACCTGCAATCCCACCAGCAACTGAGGAGTGTTCCTCATTCTCCATATCCTCGACAGCATCTTCTGTCACCTGAGTTTTTGATCTTAGCCATTCTGACTGGTGTGATGTGGATTTTCAGAGTTGTTTTGATTTGCATTTGACTAAGGAGGCTGAACATTTCTTTAGGTGCTTCTCAGCCCTACTTCCATCTTCTAATAGC
This sequence comes from Uromys caudimaculatus, assembly GCA_028551405.1. Classification (NCBI taxonomy): domain Eukaryota; kingdom Metazoa; phylum Chordata; class Mammalia; order Rodentia; family Muridae; genus Uromys; species Uromys caudimaculatus. The sequence goes on along the minus strand of CM052711.1, from coordinate 70,027,898 downwards.
TTCTTCAATTAATTTCATCAAGGTTCTGACGTTTTTGTCCTACAGATTTTTCTCCTTTTTGGTTACAGTTATACCAAGATGTTATATTACTTCTGGCTTTTGAGTAGAAAGATATTTCCATTACTTATTTCTCAGCCCATTTATCATTTGAATATAAGAGGCATACTGATTTTATTTTGAGTTAACATTGTAATAAGCTACATTGCTGAATGTGTTTTTAGCTGTAGGAGTTCTCTGATAGAGGTTTCTGGTCATTTATGTATACTATCATATCATATACAAATAGTAATATTTTATATTCTTCTTTCCAAAATTTCTATTTCCTTGATCTCCTTGGTTCTCTTATTGTTGGAACTAGAACTTCAAGTACTATATTGAAGAGATAAAGAGACAGAGGCCAGCCTTGCCTTGCCTTTGCTCTCAGTGGAAATTTTATGTTTATTTATATTAAATATGATGTTAGCTATTGGATTACTGGGTATTGCATTCCTTGTATTTCTCTATGGGACTTGATTCTCTGAGCTCTCCAAGTCCTTTATCATGAAGGGACATTGGATTTGGTGAAATGATTTTTCAGTGTCAAATGTGATGATGTTTTTTATTCTTTCATTTTGCTTATATAGTGGATTATACTAATGGATTTTCTTATATTGAATACAGGCATTATGCTTTAGATGAAGCCTACTTGATTATGTTAGATGATGTGTTTCTGTGTTTCTGGATTATGTTTGCGAGTATTTTTGCATCAAGTTTTATAACAGAAAATTCTCTGAAATTCTGTTTCTTAGGTATCATGGTGACTGCTGCCCCTTATAAGGAGTTTAGCAATGTTCCTTCTGTTTCTATTTTGTGGAATTCTTTGAAGAGTCTAGATACTAGAACTTCTTTGAAAGTCTGGTAAATATTTTCCTTAAAACCATCTGGCCCTGGAGTTTTTGCTGTTGGTTTTTGGTTTTTGTGGGGGTGATGGTATTGGTTGTTTTTTAGATTAATGGCTCTTCCTTTTTCCTAAGGGGATATAGGATTATTTGGATTGTTTACCTGATCTTGATTTAACTTTGGAAAGTGTAAATATGTAGACAATCATTTCTATAATTTATATTTTCCAATTTTGTATTTCATAGGAGTTTGAAAAAAGACGTAATGATTATTTGCATTTTCTTAGTGTCTATTTTTATGTCACCATTTTCATTTCTGATTGTCATTTTGGATAATGACGCTCTGATTTTAGTTATTTCTTCTATGCTTTAATCTATCTTGCTCATTTTCTCAAAGAAGCAACTATTGTTAATTTGAAATGCTCTCTTTGTTTCTATTTTTTAATTTCATCCATGAGTTTTACTTTCTGTTGCTATTATACTTTATTGTGTTTGCATCTTTTTGTTCTAGACCTTTCAACTATGCTGTTAATTGGCTAGTATAAGATGTTTTCTTTTTCTTTAAAAAGGCAGTTAGTGCTATGCATTTTGTTTTCAGCACTGATTCCATTATGTCCCAAAAGCATAGGCATGTTCTGCATTCAAATTCAATGAATTTTAGGAAGTCCTTAATTTCTTTTTTTTTTTTTTTTTATTCTTTGAGCCCATGTTCATTGTGCAGAGAATACTTCTATTTCTATGAGTTTGCAGGAATTTGTTTTGTTGTTCTTTTGATGTTGAAATCCAGGTTTAATCCTTGGTATTCTGAATAAGTTAATATAAAGAGTTATTTTATCTTCTTGTATGTCTTGACACTTGCTATTTGACCATGTGTATAATCAATTTTGGAGAAGGTGCTGGCTGCTGAGTAGAATATACAAGTTTTTGTATTTGGGAGTAATGCCCTCTAGATTTGTTAGTTCCATTTGATTCATAATGTATATAAGTTTCATTCTTCCTTAGTTTAGTTTCTATGTTGATTATCTATACAGTGGTAAGAGTGGGTTTTTTGTTTCCTTTTATTGGATATTTTCTCTATTTGTCAAATGTTATCTCCTTTACAAGTCTCCCCTGTGGGGTAAACACCCCATACCATTCCCCCTTCTACTGCTTCTGTGAGGGTGCTCTCACACCAATCTACCCTCCTCTGCCTTCATGCACTGACAGTCCCCTACACTGGGGAATTGAACCCACTCAGGAGCAAGGGATTCTCCTCACACTGATCTCCAACAAGGCAATGCTATGGCACATATACAGGCAGAGCTATGGCTCTCTCCAGGTGTACTCCTTGGTTGCTGGTCCAGTCTCTGGGAGCAACAGAGGGACTGGCCAGTTGACATTTTTACTCCCCCCCTGCATGGGGCTACAAACCTTGTCAGTTCCTTTAGTCCTTTTTCCAACTCTTCCATCAGAGGCCCCATACTCAGACCAATGGTTGGTTGCATGCATCTGCCTCAGTATTTGTCAGTCTCTGGCAGAGTCTCTCAGGAGACAACCACATCAGACTCCTGTCAGCAAGTACTTCCTGGCATCCACACTGTCATCTGAGTTTGGTGACTATATGTGGGATGGATCTTCAGGTGGTGCAGTCTGTAGATGACATTTCTTTCACGCTCTGCTCCAAACTTTGTCTCCATGATTCCTTCTGTGAGTATTTTTGTGCCACTTCTAAGAAGCACTGAAGCATGAATACTTTGTTCTTTCTTCATCTTGAGCTTCATATGATGTGGGAATTGTATCTTGGGTATTCCAACTTTTGGGCTAATATCCACTAATCAGTGAGTGCATAACATATAGGTTCTTTGTGAGTGGGTTACCTCATTCAACATGATATTTTCAAGTTCCATCTATTTGCTTAAGAATTACATGTAGTCATTGTTTTAATAGCTATTTAGCAGTCCTTGTGTAAATGTACTATATTTTCTGAATCCATATCTCTGTTGAGGGATATCTGGGTTGTTTCCAGGTTCTGACTATTATAAATATGGCTTCTATAATCATAGTGGAGCATGTGTTCTCATTATATATTGGAACATCTTCTAGGTATATGCCATGGAGTGGTATTGCTGTGTCCTCAGGTAGTACCATGTTCAATTTTCTTAAGAACCACCAGAGTGATTTCCAGAGTTTTTATACCAGCTTTCAATCCCACTAAGAAAGAAGGGGTATTCCTCTTTCTGCACATCCTCACCAGCATCTGCTGTCACTTGTTTTTCTAATCTTAGCCATTTTGACTGTTATGACGTGGAAACTCAGGGATGTTTTGATTTGCATTTCCCTGATGACTAAGTATGTTGAACATTTCTTTAGGTGCTTCTTAGCCAATCAGTATTCCACAGTTGAAAATTTTTGTTTTGCTCTGTACACAATTTTTTAATAAGGTTATTTGATTCTCTGTGGTTTAACTTATTGAGTTCTTAGTATATATTGTATATTAGCCCTTTATTGGATGCAGGATAAAGATATGTTCTCAATCTGTTGGCTGCAGTTTTGTCCTATTGACAGTGTCCTTTGCCTTACAGAAGCTTTGCAATTTTATGAGGTCGCATTTATTATTTCTTGATCTTAGAGCATAAACCATTGCTGTTCTGTTTAGAAAAACTATCCCTGTGCCCAAGTGTTCAAGGCTCTTCCTTTAGATTTAGTGTATCTGGTTCTATGTGCAGGTCCTTGATCTGCTTAGACTTGAGCATTGTATTGGGGGATAAGAATGGATCAATATGCATTCTTTTACATGCTGACCCCATGTTGAAACAGCACCTTTTGTTGAAAATGCTGTCTTTTTTCTACTGGATAGTTTTAGCTTCTTTGTCAAAGATCAAGTGACCATAGATATGTGGGTTCATGTCTAGGTCTTCAATTCTATTCCATTGATGTGTGTGCCTGTAACAATGCCATGAGTTTTTATCACTATTGCTCTGTTGTATACCATAAGGACAGGGGTGGTGATTACCCAGAAGTCTTTTTATTGTTGAGAATAGTTTCCACTCTCCTGGACTTTTTGTTATTTCAAATGATTTTGAGGATTGCTCATTCTAACTCTGAAAAATTGAGTTGGAATTTTTACGTGGATTGCTTTGAGTCTATAGATTGCTTTTGGCAGGTTGGCCGTTTTTACTATATTAATCCTGCCAATCCATGAGCATGGTAGATCTTTCCATTTTCTGAAGTCTTCTTTGATTTCTTTCTTCAGAGACTTGAAGTTCTTATCAAACAGATCTTTCACTTGTTTGGTTAGAGTCACACCAGGATATTTTATGTTGTTTATGACTGTTGAGAAGAGTGTTGTTCCCTAATATCTTTCTCTGCCCATTTATCTTTTGAGTATAGGAAGGCCTCTGATTTGTTTGAGATAAGTTTATATACAGTTACTTTGCTAAAGTTGTTTATCAGCTGTAGGAGTTCTCTGGTAGAATTTTTTGGGTCACATAAGTATAGTATCATATCCTCTGCAAGTAGGGATATTTTGACTTCTTCCTTTCCAATTTGTGTCCTTTTGACCTCATTTTGTTGTCTAATTGCTCTACCTAGAACTTCAAGTACTATATTGAATACATATGAGCATCCTTGCCTAGTCTTGCTTTTTGTGGAATTACTTCAAGTTTCTGTCCATTTAGTTTGATGTTGACTATTGGTTTGCTGTATATTGCTTTAGTATATTTTTAGGTATTGGCTTTGAATTCCTGATACTTCTAAGACATTTAACATGAAGGGATGTTGAGCTTTGTCAAATGCATTTCAGCTTCTAATGAAATGGTCTTGTACTTTTTTTATTTCTTTCTTTGAGGTTGTTTATGTAGTGGATTATGTTTATGGCTTTCCATATATGGTACCATCCCTTCATCACTGGGATGAACCGTACTTGACCTTGGTGAATGATTGTTTTGATATGTACTTGGATTCAGTTTGCATGAATTTTATTGAGTAATTTTGCATCAATATTCAGGAGAAAACTTGGTCAGAAGTTCTATGTGTTGGGTCTTTGTGTTCTTTTGGTACTAGTGTAACAGTGGCTTCATATAATGAATTGTGTAATGTTCCTTCTGTTTCTATTTCGTGGAATAATTTGAAGAGTATTGGTATTATTTCATCTTGAAGGTCTGATAGAATTTTGCACTAAACCCATCTAGTCCTGGGCTTTTTTTTTTGTTTGGTAGACTTTTAATGACTACTTCAATTTCTTTAGGGTTTTTGGGACTGTTTACATGGTTTATATGATCCTGATTTAATTTTGGTGTTAGGTACCTTTCTATAAAATTATTCATTTCATCCACATTTTCCAATTTTGTTTAGTATACGCTTTTGAGGTAGGATCTGATATATATTTTTTTAATCTCCGCATTTTATGTTGTTATGTCTCCCTCTTCCTTTCTGATTTTGTTAATTTGGATACTGTTTCTGTGCCCTCTGGTTTGTCTGGCTAATGGTTTATCTATCTTGTTGATTTTCTCAAAGAACCAGCTCCTGATTTGGTTGATTCTCTGTACAGTTCCTTTTTTTCTGCTTGGTTGATTTTAGCCCTGTTTTTGATTATTTCTTGCCATCTATTCTTCTTGGGTGTATTTGCTTCTTTTTGTTCTAGTGCTTTCATGTGTACTGTCAATCTGCTAGTGTATGGTATCTCCAGTTTCTTTTTGGAGGCAATCAGAACTATGACTTTCCTTCTTAGCACTGCTTTTATTGTTTCCTGTAAGTTTGGGTATGATGTGCCTTCATTTTTCTTTAATTCTAAAAAGTCTTTAATTTCTTTCTTTATTTCTTCACTGACCAAGTTATCACTGAGTAAGGCATAGTTTAGCTACCATGTATATGTGTACTTTCTGTTGTTTTGCTGTTATTGAAGACCAGTCTTAGTCTTTACTGGTCTGATGGGATGCATGGCATTGTGTTATTCATCTTGCATCTTTTGGGACCTATTTTTGTGACTGAATATATGGTCAGTTTTGGAGAAGGTATCAACAGGTGCTGAGAATAGGAATATTCCTTTGTTTTAGGATGACATGTTCTGCAGAAACTTTTAAATACATTTTGTTCAAAACTTATGTCTGCTTTGCTTTATTTCTGTTTAGTTTATGTTTCCATGGACTGTCCATTGATGAGAGTTGGTATTGAAGTCTCCCATTATTAGCTTATGTAGTTTGATATGTGATTTAAGCATTAGTAAATGATTCTTTTCTGGATGTGGTTTCCCTTCAATTTTTTGTATAGATATTTAGGTATGTGATATCACCTTGATAGCATTATGCTTTGATGAATATGAAGAATCTGTCCACATCTCTTTAGAGTAATTGTGGTTGCATGTGTCTAATATTAAATGATAGAATTGCTATTTGAGCTTGTATCTTGGAAGTTTGCTTCAGTTATTTTTCTTTAATGTAGCAAGTTGAGGAATTCTTCTTGTGGATACAATCTATTAGCCTGGGTCTTTTTATTGTTACATTGATTCAATTGATTAAGAGCATTTTCAACAAATAGTGCTGGTTCACATGGCGGTCAACATACAGAAGAATACAAATTTATCCATTCCTATCTTCCTGCACAAAACTCAAGTCCAAGTGGATCAAGAACATCCACATAAAACCATGTACACTGAATCGAATAGAAGAGAAATTGGGGGACAGTCTTGAACACGTGGGCACAGGAGAAAAGTTCCAGAACTGAATACCAATGGCTTATGCTCTAAGATCAAGCATAGAAAGATGAGACCTCAAGAAATTTCATTGCTTCTTTAAGGCAAAGGATACTGTCAGTAGGACAAATGGTAATCAACAGATTGGGAAGAGATCATTACTAACCCTATGTCCAGTAGAGGGTTAATATCCAATATATACAAAGAACTCAAGAAGTTAGACTCCAGAGAACCAAATAAACCTATCAAAAAATGGGGAGCAGAGCTAAACAAAGAATTGTCAACTGAGGAACCTTGAAAGGCTGAGAAGCACCTAAATAAATGTTCAACATTATTAGTCATCAGGGAAATGCAAATCAAAACACCCCTGAGATTCCACCTCACACCAGTCAGAATGGCTAAGATTATAAACTCAGATTTCAGAAGATGCTGGCGAAGATGTGGAGAAAGAGGAACACTCCTCCATTGCTGGTGGGATTGCAAGGTGGTACAACTACTCTGGAAATGATTTTGGCAGACCCTCAGAAAAATGAACCTAATACTACCTGAGGATCCAGTTATATCACCCCTGGACATATACCCAGATGATGCTCCAGCATTTAATAAAGACACATGCTCCACTATGTTCATAGAAGCCATATTTATAACAGCCAGAAGTTGTAAATAACCCAGATGTCCCACAACAGAGGAATGAATACAGACAATGTTGTACATTTACACAATGGAATACTACTCAGTGATTAAAAATAATGACTTCATGAAATTCACAGGCAAATGGATGGAACTTGAAAATATCATCCTGAGTGAGGTAACTCAGTCACAAAAGAATGAAAGTGGTATGCACTCACTATTAAGTGAATGTTAGCCCAAAAGTTTGGAATACCCAAGATTCAATTCACAGCAACCATTTTACTGAGTGTGGAGTCTCAGATGGAAGAGTTGGAGAAGGGACTGAAGGAGCTGAGGGATCTTGCAGCCCCATTGAGAGAGAAACAGTGTCAACTGACCTAACCTCCAGGTGCTCCAGGAGACTGGACCACCAACCAAAGAATACATATGGAGAGACCTATGATGCTGGCCACATATTTGGCAGAGGAGGGCCTTGTTGGCCATCAGTGAGAGGAAAGGCCCTTGGGCCTGCGGGTGTTAGATGCCCCTGTATAGGGGAATGCCAGAGAAGGAAGACAGGAGTGGATTGGTGGATGGGGGAATGCCCTCAAAGATGCTGGGGAAGGGGGATGCGATAGGGAGTTTCCAAAGGGGAGACATGGAAAGGGGAAAACATTTGAAATGCAAATAAAGTATCAAAAAAAAAAAAAAAAAGAGTTGATGGTTATGAGACCTTTTGTTGAAGCAATCCTGCTAGTAATTTTGTAGAGACAGACTACAAATGAAAAGTTTATTTTACATTTTGTTGTGTCATGGATTTTTCTGTCTACTTCGTTGATGCAGATTTAGGGTTTTGTTGGATATATTTTCTAGGGTGATATATGTGGTCTCTTAGGATCTTCAAGACATCTGCCCAGTGACTTCTCACTTTTAGATTCTGTTCTGAGAAGTCAGGATGAGTTATAAAAGTTTGTCTTTCTATGTTACTTGACTTTTTTCTCTTGCAACTTTTAATATATTTTTTTTTTTTTTGGTCTGTACATTTAGTGTTTGGATATTATATGGCAGGAGCCTTTTTTTTCTTGGCCAATCTATTTAGTGTTCTCTCAGATTTTTGCATGGTTAAAGCCATATCTTTCTTTAGTTTATGGAAATTTTCTTCTAAGTTTTGTTGAAGATATTTTCTGTGCCATGGAGCCGGGAATCATCTATTTCTTCTATTCCGTTTTCTTTTAGTTTTTATATTTAGGTTGTTCTTTCCATAGTGTCCCAATTTCCTCAAGGTCTTATGTTGCAAATATTTTAGATTTGGCGTTTTCTTTAACTAATGTGTCAATTTCTTCTATATTATCTTCTAAGTCTGAGATTTTCTCTTTCATCTCTTATATTATATTGGTGATGCTTATGTTTAGAACTCATGTAGATTTTCTATATCCAAGATTGCCTCAGTTTGTGTTTTCTTCATTTGTTCTATTTTCCTTTACAGATTGTAAAATTTGTATTCATTTCCTTTATGTGTTTAATTATTTTATCCTGTGTGTCTTTGAATAAATTTTATTTTCATTTAAGGGCCTCTACTTGTTTTTTTTTTTTTCCTGTTATTTCTTTAAGTGAATATATTTAAATAAATTTTATTTATGTTTAAAAGGCCTCAATCATTTCCATCTTATTAGCTTTAAGGTTATTTTCTTGTAATTCATCATTGGTAGGATACACATGGCTTGTTATAGGATAGCTATATTGTAGTAGTGCCATATTGCCCTCAATTTTGTTGATTATGTTCTTTCCTAATTCTTAGGCCATCTGGATGTGTCTGGTGTTTGTTACACTCTGGAATTGCAGGATGAGTTTGAAGTTCCTGGTTACCTCTGACCTCTTAGATATCAGTTAGACAGGGTTTGCAATGGGTTGCAGCAGGCTTCCAGGTTTGCAGGCAAAGAAAGTAGTCCCAGATAGATTCAGACTTCTGGCTGTCCAGAGTTTTAGCAGGCCTCCAGGGAGGCAGGTAGAGTTTGTGGCTGCTGTGATGGCTGCAGGCATCTAGGATTTCTGGTAGTGATATAGACAGAAAGATACAGCACAGAGTAGATAAGACAGACCTCATGGCTCTTTGCTTTCCAGGAAAACTGGGTAGGAGGGCATTGGGGATCTCAACTGGTCGTCCTGGATGAATTCAGGACTCCAGTGATGCAGGCAGAATATTTGCCAAGGGAATGGAGGGTAGATCTTGGATCCTGAAATTAAAATTTAAATAATGTATAACTGTTCAAAATCAGGTCATGATTTTCTTATTTAATTTTAAATTAAGTTTTATATAGTATTGTGGTTGGAAAATTGATTATATGCACAGCAAGATATTTACCATCTTGAAGAATTTTCAGGTTTCTTCAGAATTTATCTGTCTCAGTGAAGGCTTCTTAATGTATGACAAAATTTTGAAATCTTCTATTCTCATAAGCCTCATATACTTTTTACCCAATAACTTAAGATTGTATCGTATATCTTTATTTGTCTTCTTTTGTAAATTTTTATGATATTCTATTTTTAATTTAATTTATTTTTCTTTTGCTTATTCATTTTATATATGGCTCATTGCCTCCATCCCAGTCACCTCCTCCCAGAAACATTCCCCCTTCCCACATTCCCTTCTACTTTGAGCAGGTAGGAGTTCCCTGATTATCCACTAAATCTGGTGTTTCAGTTCTCGGCAAGGCTAAGCATTTCCAATTTCACTGATGCCAGACAAGACAGCCGAGATAGTAAACCATATCCTATGTATAGACCACTTTTATATAGGCCCCATTCCATTATTAAAGGACACACATGAAGATCAAGCTGCACTTTTGCTACATATATGCTTAGGTCCAGTCCCTGTATGTACTTTTTTGGTAGATTAGATTCTCAAAGCCCCAAGGATCCAGTTTAGTTGACTCTGTTGGTCTTCCTGTAGAGTTCTTATCCCCTTTGGGTCTGCAATACTACCTCTTATTTTTCCTTAAGAGTTTGCAAGCTTCACTCACTGTTTGTCTGTGGGTATCTGTATCTGTCTGAGTCAGGTGCTTGGAGGGACCTCTCAGAGAACAACATGGTCCAGTCTGCAAGCAAAACACAGTCCCATTAATAGTGTCATGTGGAGATGCTTGATCATGGGATGGGTATCAATTTCAGCTCATTAAAGGGTGGATATTTCCTTAGTCTAGGCTCCATTCCCAGTATCTTGTAGGCAGGGTAAATTTTGAGTTGGAAATTTCCAGGATGAGTTGGTATCTCTGTTAGTCTACTGGAGTTTCTGGCTGGCTTCAGGATGTGGCCTCTTCAGGCTCCATATCTTCAATAGAGTATGTCACAGATAAGGTCAACCATATTGCTTTTTGGATTCTCCCTTATTCATGATATCTATCTGACCATGTAAACTTCCCCCACTTCATATCCCAATGAGTTGCAGATTTCTATTTATTTTCATTACCATCTAGCCATATCTCCTGTCCTTTACCACACCTGATTTGAACCCAACATTCCCCTCCCCAATCCAAACCATCTCCCAGTTTCCTACCTCCAACTCCATCTTTTGACTATATAATTCCCCTTTCTAAGTGACATTCAAGATTCCTCGGTTTGGCATTCCCTCTTGTGTAGGTTTTTTGCGTCTGTATAGTGTAATAAGGTACATGTATTTTATGGCTAATTTCTACTTGTAAGCAAGTAAATACCATCATGTCTTTTGAGACTGGGTTACTTCAAACAGGATGATATTCTCAAGTTTTATCCATTTGCCTGCAAAAATCATGAAAACTTAAATTTTAGTAGCTGAATATTATTCCATTGTGTAGATTAACCACATTTTCTTTGACCATTCTTCAGATGAGATTTCCATCTAGGTTTATCTGATTTTAAACTCATTGTTTAATCTTGTATTAGCCTTGAGTCCTAAAAGAAATACTGTAGGTCCTCAATTTTGTTTTTCTGTCATTGGAAAGATGATTTGTTTCCATATTGATAATTCATTTTCACAGAGTGAAGAAGTTTTTCTTTTAAATTAATTGGTGATTGTTGGTACAATTTTGTTACATGTTATGCTGTTACAATGGATAATTAATTAATGATGATGTTCACAATATTACAGAATATATGACATTTCATGAAATATCTTCTAATATCCATTAGGTTTCTGAAATTGTTCATATGTAAGAAAATTTCTGCAGTACTGTACAGTTTTTCTGTGATCCACAGATTGCTGTTATTTCATGCATTATACAATATATATTGTTTTCACCTTAGCTATAAAACCTCATATAACAATTTACTTTTATTACTTTCAGCTCTGTCTGGTGCTGATTCCAAGAAGCTATTCCCCAAAGCATATACACAGGATTCCTTCCAGAAAAAGATACCACAAAATTTTGGAAGTAGCAGCCTTTCAGATCTACATCGAAACAAGTTCTGGGACTATAGAGGTAACAGTACAGAGTATGAACTATGTGATTATAGAAATGATCTGTTTGCAAAAGACATCTGTTTCATTTCTGAAAATGAACAAGAAGCCTTAGATTACCCTGAAAGAACTCAGTCTGAGTCACTCTCATTTTCACAATTAGATGCTTCTGTAGAAAAATTTTCACAAATTTTGAAGCACAACTCTATTCTTCACAGAAATTTATGGCATCTACCTCAGCAATTAAATCTACCCAGAGACAGTTTCTACCATGTAGATCAATATAAGAATATCTCTGTGGATGCAGTGAATCATGGAAGATATCATATGGGATGTGCTTGTAAGAAATACAACAGATTAAATCATATTAATGTATGCTATATTAAGAATCCTTTAGAAAATTATTACAAAAGCTATCAACATGGAGGGAATCTTTGCCAAGGTAATGTCTTATTAAATGATTCTATTCCTGGAACAATTCCAGATGAAAATCAGATAAGTAACTTTTGTCCTGAAAATCATTACAGCAAATATAGAAAAATGGCTGTTTCTAATCACTGCTCCCAGCCTTCTTTGCAACAGCATGCCATAAATAAACTTTACAGAAATGTAAAGAAAAATGACCCTTTAAGTGAATCTTTCATTCTTAGCTCGTATAATGGAAAGTGGACAAAAGGAGATTCCAGCAGATACCTGTGTGATGCATATAGGAATGCCTTAATTGAATCATTAAACTTCCAGAGGGAACAGAAATCATATATGTGCAATAAATATGGGAAATCTTTTATCCAGCCCTTAAGTTGTCAAGCTCACGCAGAATTCCTACTAACAAGAAACATGAAACTAAAGAATGTGGGAAATCCTGTAAACAGTCCTCAATTCTCAAAGTTTGCCATGAATTCTGTGCTGAAGATAGACTACATCAATCTAATAAGTGTGGAAAATCATTTACCCCATCCTCAAAAGTTCAAATTCATCATGGAAAATATACAGGAGACAAATCTAACAAATGTAATGAATTCTTTACCAATTCTTCAATTCTTAATGTTCACCACAGAATTCATACTGCAGTGAAACCTTACAAATGTAATGAATGTGGGAAATCTTTTACCCAGTCCTCACAGCTTAAAGTTCACTACAGAACTCACACAGGAGAGAATACTTATGAATGTAATGAATGTGGAAGAGAAACCCTATAAATGCAATGAATGTGGAAAATCATTTACAAGGAACTCAGATCTTAATGTTCACCAAAGGATCCATACAAGAGAGAAACCCTACAAATGTAATGAATGTGGAAAATCTTTTACAGAAAACTCAGTGCTTAAAGTTCACCAAAGGATCCATACAGGAGAGAAACCTTACAAATGTAATGAATGTTGCAAATCTTTTACTAAGTCCTCAAATCTTCAAGTTCACTGTAGAACCCATACAGGAGAGAAACCCTACATGTGTAATGAATGTGGAAAATCTTTTAGAGAAAACTCAGTGCTTAAAGTTCACCAAAGGATCCATACAGGAGAGAAACCCTACAAATGCAATGAATATGGCAAATCTTTTAAAGAGAGCACAGAGTTAAAGTTCATCAAAGAATCCATACTGGAGGGAAACCTTACATATGTAACGAGTGTAGCAAATCTTTTAAACAGAACTCAGAGCTTAAAGGTCACCAAAGAATTCATACAGGAGAGTAACCTTATAAATGTAATGAATGTGGCAAATATTTTACCCAGCACTCAGTTCTTAAACATCACTACAGAATCCATACTGGAGAAACACCATACATATGTAATGAATGTGGGAAATCCTTTACCAAATGCTAATATCTTAAAGGTGTCTACAGATTCCATACATGAAAGATGTAATGAATGGGATCAAACTTTTTCACAGTCCTCCGAACTTCCAGTTCACTACAGAATCCACACAGGAGGGAAACATTACTAATGTAAGGAGTATGTCATATCATTCACTAACTCCTAAAACCTTCATGTTCTCTATAGAATCCACACAAGAGATACATTTTAGAAGTGTGAAAATTGTGGAAGTCATATATATCATCCTTACCTTTCCTAGTTCATCAAAGAATGTATGGTGGAAAACAACCTTATAAGTATAATGAATGTGGGAAATACTTTTCTTGGTCCTGAAATTCTCAATGCCACCTCAGAATCCATACTGAAGACAAGACTCACTATGAAAAGAATGTGGAAAGTCCTTCACACAGAAATTATGTCTTCAAACACAACACACCAAGCTTACTAGTGAGAAACCTAATAAATGTAAAGGACATTGCAAATATTTTAGCACAAACACAAACCTTGGAGCATGTAGATAAATGCATGAATCTAATTTGATAGGTAATTCTTGTCCCAGAATTCAAAGAAACATCATTAAAAATGAGAAAATAATTGTCAGAATTTTAACAATGTTGAAACCTCATAAACTCCCATGGAGATACCCAATTTTTGATATAATTGGCAACATTTTACTTTCAAATGCACTTATATTCATATTAAGTAGTTATTGCAAAAATAAAATATGAATCAATATTTCACCCAGCATTAATTTGACATCATTGATTAATATAGTTATAAAATTCATTTTCAAACTCATTAAAGAAACAACATTTTAAAGTATATTTATGCAGGATTAATATTAGTAACTATTCTAAAACAAATATGTCACATAATGTTATAATAGTTTATTATATATAATGTTAAATTATAGTTTAGTATGGTAGTGTATTGGTATTTGTGAGAAGTATTATCTATGAATATTATTGTGTCCTTGGTGTTTGAACTTTTCATACAGTAATTTTTAATCTCAAATTAATCCCTATTTGTCAAAATTATCAATAAATATATTAAAACTCTCTTCTATTGCTATTGCCTTGGTGTTATTAGTGTCCATTTTATGTCTATTTTATGCTGGGATGGTGTCATTCAAATCTTTCAGTTGCTGATTGATAGTGCCAATAGAAACATGTCACAAAAGATAAATTTGATTGCTTTACACAAATTCTAAGACAACATTTGGAAGAGTATTTATGGTGATCAGAGGCAACCATGAAGTTTCCATAGTGAATGAGTGCTTGCATGCATGTGTGTGTATGTGTGTTTATGTGTGTGTGTATGTGTGTGTGCGTGTGTGTGTGTTTTATGGTTAAGGTCACTTTTATTACAAAGAACATAGCTTCTTATCTAAGGCAAACTTTTAAGTGGACCCATTGTGTGGTGAGGGGGTTGAAGCTTGAAGATAGCAAATGCTCCTCTGGTCTAAATGTTGATGCTGATAGTATGTTCTGAATATTGTCCATCTTAGAATTCTCATTCATAGAAGTTATATACACATCCCATGAGGTCACAAATGCATGATGAAATGGGCCATGGCCTCTTTATTGCAAATGCCAATATATTTAGTACTTGAGTCTCGGTTAGCAACTCTGTTAGCCAGACCTGGTTGTAACAACAGACCTGAAAAGCAGGATGCCGATCTAAAACCTATCACATGAAGATAATAGAGTCCTTTAAAGAAGTTATATATAACTCAGTGAAAGAATAAGAGGAAAACACCGACTAACAGATAGAATCCCTTAAAGAGGAAACAAATAAATCCCTTGGAGTAATAAAGGAAAGTACAATCAAACAGGTGAAGAAGTTGAACAAAACAGTACAGGACCTAAAATTGGAAGCAGAAACAATAAAGAAATCAAATGGGGGCCACCCCAAAATTGGATATAGGTCAGGAATCCCAGATGAAAGCTTCATGAACAGAATAGAACAGATAGAAGAACCAATATGTGGTGTAGGATATAGTTTAGAAAATATTGACACAATGGCAAAGGAAAATTCAAAACAAAAAATTTCTAACCCGAAATATCCAGAAAATTCAGGACACAATTAAAAGACCAAATCTAAGAATAATAGGAATAGAAGAGAGTGAAGATTCCCAGCTCAAATGACCCGAAGATATTGTCAACAAAATCATAGAAGAAAACTTTCCCAACCTAAAGGAAGAGATGTCCATAAATATACAAGAAGCATATAGAGTACCAATAGATTTGACCAGAAAAGAAAATCCTGTCATCTCATGAGGATCAAAACACTAAATACAGAAAATAAAGAATATGAAAAGCTGTAAGGGGAAAAGACCAAGTAACATATAAATGCAGACTTATCAGAATTACACCAGACTTCTCACCAGAGGCACTTTAGGTCATAAGAGCCTGGAAAAAGGATATTCAGACCCTAAGATAACACAAATGTCAGTACATGCTACTCTACCTGGAAAAACTCTCAATAATTATAGATGGAGAAACCAAAATATTCTGTGACAAAACAAAATTTAAACAATATCTATCAAGACAGTCCTAAATAGGACTCTAGAAGGAAACTTCCCACACAAGGAAAGTACTTAAACTATAGAAAAAACAAAATATTAATCTTTCAAAAGACCCAAAAGGAGAGCATCACATACATATAACACCATACATACAACAACAACAACAACAACAACAACAACAACAAAAAAAAAACAACAATCATCTGTCTTTAATATCTTTCAACATCAACAGACACAATTTCTGAGAAAAGAAAAAAATAAGCTAACAGAATGGTTAAGCAAACAGGATACAACATTTTACTGCTAGAAGGAACAAAATTCAATAACAAAACAGGCACTACCTCCGAGGAAAAGTCTGGAAATAAGTTTTCCAAGCAAATGGTATCAAGAAACAAGTGGGAGTTGCCATTCCCATAACCGATAAAATAGACTTTCAACCAAAAGTTACCAAACAAGATGGGGAAGGAAACTGAATACTCATCAAAGGAAAAGTCAATCAACCAAAAGTTTCAATTTTGAGTATCTATGGCCCAAATGCAAGAGCACCCACATTCATAAAATAAACTTACTGTCTGTCTTAGTCAGGATTTCTATTCCTGAACAAACATCATGACCATAAATAAAGTTGGGGAGGGAATGGTTTATTGAGCCTATTCTTACACATTGCTGGTCATCAATAAAGGAAGTCAGGACTGGAATCCAAGAAGGTCAAGGAGCAGGAGCTGATGCAGAGGCCATGGAGGAATGCTGCTTACTGGCTTGCTTGCCTCAACTCCTTTGCATGACCCCTTCAATCCTGGGCTGTCAATTACACCTGAGGCTGCACCTTTACCAATGGGCTTTTGCAGGCTCTCACAGTACCCAGGCCTCAGCTACTCTTCATGACTTCTTCATGCCTTCAATTCCAGTACCACCTTGGTGACTCTTACACATTACCAATTACAGTCACCTCACAAAGTACAACTTTGACTATCTCTGGAATGCAACCTCTGTGCTCTCAGAAAACACTTCTCAGAAGATTTCAGCTCATTGATTCTGGTCTCTTCCCAATCACCTTCAATTTCTTAGCTCCAGGTAACCAGCATCAATAGCCCCAGCAGTAAATTGGTTTTGCATTAGTAGTTCTGATACCTTGTTAATCACAGCTGATTTCTTCAGCCCCAGCTAAGGAAAACCACAGAATCTTAAATAAAACTAGCAATTGCCCTGACAAGATTCTTTAATCTTCCCTCTGAAATTTCACAAGCCAGACCTCCATCTTCTGCACTGTTCTCAACATTATCTTCCAAGCTCCTACACTGTCTTAGTCAAGATTCCTATTCCTGCACAAGCATCATGACCAAGATGCAAGTTGGGGAGGATAGGGTTTATTCGGCTTATACTTTCACACTGCAGTTCATCACTAAAGGAAATCAGGACGGGAATTCAAGCAGATCACGAAGCAGGAGCTGATGCAGAGACAATGGAGGGTTGTGTCTTACTGGCTTGCTTCTCTTGGCTTACTCAGCTTGCTTTCTTATAGAACCCAAGACTACCGGCCTAGGGATGGTACCACCCACAACAGGCCTTCCCCCTTTGATCACTAATTGAGAAAATGCATGACACCTGAATCTATTGGAGGCATTTTTTCAACTGAAGCTCTTTTCTGTGTGATAACTTCAGCTTTGTCAAGTTGTCCCAAAAAACCAGCCAGTACACTTATTAAACCTCAAAAGACAAATTGAACCTCACACAATTATAGTGGCAGACTTCAATATCCAATACGATCCAATGGACAGGTCATTGAGAAGGATACTAAAAAGAGACATAATGAAGTTAATAGAGATTATGAACCAAAAATATTTAACAGATATAGAGAGAATATTTCAACCCCAAACAAAAGAATATACATTCTCCCCATTACCCCATGCTACCTTCAAAAAAATAGGTCATATTTAGTCATAAATCAAGCCTCAACAGACACAAAAAGATTGAAGTAATCCCATGCATCCTATCAGATCACTATGGACTAAGGCTAGATTTTAATAACAGTGGAAAGAACTGAAAACCAACATATCTTTGAAAACAGAACAACTCTTTACTTAATGATAACTTGGTTGGTAACAAAATAAAGAAAGAAATTGAAGACTTTCTGGAATTCATGAGAATGATAAGACAGCATACCCAAACTCATAGGACACAATGAAAACAATACTAAGAGAAAATTTTATACCACTAAGTGCTCTCATAAATAAACTGGTGAGATCCTACACTAGGAACTTAAGAGCATTCGTGAAAGCCCTAGAACAAAAGGAAGCAAACACAACCAAGAGGCATAGATGGTAGGTATTAGACAAAATCATCCAAAGAGAAATAAAGAGAACTATGCAAAAATCAGCAACACCAAAACCATTAGTGTGAACATCTGAACTCTGTGCCTTGATTCACAGTCCATGATTCCAACTTCAAAATCTAGACATAGAAGGTGATTATTTGAATGAGATTTTCCCTCTAAGCTCAGGCATTTGAATAATTATTCCCCAATTTGGTGGTGCTGTTTGAATGGGCTTAGTTGGTGGTGTCATTTTGAAGAAGTATATCACTGGAGACAGTAGTCATTGAGAGTTTAAAAATAACATATAAAGTAAGACAAAGTATTGCACATATGTAATCTCAGCACTCTTATAGCAAGAAGGGAGAGAAAGGCAGTGAATTTTTTGGATATTATTTCATGGAACTAAATCTTATCTATATCTATTCCCATTCTAGCTCTCAAATAACAGACACAAAGATCAATTTTGTTTATCATCAACCTCAAACCTAGACTGGACAGGTTCTGAACTATTCTAACCTTATGCTGCTAATATCCCGACAAATGATGTTTCACTTGCCAGTCTGTTTTTCCTGGATCTCTCTGGTCCATGTGTGTCCATATGTATGCTCTCTTATCTTGACCTCAGAGCAACTTCTCTTTGTCTCTCCATGCACTCATATTCTCTCCATGTTACATTCTTATTTTGCTAAAACTCAGAAGACAGTCAGCTTAGTTTACAAGGAACCTCTGTCATACACAAATGTTGGAGTGCATTATTGGAGAAAACATGAATCAGGTTATTCTCTGACCTTATATTCATGTATGTATATCCCTACACATAAATGTACCTAATACACACACACACACACACACACACACACACACACACACACACACACACATACACACACACACTCCCTTCACTCTTACTTAGAATTCATGAACACTTTTCAGACTTCATTTCTGCTTGCTGCCCTGCCCTTACCCATTATGACCAGATTCAAGATTGCAAGAATAGGCAAACATACACATGTTCATTTCTGTCAATATACCCTATCATCCATGAATTTGTTTTCTTAGTCTTCTGGAACTTTCCTCATTGATATCTCCAGAACATATACCCAGGGAACAATGTTCAGCTTCAGTTGGATACTTGTCACACTTAGCAACATTCATTGCCTTCTCCCTCTCCAGTGAGGCCTGCAGCTAATTATCCCCTCTTCTTTGCATGAGCCACCTTCAAGGATCAAAATCACCATGACCATAAAGTTCATGTTTCAGCCTGTCATGTTAGTATATATCATCATGTGAGCACTGAACTGGTTGAGATAGGAGGCTTGTCAGTTTGAACTCAGTGTAAGTAACAAATTGAGACCTATTGGAAACTAATTGTGTCCATTTCACTCAAGGGTAACTGGTTAGCAGCACGTTTAGAAGAGCTGCCTGGATCATACACACAAAACTGCACTGTAGTTATAGAGATAGCCTATATAAGGTCACATCCCTCCACTTCTGTTTTTTTGTTTGTTTGTTTGTTTGTTTGTTTTTGTCATATAAAGTTTGTTTCAAACTCTGAAGGTCTTATCTCACTGTCATGTTTTCTCTTTACAGATTGTCTTTACAGCTATACTTGCCCCAAAATATCCATTCATAGGGTACTGACACTGGCCCCATAAGAATCCTCTATGAAATGCTGAGAAGTGGTCTGAGTCATACAGGCAAGCTGTGAGTTCTCCATCATTCACCTACTGGCCATTGTAAATAAGGCTGCTATGAACATAGTTGACTTTGTTTCCTTGTTATATGTTGGTGCTGCTTTTGTTGTATATGCCCAGTAGATATAGACCTGGGTATTCAAGGAGAACTATTTCCATTTTTCTGAGGAAGCACCAGGTTGTTTTCCAATCTTGAAATCCTACCAGAAATGCATGCCAAAATGCTCAATAAAATTCTCACAAACAAAATCCAAGAACACATTAAAACCATCTTTCACCACAATCAGTTTTCATTTTTTAAATGCATTTATTGCTTAGGTGGAACTTATGGCTTCAATATTTGTTTATAATATTGGGCTCTGCTGACCTGTTCTTTCTTGTCTTGTGACAGTGAATTCTGCCACGTTTCATTTCTGTTTATTATTATTGAACACTTTGTATTGTGCAATTCTTTCTTAAAATCCATAATAGTCTCAATATCTCTGTGAGTTAGTTCAACAAGGCTCAATTTAATGCAATTTGATAACTTAAGAAATTTTGTTTTTAGCATAGGTATTCTTCTATTGTTGTAATAAGATGCTATAACCAAAGCACCTTAAACATTAAGAGAGTTCGTGTGGGGTTTCTGGTTTCACAGGGTTGGAATCAATGATGGTTATGTTAATAATCATGGAAGAAGCCATGAAGGAATGACAGTGAAGCAATAGCTGAAAGCTCATATCTTGAGGTACAAAAACAAAACAGGGTGAACTCTTTGCCAAATGCATATGCTTTGAAGTCTCAAGGTCTCTCTCCGGTCACAGGATGTCCTAATCCTTTCCATACAGATCCAAAAACTAGAGAAAACTTTATTCAGTTACATAACTTTATGGAGGACATTCTTCAAAACTCTATAAGCCGGCTAGGTTATGACAGGATGTCTAAGACAGCAGTGCATGTGACACAGTTGTGGCAAGAGTGAAAGCTCAGAATTCCATCCTATATTTTCATTTAACATGATTCTGTCCTGTAGTGATTTTCTGAGATGATACATTCCCAGCTTCTTAGAAGTTCATTTAAGTGCAAGGTGTTCTAAAGAGAGGCTTTCCAAAACCCAAGAGGTAAACATCTCAGACTGCTAGCTAGCCTGCTCCCCTGAAGACACCACAGTCTGAGTCACCCCAAAAGATCTGCTGCACTACTAACAGACTGTACTCAAACAGGAACCAACATTAGGCTGAATACAAGAAACACATGTCCATAACAAAGACAGAAACTTATACATAGTAAAAGGATGGAAAGTGTGACTAGAAAAAGTACTGTAGTTGCCATCCTAATACCCAACAAAATAGACTTTCAAACAAAAGTTATCAAGCAAGATGAGGAAAGACCTTTCATATTCATCAAAGGAAAAATACACCAAGATAAAGTTTCAATTCTGAACATCAATGAACTCAAATTCATTGAATAATTTTACAAAAGCTCAAAATGCATATTGAACCCCACACAATAACAGTGGGAGAGTTCAGCCCACTCTCATTTTGGACAGGGCATTGAAATAGAAACTAAACAGAGAAACAGTGAAATTGATAGAGGTTTTGAACCTAATGGATTTAATAGATATCTATAAAGCATTTATATCTAAAATAAAAGAATGTACCTTCTTCTCAACACCTCATGGTATCTTCATACTTTCTCCAAAATGGACCATATAATTGGACAGAAATCAAGTTGCAGCAGATTCAAGACTATTGAAACAATCCCATGCATAGATCAATTCTCAAATTAATCTGGAAAGGCAAAAAATACCAGAATAGTGAAAATTATTTTTTTTTGATATTTACATTATTTATATTTCAAATGTTTTCTCCTTTCCAGGTCTCCCCTTCAAAACCCCCTTATGACATTCCCTCTCCCCTGCCTCTATGAGGGTGCACCCTTATTCACACACCAACTCTCGTCTTCCCTCCCTAGCATTCCCCTACACTGGGGCATCTAACACCCTCAGGCCAAAGGGCTTCTTTTCCCACTGATGGTCAACAGGGCTCTCCTCTGCCACATAAGTGCCCAGCACCATGGGTCCCTCCATGTGTACTCTTTGTGATCCAGTCTCCGGGAGCTCCAGAGAGCCAGGCTAATTGACACTCTTACTTCCTCCATGGGGCTGCAAACCCCTCAGCTCCTTCAGTTCCTTCTACAACTCCTCATCCAAAACCCCATGCTCAGTCCAATGGTTGGTTGTGAGCATCTGCCTCTGTATATGTCAGCCTCTGCCTGAGTGTTTCCAGAGACACTTTATCATGCATTCATCAGCTAGCACTTCCCAGCACCCAAAATAACATCTGGGTTTGGTGGCTTTATATGGGATGGATCCCGAGGTGTTGCAGTCTCTAGATGGCCATAACTTCAGTACATGCTCTACACTGACTCCATATTACCTCCTGTGAATATTTTGTTCACTCTTCTAAGAAACACTCAAGCATCCACATTTTGATTTTCCTTCTACTTAGGCTTCAAATAGTCTATTAATTGAATCTTGGGTTTTCCAAACTTGTGCCCTATATAAACTCCTCAGTGAGTACATACTGTTTTTGTTATTTTGTGACTGTGTTACCTCACTCAGGATTATATATCCAAGTTCCATCCGTTTGCCTGCAAATTTCATGAAGTCATCGTTTTTTAATATCTGAGTAGTAATCCATTGTGTAAATGAACCATGATTTCTGTATCCATTCCTCTGTTGAGGGACATCTGGGTTGTTCCAGCTTCTGGGTATTATAGATATGGCTGCTATGAACATAGTAGAGCATGTACCCTTATTACATGTTGGAGCATCTTCTGGGTATATGTCCATGAGTGGTATAGCTGTGTCCTCAAGTCGTACTATGTCCAATTTTCTCAGGATACGCCAAACTAATTTAAAATTGGTTGTACCAGCTTGCAATCCCACCAGCAATGGAAGAGTGTTCCTCTTTCTCCACATCCTCGACAGCATCTGCTCTCACCTGTGTTTTTGATCTTAGCCATTCTGATTGGTGGGAGGTAGAATGTCAGAGTTGTGTTCATCTGTATTTCCCAGATGACTAAGGATATTGAACATTTCTTTACATACTTCTCAGACCTTCAAGTTTCCTCAGTTGAGAATTCTCTGTTTTGCTGTGCTCACCATTTTTAATAGGTTTATTTGGCTCTCTGGAGTCTAATTTCTTGTGATCTTTGTATGTATTGGATATTAGCTTTCCAACAGAGGAAGGATTGTTAAAGTTCTTTTTCAATCTGTTGGTTGATGTTTTGTCCTATTGACATTTTCCTTTGCCTTACAGAAGCTTTGCAATTTCATGAGGTTCCATTTGTCAATTCTTGATCTTAGAGCATAAGCCAATGGAGTTCTGTTCAGGAACTTTTCTCCTGTGCCCATGAGATCAAGACTTTTCCCCACTTTTTCTTCTATTAGATTTAGAGTATCTGGTATTATGTGGAGGTAGTTGATCCACTTGGACTTGCGCTTTGTAAAGGAAGATAAGAATGGATCAATTTGTATTCTTCTACATGTTAACCACCAGTTGAACCAGCACCATTTGTTGAAAATGATGTCTTTTTTTTCCATTGGAAGACTTTAGCTCCTTTTTCAAAAGTCAAATAAACATAGGTGTGTGGGTTCTTTTCTGGGTCTTCAATTCTATTCCATTGATCTACCTGCCTGCCACTGTACCAATAGCAGGCAGTTTTTATCACCATTGCTCTGTAGTACAGCTTGAGGATAGGGATGCTAATACCCCCCAGAAGTTCTTTTATTGTTGAGAGCAGTTTTTGCTATCCTGGGTTTTTTGATATTCTAAATGAATTTGAGAATTTCTATAGAACTCTATAGAGTAGAATTTTGATGGGGATTGCATTGAATCTGTAGATTGCTTTCAGCAACATGGCCATTTTTAGTATAGTAATCCTGCTGATCCACTAGCATGGGAGATCTTTCCATCTTGTAAGGTCTTCAATTTCATTCTTCAGAGTCTTGAACTTCTTGTCATACAGATCTTTCACTTGTTTGTTTAGAGTCACACCAAGATACTTTATATTGTTCATTACTATTGTGAAGGATATCATTTCCCTAATTTCTTTCTCAGCCTGTTTATATTTTGAGTATAGGAATGCTACTGATTTGTATGTGAAAACTGTTGTTAACAATAAAAGAATTGCTCAGGGAACCACCATCCTTGACCTCAAGATTTAGTACAGAACAATGGTGATAAAAACTTCATGATATTGGTACAGAGACAGGCACTTTGATCAATGGAATAGAATTGAAGACCTACAAATAAAACCATACACTTAAAGACACTTGATCTTTGACAAAGACACCAAAAATATACAAAGGAAAATAGAATGCATCTTCGATAAATGATACTGGTCTACATGGCTGTCTGTGTGTAGAAAAATGAAAATAGACCCATATTTGTCTCCTTGCACAAAGCTCACATACAATTGGATGAAGGACCTCAACCTAAAAACAGATACACTGAATCTGAAGAGAAATTGGGAAAGAGTCTTGAACTCATTGGTGCAGGGGGAAGTTTCCTAAACAGAACTCCAATGGCTCATGCTCTAAGATCCAGAATTGATAACTGGGATCTCATGATACTGGAATGCTTCTGTAAGTCAAAGGACAGAGTCAGTAAGATAAATTGGCAACCTACTGATTGGGAAAAAAATCTTTCCTAACCCGACATCCAATATAAGGCTATTATCCTAAATATATAAAGGACTCAAGAAGCTAACAACCAAAAGAACCAAACAACCCAATCAAAAAATTGGGTATAGAACTAAACTGAGAATTCACAACAGAGGAATCTCAAATGACTGAGAAGCACCTAAATAAATATTCAAAATCCTTAGTGATCAGAGAAAAGAAAATCAAAATGAGCCTGAGATTCCACCTTACACCAATCAGAATGGCTAAGATCAAAAACTCAGGTGACTTCAAATGCTGGTTTTATGATTTCCTGTATTTCTTTCAGTGACTTATTTAATGAACCATATTATCTTCATGAGATAATAGTTTAGATCAGCATCCTCTTTTTCATGTATGTTGGTTTATTCAGTGCTTGCTGCATGCAGCTGATGTTTTGAGAGGCCTTCAGACTCTGAGGTGTTCAGAGGAGTAGTCAAGCTGATGATCTGCCCTGGTAGATGGTGCAGGCTAGAATGGGGTAAAGTTTATGGGAGCTAACTGACCTCCTCGCATTCCCAGCTGCTGCAGTTATTTAGGAGGGTCCATTATCTGTTGCTGTCAGTGTAGCTGAAATCCTGGGAGGCCTTCATACTGTGGTGTCTTCAGAGGAATAAATAAGCTGATGATATTCTATAACATCATCTCTTACTCTTCATCCTATTATGAAGTTCTGAAGAAGACACTGCTTTGTTCTAGTTCATAGTGACAATATGAGCACATTTAGAATAGGCTGAAAAATGATTCAATAATCATGAGCATTGGAACCTTGTCTAGAGGACACTAATTCAAATAGCCCCATCCACAAGGCATCTCACAATGATCTGTCTGAAAGTCTTCTTCTAGGGTATCTCATACCATATTCTAACATCTGCAAGAAACAGGCACTAAAGAGAGAAACAGAAATATATGCTGGCAAAATCCTCATACTCTTAAAATAAGAAAAATTATGAAAATTAATATAATTTGTTTTTTGTATAATACTATGGTTCTCTAGACCAACAAAAAAGTGCAATAAATAAATATGACAAAGAAGCTTAATTGAGTGACTTATGTGTTGTACTCTAGGTAATTGACTAGTCGCATTCTGGGAATGTTGTGAGTCAGGTGGCTACTCAATGTATTAGAGTAGCTGCTTCAATAGAACTGTGATTCCTAGATTTTATCCATCTTAACATAAACTAGAAATCATCTCAGAACAGGGAACCCCAATGGGAGAAATATCCCTATAATATCTGGCTGTGGTGCTTCTTCCTAATTATTAGGTGATTTAAGAGGGCCCAGGCCAATGTGCACGGTGCCATCCCTGGGATGATATCCCTGGATTCTTTAAGAATCTTCTTAATGAAGAACAAGCCAGTAAGTAATAGTTTTCCATTTTCCCTGCATGAACTCCTGCCTTTAGGTTTCATCTCTGTTTGAGTTTCTGTCCTGATTTCCTTCAATAATGAACCATGATGTAGTACTGTAAGACTAATAAGATCTTCTCACTCCTACTTAATTTTAGTCATGATGTTTCATCAGGCAATCGTAATCCTAAGACATGTACCCACCTGATGTGGAAAGCTAACAGCATTTCTGGAGGGTTTAAAGTCTTCAGTTGAAGTGAGAATGCTGAACAAGCTCACTTCTGATGGTAGCAAAAGCGGGCAGATTCTGTGGCAGCAGCAGCAGCAACAGCAGCAGCAGCATTAGCAATAGCAACAGCAGTTCATTAAATTAATTAAAGTTATACAAATAGGAACATGCCACATCAACCTATCCCTATTTGCAGATGACAGCATATTATGCTATAGGTCGTCCAAACCCTCAACTGAAAACCTAGAAATGACAAATTCATCATTGTGATTTTTACCTTTTAACAAAACTATTGGAAATGAAACTAAACACATAAACCTAAAACCAAAAACACATATAGAGTTTGAATTATATCATAGAAAATGCTCTATATCGGTATCTATAACAATATCTATATCCATACCTATAAGTATATCATTTATATTTATATTATTTATATCTTGTTCTATGTCAGTATAACTACAGATAAATGATAGCTAGATACAAATACATAGAAATTAATCTACATGTTATAAAAATAAAGGATATAGATATATAAACATAGATAAATATCTATAGAGATATAGATAGATGAATTGTATATATTTATACATACATCTATATTAATTCAGAGTTGTCAATTTTTGACATTAATTCTTGATAAAAAGAGATCCTATTCAGAAGATATATTCATATGTTATATATGTATATATGTAAGTAAACATTTATTTATGTATTATGTTATGTTATATTTAGATATATATTATAAGGAGAAATTCTTCACACCAATAATGTAGCTATGATTTCAGTCATCATATGCTGTGTTTACAGGCATTTTTCAGTTAGTGATTTGACTTGGACGTCCATATAAGCTATCTAATGTGTGAATAATGGGCAAGATGCATTGCTTTGTCCTTTAGTCCATTAAATTTCAATAGCAGTATATTCTCCCTGAAACTTACATTCAGCATAGTCACTTCAGTTTTACTAACTTCACTGAGCAGAAATATTGACTACATGGCCATGTCAGGGACTTTAGCAGTCAACAAGGCTCATATTCCATATATCATGGGACCAAATTAGGCCTTCCATTATGAAATCTATATATGCCAACTGCATACAGTGAGACTAGATAATTCATAAAAGAAGAAACTCCAAGTAAGACTTAGGCCTGGAAATTCAATCAAAGCTGGTCTCCTTAGGGTACTCCTGATATTCTAGTGGCATTTTTCCCTTTTATGGTTTCACAGCTGTGGTGATTTGAATAAGATCCTTCCCATAGGTTCATATATTTGGATACTTAGTTACCTGGTAGTGAAATTATTTGATAGGATACAAAAATTGAAAAATGTAGCCTTGCTGGAAGAAGAATTTTCCTGGGGGTGTGCTTGGTATTTAAAAGCTCTATTCCAGGCCAGTCTGCCCCTATTTTTCTGCCTGCAGATGAATGAGTAGTTCCCAAATATGTCTGACACAGTGTGCCTTCCATTCCTGCCACCAGGCTTTGTGTAATTAGGATAACAGACTAAGCCATGTTCCTTTCCTCTTGTTACAACCATGTTAGTACCCATTCTTTTCCATCTTTACCTGAGTCCTACCAATGTCTCATTAGGTAGATTCTGCTTACTTATCTTTTTTAAATTCCGTGCTACTTCCTTCTAGTCATCGGGAAATCTCTCCTATTTTCCAACCAGAAACTTATCCTTGTTATCTAGCTGGAAGGTACTCAGAAGATATCTTGTAACATCTAAGAGACCACATATGCCAATCTAGACTACTATATCCAGAAAATCCTCAGTCACTGTAGATGAAGAAAACAAGATACTCCAATACAAATTCAAATTTAAACAAAAAATATACAAATATCCAGTCCTACAGAAAATACTTGAGAGAAAACTAACAACCAAGGGGGTTATCTAAACAATAAAACATAGAAGAATAAATAATTCCACACTGGTGAAAACAAAATAAAGAAAGCACATACATATACATACCATCAAAATCAAAATAACAAGAATTAACAATCACTGGTTAGTAATATCTCAGAGCACCAATGGATTCAATTCACTAATAAAAAAAAACAGTTTCACAGAATGGATGTGAAAGCATGACCCATTATTCTGCTGCATACAAAAACACAACTCAATAACAAAGATATACCTTACCTCACACTAAAGGATTGGAAATGTTTTTCCAAGGAAAGAGACCCAAGAATCTTTTGGGAGTAGTCATTGTAATATCTAATACAATAGGCTTTCAGGATTCAAAAGAGGCAGGGAACAACTCTTCACATTATCAAAGGAAAATTCCACAAAGATAGCATCTCAATTATGAACATATATACCTCAAACTCAAGGACACCCACACTTATAAAAGAAACCTTACTAAAGGTTAAACCACACATCAAATCCCACACATTATTAATGGGAAACTTTAATGCCCCATTTTCACTAAAAACAGGCATTTGACATAGAAAAGAAACAGAGAAATGATGAAATTAACAGAGATTATGAATCAAAGAGTTGTAACAGATATCTATAGAACATTTCATCAATAAACACTAGAATATCACCACTTCTCAGCACCTCCAAAATTGATCATATAATTTCTCACAAAGCAAGCTTCAAAATACAAAAGAGAACTGAAATAACTTATCAGACAATGGAAATGATAACATAGCATATCAAATTTTATGGGATACAATGAAAAGCATTACTAATAGGAAAATTCATAATACTAAGTGCCCACATGAAGAAATTGGAGAAATCATACACAGGCAAATTAAGAGAACAGCTGAAAGCCCTAGAACAAAATGAAGCAAACAAACCCAACTGTAGTAGACAGTAAGAAGTATGCAACACCAACCAAGTAGAAACAAAGAGAAATATACAAAGACCACATATGTCATGCCTTCATTTCCCTCTCTTCTTGACTGTAGTTGGGATATAACTAGATGCTTCAGGATTTTGCCATAGTGAATTTCCTTCAATAATATCATAACCAGGAGCTACAATTTGAAACAAAGTCTTTCTATCCTAAATTGTTTGTTATATGGACATTAATGCAACAGACATGAAAATTGTAATAAGGTCATGGAAATAGGTGGAAATACTAACTTAAAAGGAGAAAACATAATGGAAAAAGTTAAAAGTCATACCCTCTTAGGAGAAAGCCCTGACAGCCTCCTTGGCCCCTCCCATTTTTGGTTTTCTATTTTGTTTTGCTTAAGTGACAATATAAAAATTAACAATCTTTGAACCATGACACACGTTCTCTTTAATGGCTGTTTTTCTTCTCTTCCATGTTTCTGCTTCAATGACTTGCATGTATTATGTCCCCTAAATACATGCCTAATGAACTCATTTCCAAGTTGTAGAGGTTTGTATGGTCCCTCAAAAGAAGACAGATCTAATATCACCTGGATTTTGGCTTTCCTACGCTTTCTTACTGTAAGATATTTCTCATTTTGGTTTACAAATTATAACATCTTTATTATTTTTCTTCCAAAAAACTAACAGGACTATGGCATGGATCTAGTCACAATAGACACTTAACAACAAAACCTAAAAGTGAACTTCAACCTCAGTACTGAAGATTTGGGTTTAGTTAGTATCCTGGAACCCAGGTTAAAACTCTGGAACTGGTGGTACATTCTTGTACTGCTAGCACTCAGAAGACAAAGATGTGTATGATCCTTACTACTGGTGACCACTCAGCTAATTGTACTTGGAGTCTTTGTCCCACAACAAAATGTGGACTTCTTTATCTGAGGAAATAGGCTGACGTTCTCTGATCTTATACACATACATGTATATCCCTACACATAAATGTACCTAAATACACACACACACACACACACACACACACACACACACACACACACACACACACACACACACACACACACACACACACACACACACACACACACACACACACACACACACACACATTCTCCCTTAAATCAATGCTAGAATTCATGGATACTTCAGATTTAATTCCTGCTTTCTGCCTTGGATTTACCCTTTATAGTAAGATTCATATTGCCAAGAATAGGGACACAAACATCTTCATTTCAGTCAATATATACTACCACCCATGACTAATTTGATTCTATAATCTGGAATTTATCTCCTTGATACTTCCAGAAACCATGTCCTGGAAACAAATTTCATTGCATTGATTCAGGTTCAGTTGGATAGTTGTCATACTCAGCAACTCTCACTGTCTTCCACATCTCCAGCTAGGCATGAAGACATTGATTTGTCCCCTCTTCTCTGCATGAGCCAAGTTCAAGGAAAAAAGTATCCTTGTGATTAAAGTTCATGCTTTACCATGACATGATAGTATATATCAGCATGCCAGCACTGAAGAGGTTGAGAAAGGAGACTTGTAGTAGGATCTCAGTCTGAATAACAAATGAGATCATTTGGAAAACAAGTTTGTCCATCTCAGTCAAGGGGAACTGGTTAGCAGGAATTCTAGAAGAGCTGGCAGGACCAAGCATACACCTGCACTGTGGTTATAGTGATGCCCCATAGCAGGTCACATCCGTCGACTTCTTGTATCTTTTCTTTGGTAATATTAAAATTGTTTCAGCCTTTTGAATGTCCTGTATCACAAAGTCATGTTCTTTCTTTAGAGAATGTCTTTACATATACATTTGCACTACAGTAACTATTCAAAGAGCACTGACATTGGCCCTCTAAAACTTATTTCTGAAATGTTGAGAATTAGACTGACTCCTATAGGCAACCTGTGAGTTCTCTATCATTCTACATTCACCACTGCAGTCATCTGGATGAGGACAGAACTTTACACAATCTTATATTTGGGCATTTTGGGTAACAAGGATATTATTTGATCATGCAGAATGTTTAGCAGTGTTATTAAATATGCATCCCAGTTTTAATAACTGAGTAGTACTCCATTGTGTAAATCTACCACATTTCTGTATCCATTCTTTCATTGAGGGATATCTGGGTTGTTTCTAGCTTCTGGCCTTTATAAATAAGGCTGCTATGAACATAGTGCAACGTGTGTCCTTGTTCTATTTGAGAGCATCTTTTGGGTCATATGCCCAGGTATGATATAGCTGGGTCTTCAGGTAGAACTATTTCCAATTTTCTAAGGAACCACCAAATTGTTTTCCGAAGTGATTTTACAAGTTTGAAATCCTAACCGCAATGGTTGCAAAAATACTCAATAAATTGCTCTCACATTGAATCCAAGAACACTTCTAAACCATCATTAACCATGATGCATTTTTTATTTTTAAATGCATTTATTACTTAGGCAGTACATATGGTTTCACATTCTTTTATAACATTGGGCTTTGCTGACCTGATCTTTCAAGTCTTGGTACAGTGAACTCTGTCAAGTCCCGTTTCTATCCATTATTATTGAAAGCACTCTAGTGTGCAAATCCTTCTTTAAATCCACAATAGTCTCAATATTCTTGTGAGTTAGTTAAGCAAGTCACAAATTAATGAAAATTTAAAAGTTAAGAAATGGAGTCAGTGGAATACTTATCCTTCTATTGTTGTGATAAAACACCATAAGCAAAGTGTGTTAAAGGGGAAGAGAGTTCCCATTGGGCTTCAGGTTTCACAGGATTAGAATCTACGATGATTATGGTAGTAATCATGGCAGTAGGCATGAAAGAATGACAGTTAAACAATAGGTGAAAGCTCAAATCTTGAGTTTCAAACACAAAGCAAAGGGAACTAAGGACCATTGTCATATGCTTTTGTTAAGTCTTAAAGTGTGTCTCCAGTCACAGGTATCTGCTACTCCTTTCCATACACATTCACAAAATGGAGACAAAACTATTTAGATACATAGTGTATGGAGACTTTTCTCCTTAAAAACACCATAGGCACACTAGGTTTCGACAAAAGGTTCAAGATCGTAATACACATGACACAGTCATAGCAAGAGTCAAACTCAGACTTCCAACCTATATTTTCATTTAACATGCTTTTGTCCTATACTGATTTTCTGAGATGATACATTTCAGGCCTGCTCAGAAGTTCTTTCAAATACATGGTGTTCTAAAGGGAGGATTTCTAAAACTCAAGATGTAAATATCTCAAACGTTAAGTTCTTGAAACTGATCAGATGTACTAGCATCCTTTTTCCCCACGCTTATATAAGTGGTAAGTCCTGGTGAGACACTCCAGCATACTGCACTGTTTACAAGTGTCTCAGACCAAAGCACCTGCTTCAAAGAAGCTCAGATTGCCTGTCCTGCCTAAAATAGTCACTGTCCAATGGACTAGGCTGTTATCCTTACTCGGATGAGTTTCAGTAATATAGCTGACTCTGAGTCATTATTGTTCTTTTGAGTAGCTCAAATGAAATGTATGATACTTGTTATTGCCTTTGTTTTTCTCATTCAAAAAGTCAGACTGAAAACCAGTTTAGATCAGATTGTTGTGTTGCAAATAATGACATTTACTATTTTCTCCATAACTGTATGTA
The DNA here is from genome assembly GCA_028551405.1 of Uromys caudimaculatus. Classification (NCBI taxonomy): domain Eukaryota; kingdom Metazoa; phylum Chordata; class Mammalia; order Rodentia; family Muridae; genus Uromys; species Uromys caudimaculatus. The sequence goes on along the minus strand of CM052711.1, from coordinate 69,995,217 downwards.
ATACAGGTAAGACAATAACATGTCTGATAGAAAGAGAGAGGTCTTCACCACTCCCTTTGTGGGTGACACACCTTTCCTTATGTTGCTGAAGAAGCCATCGCTGCTGGCTGCTAGATGTTTGGTCCATGAAGCATGTGTCTCTTTTGCCAGTTGGTAACCCCTAGTTTGTAACATGCTGAGAGCACAACAGAAAACAGAATGGCTCTGTCTCAAAATGCGATCACATGAGGCTTTGGTACCTGATTAGACAGAGAGTACCTCTGCTACAATCTTATAGGATTTTCAGATATAGGGGACATTAAACCTTATTTGTTGAAGGAGTGTTTCCCTCCCTGGTGTGGAACTTACCAAGTATACTGTTGTTCCAGGATCCATATGATTATCCTTCCAGTGCTGGGATTAAAATTGTGCACTGACTTACTGAGAACAATGCCACAAGTTTTGTGGATTCAGCTCATAATAGCCAGGAAAGGACTTTACAATTTTCATCCCAGGATTCCATTCATATATTTATTGGTGTATGTGGATATGCACACACATGTATGTTTATATTCATCTGGATCCAAACGCAGGCACACACACACACACACACACACACACACACACACACACACACACACACATATATATATATATATATAATATTTTTATATATATATATATATATATATATATATAAAATATTTATGTGTGTGTATATATATACACACACACACATATATATATATATATACATATAATAAATCAACCTCAAGAAACTGAAAAACTTCTATAAGGCAGAAGACACAGTCAATAGAATAAATGAGCAACCTACAGTTTGGAAAAATCATCAAGAATCCCACATCCATTAGAGAGCTAATATCCAAAATGTATAAAAACTCATGAAGTTAAGTTCCAAAATACCAAATAACCCAATTTAAAAATTAGTTACAGAGATAAACAAAATTCACAATAGATGAATCAAGAATGTCTGAGAAGCAGTTACACTAATGTTCAAAGTCCTTTGTCACCAGGTAAATGCAAATCCTAATGATCCTGAGATTCCATCTTATTCAAACCAGAATGTCTAAGATCAAAAACTCAAGTTCCAGCACATGCTGAAAAGGATGTGGAGAACGAGGAACACTCTTCCATTCCTGGTGGGATTATAAACTGATATAACCACTTTGGAAATCAATCTGGTAGTTCGCAGAAAATTGGAAATAGATCTACCTGAAGACACATCTATTGCACTCTTGGGCATATATGGAAAAGGTAGCATAATATACTAAATGGTCCTGTGCTCCGCTATATTTATAGCAGCCTTATTTGTAATAGCTAGAGGCTGAAACAATCCTGATGTCCCTCAATTTAAGAATGGATACAGGAAATATGATTAATTTACACAACGGAAAGATATTCAGATGTTAAAGAATGAGGACTTTAGACAAAATGCCCAATGGAGAGGGAACTAAGAGTTCACCTACAAACATAGATAGGGCCTCAAGTGGAAGGACATTGTTACCAACCCAGAGATAAAATCACTGTTTCAGAATTGTTCCTGTCTAAAAGAACTGCAGTGATAAAAGTCATGAAGAAATTGAAGGAAAGGTGCTCCAGTGAACGGCCCATCTTAGTATCCTTCTCATGGAGGGGCACCTAACACTGTCATTTTTGCTATGATATGCTTGCTGACAGGAGCTTACCATGGCTATTTTCTGAGAGGACCAACCAGCCTCTGACTTAGCCAGAAACAGATAGGTACACCCATCCATTGGACTGCAGTCAGAAACCCCTATGGATGAATTAGGGCAAGGATTGAAGAAGCTGAAGAACAGGGAACCACATAGGGAGACCAGCAGTCTAAACTAATGAGGAACCCCGGGAAGTCACCAGATACTGATCCACCAATAAGGCATCTGGTATATAAATATATATATATATATATATATATATATATATATATATATATATATATATTTTTTTTTTTTTTTTCAGATGTTTACCTGGTATGGCCTCAGTGGGAAAAAAGGTGCCTAATACTCGAGAAAATTGAGGCCCTAGGGAGGGGAAAGTTCTGTTTGGAGGAAGCATCCTCTCCAAGGCAGGGGGTGGAGGATTGGGAAACGGAACTATGGGAGAAGTAACAGGAAGGGGAGCACAGCTAGAATGTGAATTAATAATAGTAATAATAATAATAATAATAAATAATAACAATAAATAATAATAATATTTACTTAAGGTAAGAACAAGTGGTTTCTCCCAACCTGATGTACTCCGAGAAGATTTCAATGCATTCATAATGATGGAGCTTCATGATTTTTATCTGTATTTCTGTCTCTGTCTCTAAGTTTCACTGTATCTCTCCTTTCTCTCCCTTTCTTTGCTATTTCTTTCTTTATTTCTCTTTTATTTTCTGATCTTTTGTTTGTTTATCTTTCTGTACATGTAGTTTTCAATCTTATAAGGTCTAGAGGAGCACTTGAGGGGGTACTTTTTTCTCACATTGTCAAAGGAACTTAGTTCCTCAGGCTTACTTCCTCAAGCATGTAAAGTCACCCATTTGGTAAAACCTTCCAGTTCTAATTATATAGTCACACTTTGAACACCAAATATTGCCATTCTGTGTACCAAGGTTCCAGTCCCTGAACAACTGAGGAGTACATTACCTCCAATTCAAAACACGTAGACAGTAATTAATTATGTTTTCAACATCCTCCACATATACACATTTTCAAATATGAACACCCCTACCCCCAAAATTCCAACAATAATTTACAGTATAATTAGAAACCATTTGAGTGAAGAAGAGCTTATGCTGGCTCAAAGGGTAGGGGATCAATCCATTATAGTGGGAAAGATATGCCACTATGTATGACAGGGATAGAGGAAGAAGAGGATGACCAGATGGTCTCAGTCTTCTACAGTCAGAAAAATAAAATTAGTGGGAAGTAGATCTGTATATAAAACCTCTAGGATCAACCGTCCTGAGGTTCTACAATCTTGTCAAATAACACCACTAACTGAGGACCAAATATCTAAAGACATGAGTTTATAGGAGATGATTCCTATTCAAACCAAAACATTCAGTGATAGAAGCTAGTAAGATCATGAACAAGGAATGGCCGGATGCGAGTTCTGGTAAAAATTCAGACTCACTGCCATGAGCAATAGAGATGCTGGGCGCTCACATGATGTAAATAATAGAAAGACATACCAAGTTAGCTTGGTATCTTCAGCTTGCATTATCCAGATATTAGTCCTTTTAGGTTAGTTTCACCATAATGACTTATTTCTCTCCTAATATTTTCATATTGACAATTAAAATGTAATACACAAAGTCAGCAATATCCTCAAAGGTTACCTATTGCTGATGATATGATTTAGGCCCTATGTGATATGATAAAACCAACTATTCCAAGTTGCCTTCTGACCTCTACACATGCCCTGGGCATGACACTGCACAATCACACAGATACACTCACACATACACACATAACAAAATAACTAAGGCAATATGTAAAATAGGGTTATGTTAAGAAACAACAGAGTGTGAATTTGAGGAACTTGAGACTACAAGACTCACATTCTGCAAATTTACTGTACGTGCTATTAAAATGTGGATATTTTTATGCCTATAAGGTCCTCTTTAGGCTTGTCGGAATATCTCTCTGTTCTTGTTCATCTTAATTCCAAATTGGGCAATACATCTACAAAGAGAAAGAAAAAATTTTATCCTTGCATCCACCTCAGTTCTAAGCCCACTGTCCTGTAATGGTCTGTATTCAACACATAATCCCTAGTTCTTTGGCTGAGAGTCCTTAGAGAAGTCATTTCAAGTTAGTGCTCCTTCATGTCAATCATGTTTTGCTGATGTTCTCTTTTCCTGTTCAACCTCATTGTTTCCCATCCCCAGAGCTCAGACCATGGTTTATTTCATTCCATTGTGTGTGTCTTCCATCTTAAGGCTTAAATGCTATTTTTCTTCTCAGTTCTCATTTCCCTCTCAGCTTTTGTCCCAGCATCTGTAACTGTATTTCTTATCAAACATTACAAACTTGATGAATCAGCAACTGATTATTTTTTCAGACAGAGTCTAACGCTGCATGAGCTGGCCTTGAAAGTACCTAAGGCAGTCATGGTTGACATTGACCTTCTTATCCTCATGCATCTAGACTCCTGAGTATTGACATAGTGGCATGTGTCACTTTCTTTGATTTTTTAAGGTTCTGGGGCTGAACTAGAACTTTGCAGAAACAAGCCAAGCATCCGGCAAAATGAACTTCTCTTCTTGGTCTTTGAAGAATTCATTTTCCACTTCCTGCTCCTTCTTTTACTTTGTGTGTGTGTGCATGTGCGTGTGCGTGTGTGTGTGTGTGTGCATGTGCGTGTGGTGTGAGTGTGTGTGAGCGTGTGTATGCCTATGTGATGTTTTCTCTGTGTTTGGGTGTGCTTGCATGTGAAAGTACTTCTAAAGACCAAAAGTTCTTGGATTTGGTTTGCGAGAATTTTATTGAGTATTTTTGCATCGATATTCATAAGGGAAATTGGACTGAAGTTTTCTTTCTTTGTTGGGTCTTTGTGAGGTTTTGGTATCACTGTGATTGTGGCCTCATAGAAGGAACTGTGTAGTGGTCCGTCTGTTTCTATTTTGTGGAATAGATTGAAGAGTATTGGTATGATTTCTTCTTTTAAGGTCTGATAGAATTCTCCAGTGAACCCATCTGGACCCGGGCATTTTTGGTTGGGAGCCTTTTAATGACTGCCTCTATTTCTTTAGGCATTAGGCATTATGGGACTGTTTAGATGGTTTATTTGATCCTGACTTAACTTTGGTATTTGATATCTGTCTAGAAAATTGTCCATTTCTTCCAAATTTTGCATTTTTGTTGAGTATAGGCTTTTGTAGTAGGATCTGATGATTTTTTGAATTTCCTCAGAATCTGTTGTTATGTCTCCCTTTTCATTTCTAATTTTGTTAATTTGTATTCTGTCTCTGTGCCCTCTGGTTAGTCTGGCTAGGGTTTCTCTATCTTGTTGATTTTCTCAAAGAACCAACTCCTGGTTTTCTTGATTCTTTTTGTTTCTACTTGGTTGATTTCAGCCGTGAGTTTGATTATTTCCTGCCTTCTACTCTGCTTGGGTGTATTAGCTTCTTTTTGTTCTAGGGCTTTCAGGTGTGTTGTTAAGCTGCTAGTGTATGCTCTCTCCAGTTTCTTTTTGGAGGCACTGAAAGCTGTGAATTTTCCTCTTAACACTGCTTTCAATGTGTCCCATAAGTTTGGGTATGTTGTGCTTTCATTTTCATTAAATTCAAGGAAGTCTTCAATTTCTTTCTTTATTTCTTCCTGACCAAGGTGTCATTGAGGAGAGCATTGTTCAGCTTCCATGTGTATGTGGGCTTTCTGTTGTTATTGTTGCCATAGAAGACCAGCCTCAAACCGTAGTGATCTGATAGGAGGCATGGGATTATTTCAATCTTCTTGTATCTGTGGAGGTTTGTTTTGTGACCGATTATATGGTCAGTTTTGGAGAAGGTACCATGAGGTGCTGAGAAGAAGGTAT